>WMHX01000020.1:0-358301 GCA_013420875.1 Thelonectria rubi | reverse complement strand
AATACCTTAAAATATATTTAGTATAAAATTTTTAATATATTTAGAAATAGAAGGTACTAATTGCCCAATTAAGCGGCAATAGCTGCAATAGGAAGGTGGGGCCCCGATAAGAGAATAGTGCAATATAGTGTTTCTAATATAATATCTGGCTATCAGACCTACTTACCTATTCCGGCAATAGGTTGCCTAATTAGGCAAGTATGTAATATTCTCTTAATATCCTTTNNTTATTTGCAAGAGAACTTTTATTATTTTATATAAAGGGCTTTTATAAGGTTAATTAAAAGGGTTAATAGTATTATTAATGCTCTAATCTAATTTAATTGGATCGAAATGGGCACTATTATTAGCTGAAACTAATTGCAATTAACCCATAAGATTAAATTCCTTAAGTATATAGATAAGTGCAATATTTAATGCATTACCTCCCTAATTAGTAGAGGTATTAATAAATTTAAGTACTATATTCTATAGTTCCTAATAGGCATTAATAAAAAATATTACTATATTTAGGATTATAAAGTGCTTATTTAGGGTGGACTATAAATTAAATATAAGAGAGATCTTTATTTAAGGCAGAATGTCTTTAAGGGTGGCATCTTAATAGTAATAGGCCTTATAATGAATTTAAGTTATAAGGGTAAGTGGGCTAGGGATATTAAACTAAGGGGCTAAAAAAGCAATAAAGTCCAGGAACTTAAGGCTAGAAGTGCTATTTATACTTAAATATATATTAATAAGTATCTTATTAAGTAATTAAATGCCCTTAGTTTGCTAATTAGTTATATTAATTTAAGATAAAAATAATTAGGATTAATATAATTAATTATTATAAATTAAGTTATTTATTTAATATAAGAGTCTATATAAAGGCAGTAAAAGCAATAATATTAAGTATAATAATAAAAGCCTTTAGCATTTTAAAGACTTTTAATATAATTAAAGGGCTTTTATTCTATAGCCTGCTACTAATAGATATAATAGAGTTAACTTGCACTTCCTGCAGATCACCCTTAATTAGCCTAAATATATTAAGGCAGTTTAATTATAAAATGCCTATATATCTAAAGTATAATATAATTTTCCCCTAAAAATATAAATAATTAATTTATTATATCTAATAGTAGGATTAATTTTACTATTTAAATATTTTTTAAATTAAATTATTAAGGATTATTATAAAGTAAAGTTATTAAGATATTATTCTAAAAAAATAAAGTATACTAGTTTCCTATTTCTCTAGAGAGAGGTTAGAATATTATCTATTAAAAATGCAAGAAGGTATAAATAAAAGGAAGAGAATTATATTTTTTTTCTTTTTAAAGAATTTTTAAAGTAAATAGTTTTAATTAATTCGCTTTTTTATATATAGAATATTCCTTATTTTAAGATATAGGGTATATTTATCTTATTTATATTTAATGCTTATTTATATAATTATTACTTATTTATTTATTCTTTATTTAGATTAATATAATAGGGTAGTACTTCTAGCTCTTTTAGCTCCTCTCTCTCTCCTTAATACCCTAAATTTTTTATTTAAATTTCTAATTTTCTTACTTTAAATATAATTTAATATTACTTTTTATTAATTTATTTAAATATTATCCCTTCCCTAATTAATAGTATTAATACTATATAATTTATTATTATTATTTAATAAGTTTATAGTATCCTAAAATGCACTTTTAAGCAATATAGCCCCTTATAAATAGTTTAATATCCCTTAATTAAGTAAATTACTTCTAGCTTAATAACCTACTTTATATAATATTAGCCTATAAAAATAATAACTTTCTCTTTAAGGAAACTAAAAGCTAAGAAATATTATAATTTATAAATATTATATATAAAAATAACCTTATATATAAGTTCTAAGCATAATTAAATAAAAAAAGGCAATTTAATATTAGCACTAAAGACCTAATAGTATATATTATAAATATATATTTAAAATATTACTTATTACCTTTTAGTTTAAACTCTCTATAAAATTTAATAGCTTTAAAATATAATATAGCTATTTATTCCTTAAATTACATTTTAATATATTATCTAAAAGCTTTTATAAAGTATATACCTAAATCTTTACTTTTAATTATCTACTCTTAAAGCAATTTAAGAGATAATAGAAAGCTTTCTTATTACTTTATTTAAGAGTAAGTTATTATATAATTAATATAAAGGTTAAAATGCTAAATTATATAGATTTTAGATTTAAATTTTTATGCAATTTATATAAAAAGAGTAATAATTATACTATTTAATATTAAATTAGTTTATTTAATTTATAATAGAATAGAACCTTAAAATAGTATAAATTATTAGATATTTATTTAATCTAATTAATATAATTAATTAGTATAATTAAAAATCTCTATTTTATTTATTAATATGCATTTTATGCATTATAATAGCTTATTTTTATTTACTCCTTATTTTAATATGCCTTATTTAGTTTATTCTTATATAAAAAATATTTTAAGAATATAGCCTTTTAAATATTTAGGAGGCTTCTAAACTTATTTTATAGTAATTCCTAATTAATATTAAGGCTATTTAGGTTATATATATTAGCTAAAATTTAATAATAAGTAATAAATAAGGCTAGATTATCCTTAATATACTTTTAAATCCTAATAAGGCCTTATATGCCTTTTTTATCTTATAGCCAGTTTAGTCTTAAAAGTATATCCTAAATAGATTTATGCAGCTTAATTGCACTATTAAAACTATAAATCTTGCGCTATATTAAAGTAAATATAGGCTACTATAAATTAACTTAGGACTAATTCTTTGCAAGAGGATAGGGGAATATTACTTAGAACTTAATATAGTAGTTAAAATGCATTAATATAAATAAAGGCAGTTTAAAATATTAATTAAATTTATATATGCTTTATTAGAGAGTATTTTATTCTTTTGCTAGCTATTATTAGATTAACCTTATTAAAGAGGGAATATTTTATTCTTAAGGCTATAGCTTTAATATTATATAATATTTATATAAGGATCTTAGAGGATATAAAGATATTAATTGCCTTAATAGTAAGAAATCTATTAATATTAAATATAAATAAGTATTATAATTAATATAATTAATTAGTTTAATTTATATATTTTATTTTAATTTAATTATTCTAGATTGCATTTATTTTTTAAATGCATTTAATACTATTAACCTTAATTTATTAACCCTTAAAATAAAGTAATTTAATTATAACCTAAAAGATCTTTAAGACTATCCTAATTATATTAATAATATTTTGCTATTTAATTATTAATATAATAATATTTATATAAGAAATAATTAATTTTCCTTTATTATAATCTCTTTTAGCTTCTTATTTATATTTATTAAAGGGAGAATGGCCTCCTAGATCTAAATAGGCTTATTATTAAGAAGCTAGTTTATAGCCTTAATATATTAGATAGTAATATTATTATCTTTCTCCTTTTAGTCCTTTTAATTAGGATTTCTATTATTCTTTATAATTAATTTAATAGATTCCTTAAGAGATAGTTAGATCTTAGTATAGAAAAAATCTAGGTATTTACCCTTATGCATATTAAATAAGATTAATATAATTAATTAGTATATTTAAAGGCTCCTCTTACTATTTCTTAATTATAGCCTGCTTCTTATCCTTATATATTTATGCCTATTAATTAGGGCTAATAGCTAAATAGGTATTTTTTTTTATAAGGGCTATAATATAATGCTTTTATTATTATTTTATTGCTTTTTTTATATTTTCTTTTAATTATTATACCTTTAAGAGATTATTTATTTATAGTTAATTTTTTTTTATATTAAGATTTAATAAGTATTTATTATTAGCTTTCCTCTTTATCCTAAAGTTGCCTATAGGCTGGCCTAAATATATATAATTAATAAAATAATTACTAGAAATAATAAGCTTAATAAGGATTATATATCTCTTTTATATAGGGCTATATTAAGGCAATAAGGGATATAGATAATATTAATATAATAATATAAATAGGAAGATAAATTTAATATTAAGAGATTTAATATTATTATTTTTATTAGGATTTAATCCTTAATTTATAAATCCCTTATTATTTATTTACTCTATTTTTTCTATTCTCTTTATATTTATTAGAAAATAGTCCCTTATTTTAACCTAAAAAGAGTAGCTATTTAATTAGATTAAGTATAAATAATCTGCCTTATGGCTATATTTTATAGGAACTGCCCCTTAAAATACTAAATGCAATATAGTACTATCTATCTATTCTTATATATAGGCTAAGCACTATTATATATTACTCTTCTATGCCCTATATAAATATTCTAGCCTATATTTATTAATAATTTACCTTTCTCCCTATATAACCTTATTTTAATAACCTTTTATTATACCTCCCTATTAATATAACCTTTCCACTTTAAGCTATATTAATCTATTAAGCTAATCTTTTTTTTTTTTTTTTATTAGCTATTTAATATAATAATATTATACTTTATTATAAAGAAAAAGAATAAATAAAAGGCAATATATATTTATATTTAATCTTATATATATAAAGGTAAGTAGCTATATAAAATTCTAACTATTATTAAGCTTAAAAAGAAAATATATTATTTTTATTTTAAAAATAAGCTTATTTCTATTCTTATTATTTATTTATATTATTATTAATAATATATTAATAATTATACTTTAAGAGATTTATTATTATTAAATAATTTTAAATTTTTTAATTTTTAAGGCATTTTTTATTTATTTTTATAAGGATATTATATAAAATATATTATTTAAGAATTTATAATTTATAATTAATATATATAATACTATTTAAAAAGCTATTAAATCCTTTATTATATTTATATTTAAAAATAAATCTAAATCTTAATTATATTAATTATTTATATTAATTTAAATTTAAATATTTAATTTTTAATATTTTATATTAAATATATTATAATTATATTAAAAAATATATAAATATTAATAAAAATCCTAAATATTTATTAAGCTTTTATTATTAAAAGTCTTATTAATTTTTATATTATTAAATCTAAATAGCTTTTTATATTTATTTATTATATTAAAATATTTTAATTTTAATTTATTTTTTATAATATTTATAATATTTACTCCCCTATTAATAATTAATCCCTTTTAAAATTTAAATAATTAAAAATTATTAAATTTAATATTTCTTAACTTTTTAAATAATATTTAAATTATATTAAATAATTAAAAGCTTAAAATATATTTAATAATAATTTTTTTCTTTTTAATCTTTTTTAATAAATTAATAATAAAAATTACTTTAATAAATATTTTAAAAATATAAATATAAAAAATAATTTTAATTTATTTAAATTATTTTTTTCCTTTAAATATTTTAATAATTATATTTAATAACTATTTAATTAATAAATTAATTTTAATATTCTATTAAATATTTTTATTTTTATTTTTTTAATTTCTTTTTTTAAAATTAATATCTTTAATATTTTTAATATTTAAATAATAAATATATAATTAATTTATTTTAAAAAAATTTTATATTAATTTAAATTATATTAATTATTATAATAATTATTATATTAAAAATTTTAAAAATTAATTTATAAAATATTAATTTATATAATTATTATAAAAATAATTAAATTTTTATTAAATTAATTTTTAATTTATATTTAATATTACCTCTTTATTTATAAATATATTTTTATTTATTAAATATATAATTTTATATATAAAATATTATATTTTTTTCTTTTTTAATTATTATATTTTTTAAATTATATTTACTTTATACCCCTATTTTTATCTTTTACTTATAGGGACCTAAGCCCTCTCTACCTACTTTCCCCCTTACCTATAGGTCCCCATACTAACTCACTCGGGTCCCTATGGGTCCCCATGAAACATCCTCAGGGACCTAGAGGTCCCCATAGGTGCCCAATTTTATGCTCTAGAGGAGATCACCAAGTGGGTTGAAGTTGGGAAGAAGTACACGATTCATGAAGGGTGGTGCGCCGACAACGGGTGAGTTTGACGCCTTTAAGGAAGACTCCTTTTAACTTCCCCTTAGGAAGGAGTTTCAAGAATACTGGGACCGAATAATGCGAGCGGCTAAATGAGGTGCGGCGGAGGATGTGTACTCGTGGGTTCTTGGGCGACAGCGAGCTGAGACAACTGCACCAGCGCCTGCCCATGCTGGATGGAGAGGACAAGCTTCTCCACTAGTTGGCTAGGTCGGTGGACCTTGGCCTCGGAAGGACGGATGATTGTTCTTGGAAGTTATCACCATCACTGTGGCTCTTAGGGTCAGGTATGGTCGTGAAAGTCGAATTCAAAACGAAGCTAAAAATATAATAAAAAATAGTTAACTAACTACTATGACGCATTAAAAGTCTGCCGCTTAATACTAACCCCGCATTTCTTTCTGAAATTGGTAGAATTCAGAAAAAACAGTGACCAGCAAAGCAGCACAAAAGAGTAGGTCAGGTCTGAGATTATTATAGACTTGGGTCTACCCTTCTCCCTTGCAGCTCATGACCAAGAAGAAAGGAACTGAACAACACAACAAGCATTTCGATGTTGAATCGAGGTAGCCATGGTCCACTGTTTTAAGTTCCCCAGACTCTCGGTTCCAGCACGCCGCTTATCATCTCATATCCGAGATGATCTAGAATGACGGCAAATGATGATGGATGACGATACTAGAATTTACAGGACGAACTTTATCGAAGTCGACTAATGTCATCGACAGCAGCGCATGATTCGGGATCACTCACGTGACTCGCGTGCGCCCATGAAGCCAAGATTGGCATTCGTTCCGACTTGAATGCAAGTCTCAGGTGCCGAAGACAAGGCCTGACTACAGCCAAAGTAAAACACGCTGACGAAAACTTGATTGAGTTTATGACGTGCCTTCTAATCTTCTCAAGACTTGTTCCTTCTCCTCGTCATCGAAGTTTTGTTAGCGCTCTAAGTAAGGATTAATCTCAACATGGATAAACAAGCGTGCAACGAAGCTGTCACCTAGCTCAATGCCTATTACAAGGTTAGTATTATCTCCTCCTGCTCGGCTGCTCTTTCTGGACAACTTATTATTGCAAGGTCGCCATGAAAACGTTCGTCGATAATGTGGCCCGACAAGTCATCGAACGGCATATTATCCCAAGCTTGCCGACCGCATTTTGCCCCAACAATGTATCTCAAATGTCTAATGAAGTTCTCTTGAACATCGGCTCGGAGCCCGAAAAGCAAATTCTACGAAGACAAAAACTTGCCGAAATAACTCAAGGGCTGAGACAAAGTCTTACTGCCTTGCAGAAATAGGACCCGTGAAACGGCCAGCTATTCGGGTTATCTTTAGAAGGAATTGGAATGTAACTTTTTATTTTACTTCTTTGTCTCGGATTTCCTGATCGTAAGATCTTGTTTCATGGACTTTAGGCAACTTTATGGCGGATAAGTCCCTCGACATTGATTTTCCTACAGGGTTTTCCCAATGCTGTTGCGCAAATGCGGAGGGAAGGGGTTCACGTATATCATGTGGAATAAAGAAGTTTTCTACTTGATGGTGTATATCTGTTGGACTCTCGAGGGGTCAGTGTGTGGTCCGAGTTAGGTAGTTCAATAGAGGTAAAATTAGTAATATCAGGGGCCTAAAATCAGGCTATTCAATTGATCAAATGGTCCTCTTGATGACCTGTTCAAAGTGATGATCCTGATGTTGTTCTCTCCCAGTTCGAGGGAGCGGGATTCCACATTTCCCCTCTTTTCTAGGTCACATGCCAAGGCTCTAGCCTGTTTCGTCTGACAATATCCGTTCTTGCCACGCTCGAAGTGATCAAGGCTTTAGGTGCTAAAGTCTAATTCGCAGCCGAGTATATCTTACTTCCGCCTAAATTACCCTAGGGCAGAGGTGACCAGCAGGCTGAGGCTTAGGAGACACTGCTTCTGACTGTTACTTTAATACTCTTGACTTCTGTTCCTACCTTCAACTTAGCCTTAACCACGTCATCAGATGACGCTTTTCATCGTCTCCACATGCTGCGAGACGACTTGGAGATGGCGGACACTGATTTATCGGTGGATGACTTCGCGTACGCATCGAGAAGAAAGCTGACTTGGTTGACGCGGTAGTTTCACATCTCTGGAATGCGACGGTTTACTTCTCCCTAAGAGCCTTTAAGGTATACCACAACTGGAAAGATGCCCCATTCCATTGCAGGTCTCGATCGGGCGCGGGGGCGCCTAATGTTGTTCTGCACTCTTCTCACTGCCTCCAGGGTATACGAGATAGCATCCATATTCTACGAGACACAGTAATGTCAGCGGAGTCGCAACGCACCTCGGACGTGAGCAGAGTGGGGAATCTATCTACCAATGTAGACGAAATGTAGATGTAGATAGATGTAGATCTACATCTATCTATCTACCAAGGGGCCTTGTGGGTCATCTATCTATCTATCTTGCCGTCAGATAGATAGGCGAAATGTAGATAGACGCCAAGGTGACCACGGAAAGTAGAGGGACTTACTTATGTGCGTAATTCCCTTTGAAAACAAGGTACCGGTACCCCCACCCTCACCACCTACCCCCACCCCCCCGGTCAGATCATTTTCCTTCCCCCTTTTCCTCAAGCTCACAGCAAATTTTGGTCAATCTCTTGATATAGCTCCTTCTTTTCAAATGTCAAGCGGCATACTGTACAGTCGACCCACAGTATAGCGCATCTGCCACAATGTCAACTCCAAGCGACTTGTTCAGTCAACCGGGAACTGATCCAAATAACTGCTCAGAGTTATCCAGCCAGCCAGATCTACCAAAACTAGATTCAACATCGTCCCTCAGCACCTCAATTGCCATGAAAGACTGGAGTACAGTTTCTCAAACCGTCCGTGGCCATTGGAATCTCTCGACTCGAACTGGACAAGCCACTGGGTGGTTTTGGGCTCATGGCTATAATGTTCAAGCAAAATCTGCCACCACCGAACCGGGCGCATCCAGTTGGCTTTGCTGCCATTGCATCCAATAGAAAGTTCATAAACCAAAGGCCTATATCGCATCAAATACCCGGAACATCGAAAGCCACCTCAGCAAAGCACATAAGGTCTTCCATCCAGATCCATCAAAAGCAAAGCGCTACGTATCGGAGAGACCTTTGAATCAATGCAACCTCCATGAGTTTACCGCGAGGAAACGGAAAAGGGATGACTTTCACGACGAGCTGGTTGCTCGATTTGACAAAGCAACATTCCAGCGCCTGCTTGTCCGGTGGATTACGGACGCAAACCTGTCTTTTCGCCTCTCAGAGCACGTGGGGCTCCATGAACTCTTCGACTACCTTAATCCGTTGGTCCGTGAGACATCAGCAAACCTTACTCACAAAACAATTCGGACCAAGATTATTCATAAGTTCAATACTTACAAAGCCCACGTTACTAATGCTTTGCTACAGAGCCCTAGTAAGGTCCATATTGCATTCGATGGCTGGACCTCTCGGAACAGGCATTCCTTCTTTTCCATCAATGCTTTCTTCCTCGACGACGAAACTTTCCAGCCTCGAAAAATTCTGCTAGGCCTCCCAAACGTCGCCATGGCCCACACCGGGGAAAATATCTGCGCAGCGGTCACGGAGGTACTGGAAGAATTCGAGCTTGTAGCACACAACAAACTCGAATATTTTGTTCTTGACAATGCTTCAAACAACGATAAGGCTATGGAGGAATTAGGGCGCAAGTTCGAGTGGCAGGAGCCTGCAGCCCGGAGAATTCGCTGCTTTGGACATGTCCTCCACCTTGTCGCTACGGCTATGCTTTTCGTCCACGATACCCAAGCTCTCGAAGACCTTGACCCGGACGACTTTGATGAGTGGACAAAAAGAGGGCCAATCGATCGAACAACGCAACAGTCATCCTGCGCAGTCTACAAGACGATGACCCTGACAAGAGCTACCCCGGCACGCTTGATGTCGTTCTTGATAACTGCACACGCTGGCTGTCGCAATATTATATGATTGAACGTGCAATTAAGCTCCGTCGCTACCTCGAAGAACTTGTAGACATGACGATCCAATCGAACAGGAAGTCGACCCGATCTCGATCCAAAGTCGCAAAATTGCGAAGCTCACTTCCTCCATGTCTTGAAGAAGACAATCTCCTTACTGATGCAGATTGGGAAGCTCTGAGTTGGTTCAGCAAAATTCTCGCCATGTTCAATTCTTGCCTTTTGAGACTTGAAGGTGACTGTCAAGTTCGGCTTCGAAAAGGAGGTGCGGAAGCACAGTACGGTATGGTTTGGCAGGTCGCCATTGCATACGAGTTCCTCTTATCAACATTAGAGAGGGCCAAGACAGACGCGGCGGATCGGCCAGAGTCCAGCTACCTTTCTGCCTGTATCAACTCTGCGTGGGCCAAACTAAATAAATACTACACCAAGCTCGATGAAACACCGATTTACTACGCAGCTACTATACTTCATCCTGGAATACAATGGGCGTTCTTGACGAGGGCGCACAGCGGAAGGGAGGGTTGGATTGACAAGGCTCGACATCTCATCCAAACGCTATGGGAGGAAGAGTATCGGGATCTTCCCGTCCAGTGGGAGATCGCTGACAGCAATCTTCCTGTAGCCGTGAGGGCACGGGAGTACAATCCCTTTGACCCATTCCAAGATGAGCTTATGTCGTATCCGAACTCCGAAGAAGAATCGGTCGCCGATGAGTTCGAAAGGTGGCAATCTACAAAGCAGGACACATTTTCAAAGCACGATAACCCGCTAGAATACTGGTCCGCCAAGCGGTTTGAGTATCCTCGAGTAGCGAAAATGGCGATTGATGTCTTATCAGTCCCTGCAATGGCTGCCGAATGTGAGAAAGCATTTTCCTCCGCTGGTAGTATGGTCTCTCTTCAGCGGACTCGTTTGGACGCGAGCACAGTTGCAGTTACCCAGACGGTTAGGTCATGGCTGAAGGCAGGGCTTCTAGAAGGATATGACGGGCTGCTGAAGGAGATGAGTGGCGAAGTGGCTGGGGTGGTTTCTCAGTGGCTAGTGCATACCGTACTTGGAGTGGTAGATAGATGCATCTATCTATATCTACATGTAGCCTACCTCTATCTATCTACATTCCGTTTTATGACTAAGCGTCTACATCTATCTACCTTGGGTGTCGGTAGATAGATGTAGATAGATTCCCCACCCTGGACGTGAGTAGCGAGGGAATGATGCGAGCTCGAGGCAGAGTGACACTATTATACTTTTCGTCCAAAATTCTCATGCTGTACCCTCTGTAGTAAATTTTTATCTTGTAGGCATGTGTTTTTGATATTCCTACGTTGAGACAGGAGGTTAGACAAAGGCGATGTAAGGTAGAATGGATCCCATAACCGCGGTGAAGATCATACAGGGGCCATCGGCCGCACAAAAGCAAGCATACCTTAAAAAAGGGTAAAGTAAGTTAATGGAAGGCTTGATGATGTTGTATACTTGGGAAATATACCACCTTTCCAAAACATTAGTTGTCTTGTCATGCGTGTTTTAGCCACTTACAAGATCATCGAATTCTCATTAGTTCGCCTCAGAGCGATTCTGCTCAGATACGACATGTCAATTCGGAGATGAGATCTCGTTGCTAGTTCGAAATTAGTCGTCAAGAAACAGGACAATTCATGGACTTGCTTCACTCAACTATCTGACAAGTTTGTAGGCGGCGCGCCCGGGCGCCCGTGTATTGGCCGCCCCTGCTGATTTATTATATGTAAGAGCCCCCAGCCAATAATTACTTCTTTTGCGATATTTAGATAATAGCTCCCGAAATAAAATAGTTATATTAAAGACTTTTTAACATAAAACTTTTGCACCTTACTGTCCTATTAACTCAGCGTAACTAGCTTAGTTATATAAGAATAGCATAATACCCTCTTCTTTTTATTAACTATTCATATGTGAAAGGCTGGGCCTTTGTGTGTTGCAACAAGTAGGAAGCCTGAATTGGTCCATCTAAGCATGAGGGGAAGAAGGGAAGAGAGATCCCTCAGCCTAACCCCCTCCTATATGCACTACATACAACTGAACAGCCTGGCCTTCTGGCACTTCCCACCCTGATGGCCATATAGGAATGCAGGCTGCTGGCATAGGAATGTAAGGCTATTCCCGTACGGGGTTTGCCGTTAGTACTGGTGGCCAAGCTTATGGCGTAGTCTAAGCTCCCATGGCCCTCAGCCCGTAACACCATAGAACACGCTCACAAACAGTTATAAGTTCATAGCCCCGAACCTCTTAGCCTCTTGTTTAATTGCTCATCTTCGTCACTGAGTATCACCAATGCTTCTGTAGCTGAAATCCTTGACTCCCGCTGGCTCCTTTGTTCGGCGTACGGATGTCGAATCATGCTGAGAATGGCTCGTCTCAGCGCTTGGAACAACGAGTTAGCTTTCCAGAACATAGGAACAAGAAAAGGGACAGGAATGCGGGTTGCGTTACCTGTGCCATTAATATCCTCTAAAGCTGTAACTGCCCCTTCGTACATTGCGTGAAAGAGCGGCCGTATCGCAACAGAGCCAGGGTCAGGCCGCCACGGGTTATCCTTAGTATTCCAAGGATGTCGTCCCTGGATCATCCACAGCGCCATGACGCCGACGCCCCATATGTCCGTCTTCTCGGTGTATCCGATCATCTCTCTCTCCGGAGACAGCCAGCCAATGGTGCCACCGGTTCCTGGCTTAGCAGAGAGTTAGTGTCCCTAGGCAAGGCTTTTCTAGGCACCGTCGAGATCAAGCAGCACAACGGATTTCGTTTCGCACGTCCAAGTGCGAATGCCCACGTTGTTCGGTTTGATGTCGCCATGGAGCCATCCGTTCCGGTGAAGAAAATCAGTGGCTCCAAGTAGATCCTCAAGAAGAATTCTGGAGATGCGCAGTCTACTTGATAAGCAACTGCTGATTGACCAGGCGGCGTTGGTCTTACCTTTCATCCCCCGCACCCAGAAGTCCTTTGACAAACATGGACTGCAGTGTGTCGGCAACAGCTGGCTCCAAGACAAACCATATATCTGCGGTACGATTCACACCCTTCTCGTCATCTGTGATCATCTCGACAAACCGAAGGAGACGGTTCTCGTCTTGGTTTTGTGCTAAAAGCGTGAGCGTCTCCAGAGTTCGTCGAAGTTCATGCACTTGCGTTCTGTCTTGGCCCACTGTCATGCGCTTTAATGCTACAAGTCTTCCGTCGGGGTTCATCCCGACGCTGACTCTTCCGGAAGCTCCGGAACCAATAGTCCCTGTTGTCAAGGTCCATTGGCCGACCTTGATGCTGCCCGTTTCGGACGGAGTGGGCGTCAATGCCAGCACTGACTGGCTGGTTTGTGAACCCAGGACGCCTTGTAGGTATTGCTGAAGCCGAGTTGAATATTCTTCTGAGCGGGAAAATCGAGCATATTCGGCACAATAGCGGAGACTTGCAAACGTCACAACCATTGCAGCTTCATTCAACAGACGAACTTGCCCAGAAATGGAATTCCCATTGATGCAGGTTTGGGCGCGATCGGATGTTGACTGGATAGACACGAGGCCGGTGCTATGAACTTGAAGAATTGCCTGGTGACGCCGAACATCATAGACGGCGTCATTCCCGGAACGCAGGCAGAGGACCAAGTCATTCAAGCTCTGGCCAACCCGAAGACTTCCGACACTCCAGCCTCTCAACGGCTGTCGAGGTGGCTGACTAAGTGTCAAAAAGTAACAGCCATGCCAAAGCTCCAAGTCGGGCTCGGGCGGTTCCTCGACTTGACGGCGTGGTGGCTTGGTTTTGGGGGAGGACATGGGAGATGATGACGAGAGGTTACCTGTCACGAGCCGACGCAAGAGCCTTGTGGCTTCGGGGTCCCTCGTCTGGTTTTGAGATATCCACATATACTTGCTAGCATGTTCTTGAGCAATGCGTAGTCTAGGTTCTTCGTTCTGTTCATGCATCCATTCTGCAACTTCTGAGAAGGCCGTGGCCTGGCTGCTGGGGGAATCAGCCGTATGCATGATCAGAGTGATTATATACGGTTATCAGCCTGGTATGTTACGAATTGAGAGGGAATTTTGCGACTCTAGGGTGATTTTTGAGAGCGTCAGTTGATGCCTCAGGCAGAATGAGTCATCATGCGAGCAAGAGGATGCGAGGTGGGAGAACCTGAAACCAATCGGTGAAATATTCCCCCCCCCCCCCCCCCCCCCCCCCCCCCCCCCNNAGGGAAAAAATTCCCCCCCCCCCCCCCCCCCCCGGCCCGGGGCCCGGATCTTTGCCTAATGTCTCCGCACCGGATCCAATTTCCTCTTTACATCATTACCAGCCTGGTGATACCTGCCCAGCTTGACGGGCGTCCCGCGCAAAGCACGCAGCTGGCGCCAGTGCCTTGCTGACGACTTTGAAGAGGCATACGGAGTTCGTGTCTCTCACTAGCCCTTGTGATATGTTTCTTAGAGCTAATGCAGCAGCCAGCCCCTTCCCGACCCTGTCGCCACATTTGGATCCGAGCTGGTGACAGCACCGCCGACGCCTGTCCTCTCGTCCAGCATCGCCGAGCCCGACCCTTTGTTCATCAGTCAGCTTCATGATCGTATCGAGCGCATTGCGGCTTCGAGTTCTCCGACATCCCCCCAAGCGTCATCTCGCGACTGTCCCCAAGACTCCTCCAGCGACTCGGACGAACCTGACACCGCGCCATGGTCACTACAAGCTTACGCCACCAGACTCTTTGAAAGGGCCTCGAGGAAGCCCGCCACAGACGGAGAAGTGATAAAGCACAAGTCGGGACGTCCAGCAAAGCGATCGCGCGAGCAAGGTTCGATGACAACACCGCCCCGCAAACGACCTCGATGTAACAAGAACGCCTTGGCCGGATCAGAACAAAGACTGATGCAAAAACGAAAAATCTGTCCGGCGAGGCCAAAGAGACGCATGCGTCGATTCACACGGCGACACCAACTTCGCAGCCCTCCCCAGACGAACTCGCCACCTGATAGTCCTGACTTGCAAGATGGTTCGTCTCCCAACCGTTCAATAACTAAGAAGGGTTCCTCTATCTCGACACCTCCTATTGAATCATCGATATCCCCGGTCAGCGATCGACGGTAGCACCTTCGGGCCTACGACCAACAGACTCGCATACCATCGACGATCTCTGCTCTGGGCTAGGTGTGGCTGTCTGGTGTTTCACCGCTGATACATAAGCAACGACTGCACGTACCTAACAAGCAGAGCTAAGTATCCCCACCGTTGGGGAACGTCATGGTCGAGCCGGCACTAGGCTCTACATCAACCTGGACACTCTCTCAAAGACACATCCGCTCGCGGGTCTCAAGATGTCAAGCAGCCGGAGATACGTGTCACTGATGAAGAAGCTCGCGCTGGCGCAAGAAGGGTATATAGTAGAGCGAATGGAGATAATTCAGGTATATATACTACCACCATGGCACAGCCGCCTGCCCGCCTGGTACGACCTCGACCGAGATAGGGCGCCAGATACCGCCAGCAGGATGGTGGGCATCCTGGTAGCAACCAGTACTTCCGAGAAGGCAGGGAAGGTAGACATGGGCGGCAGCATTCGTGATATTCTATGCGGCAGCCCAGGCGAGGTGGTGGTTAGGTACTCGATTACGATCGGTTCGCGAAACGATCAGAACGTGTATACGGCAGAGTTGGAGGCTATAGCGAGAAGCTATAGCGATGGCGCTGAGATGCATGCCAGATGGGCTCCATCATCAGCAGCTGACCGTTATGATGAGCAGCCGATCGGCATTGCAAGTGGTTGCACAACCGCGACAGCAGTCGGGACGGTGTGCCGTTCAAGAGATCCATAAGTACGCCGAACAACTACAGGAAAGCGGCAACATCATCAAGATGCTGTGGGTACCATCCGGGAACAAGGACTTCCCCGTGGCCAGCGAGGCAAAAGCGGAAGCTCAAAGAGCCGCACGAGGAAAACGCAGACTAGAGAACCAAGTATACCAAGCTCGCTCCACGCGCATAAGACTGGCCATGGCGCAGCTGCAGTGGCAGAAGACTCTGCCCAACGAGGTCAGAAACTACTCGAAGCGAATTGATAAAGTGATACCAGGCCGCACACACGCTCCTTGTATGATGGACTAAAGAGGCGCGAATCAGACATTCGATCAACAGCTACCTACACAGGATTGGGACAGCGGAATCGGACATGTGCGAGTGCGGACAAGCAGCAGAGATGATGGAAAATTTTCTGTTACGGTGCACAAGTGGGATGCGACGAGTCAGGCGAGTAGTAGTAGTAGTAGATTTATTACGCCCGGGAGAACGGATCTCATAGGGCCATGGAACACGCTATGCTATTTACATTTCTGCCACTTCAATCCTGACTATAAAGTAAAGCCCCACTTTCTCCCTAAATTGCTTTCTTTTGGCCTCGCTTAACTATCTGATAGGCCTGCTTGAAGGCCAATTTCTCCAAGTGTTCAGCATCCTATCTTTAGCAGCTAAAGCATTGTCTATTAAAATGAGGCTATATTATATTAGTATTATATTAATTTTTCCTAGTTCCGGTTGTTAGTATGTCCTATTCTCCTATTTTACTCCTAGTCTTCCTGTCTTTATTGCAAATTTAATTGTTATTAGTACTGCCTATAGATTAAGTGACCACTTCGGTCCGTCTGATGCTGACTTTCCTCCTAAAAAGAATGATAGGTTTCCTATTTTGTATTGCCTGATTTATTTTATGCCTTTATGTTATGCATTCTATTTAGTGCATTAAAAGAGAAAATGTTCTATTGTCTTAACTGCCTATCTATAGTTATATAAGTCTAATTCTATTGCGCCGATCCTTAATAGGTAGCTATTAATCCTGGCCATTTTTATGTATAGCTGTAAAAGTGTGTCTGCTTTATGCCTCTTTAGTCTATTATATAGCCCCTTTGTGTATTTACTTAGTAGCGCTTTGTCGATCCTTTTAGAGAAGCCGCCCACTCTGTCCGGTAGTGTCTGGTGCTGTTGCAGTTGCTCTCTTGCTAGTCTTATTTGCATTGATTAAGCTTGGTATGGCTGTATTTCTGCTATGCGCCCCGATTTAATTGCTCTCTAGGCCTATCTCTTTAACTTAGGACCTAAGGGGAATGCATCATCCCGGGATGGTACTTAGATTATTTTAATACTATTATTGCCTTTTTTTAGCTATTAGATATGATTATAGATTATTTAGATGGTATATTGCCCTAATTATTGTTGCGATTATGCGATTGCCTTTAGTGCTGATTGACTGCTTGATAGTATAGTAAGTCTTCAGTTTTATAATCTGTTAGGCATGCATTGCAATGCTATTGCTATTGCCCCTAGCTCGGCTGTGTAGGGGTTCTAGTCGTCTTGCGGGCCGAGAGTGACCGAGTACCTGGCTATAACCCTGTTTGCTTGCCCTATTGCTCTGTGGCTGATAATGCCTCCTATGCCCACTATTCCTCCTTTATCCAAAGAGCTGGTTATGATAGTAATGTCTTCGGCACTGTTAGCTGCTGTTACTGCTACCTTCCGATCTGTCCCGCATACTAACGGCATGCGGGCATGCCACGGCGGTGCTGCATAGGCTTTAATTGTCTCTATCCGCTCGATTCCGCTCTCGCTAAGGGCAAGCGCCAGTCTCTTCATCAGCGAGATATACCTTCAGCTCCCTGACACTTTAAGTGTCGCGAGCGGGTGCTTCTTTAGCAGCGTATGCACATTAATGTACATCTTCATTCCGGCCAGAGCATGTCGCTCGCGTACTATTTGGACGTTGGCCTCCGCTTTAGCTATTGCTGCCGCCACCGTTTGGAAGGCTCCCGTGATGGCCCGCGCTCCTATTTTCTATGCCCTGTTGAGCTCTTTTAATTCCCTCTCGCCGCGCGCATGCGACCATACGACAGATGCATAGTCCATAGCTGGGGCTACAGTTGCGACGAAGAGTTGTCTGGCAGCTTATAGTGGCAGCATCCTGAGTCTCTATAGACACATAGCTGCCGAGAGACCTTTAGTGGCGGCCTTAGCTATATATTCCTTGAACCTAAGCTCCGCGTCCATAATTACCCCTAAGACTTTAGCCTTTAGCTTCGGCTTGACTTCTTCTCCATTAATCATAAATAGCGCCTCGCTAGTGCGTTCAGCTACGCACATAAAGTGGACAATTGCTATCTTATCGTGCTCAAACGTTGCTCCACTGCATTTCCCCCACGCCAGTGCCCAGTCGATGATGGCCTGTATGCCGTCCCTGTTCGCCTCCGCTGTTGGCCCCGTGACCCAAGCCGAGTAGTCATCAACAAACGCTATCGATCCGCCTTTCGAGTCAATCTTGCTTTATACCAGGTCTGCGTTGAAGAACAGGAAAAGCACAGGCGAAAGTGTGTCTATGAGGAGCATGGCTCACTAAATATCCACATCCCAGCCACTAGCAGATTGGACCATCTTAGTCATACGGTCTCAACACGTACGTCTGGCAAGTGATGTATGGACCCAGTTCTCTGGCCATGCAAAGGGGTACAGTGGGAGGCAATAAGTTTGAAGACCCTTCGACGTACCGAGCCCTCCTAACTAGCCCGATCGAGCCTTTGTTTTCATGCTGCTTTTATTCTCTCTTTTCAACCTTTCACCCTAACAACATATCAACACAATGCCTCGAGGCAAGGAGCTCTCGCCGTCACAACGGTCTCGCATTTGCGAATTGAAATGGCAAGGCTATTCGTATCGACAGGTCCATAAAGCCTTCCCGGATATCCCTCTTTCGACTATTAAAACAACCTGCCGGCGCGAGGCAAAACGAGGCTTTGAAAATCAGTCCCTTCCGCGGTCAGGGGCCCCTCGAAAGCTCTCGGAAGAGCAGCGCGATCAGATATACGATGCCGTTACAAGCAACCCACACATCACACGAGACCTCCTCGAGTCAGTCGATAATGCCGTTAAAGTACGCTCTTTACGATATCTTCTACGGGAATGGGCAAGCGAAAATGGCTCCAGAAATGCCGAGTTGCTCTAACACAGCAGCAGGCCGATCAGAGGCTTGAATGGGCACGGCGTTATGAGAATATCGACTCGAGCTGTGTGAAATGGAGCGATGAGTGTATGGTCCGTCGCGGCGAGGGCATCCGGCCGATCTGGACCTTCCTCCGCCCGCGAGAGCAGTTTCAAGAGGGGGATGTTATTGAGGCTGTAAGGCAAGGCAGCGTGCGGCAGATGTTCTGGGCTCTATTCGGTCAGAGATGCCGTTCGCCCCTTATCCCTCTCGAGGGCAATATTAATGCCGATGGCATCTATGACCTCTATGCCTCTATGCTGCCCTGGTTCCTCGGCCCGGGTGATATCTTTATGCATGATAATGCCTCTGTGCATACAGCTCGTATTGTCAAAAGGCTCCTTGAAGAGCTAGATATTGAAGTGATGATTTGGCCGCCTTATTCGCCTGATTTAAATCCAATTGAGAACCTATGGGCCCTAATGAAGGCAGAGGTCTATCGACTGCATCCAGAGCTTACGCATGCTGATGAAACAAAAAGGTTATCGGTTGTGTTGAAAGGTCTAAGTTGCCTACGTCTGAGAGGAGCACAGCTCCTTACATAGTATCCACATCCCAGCCACCAGCAGATCGGACCATCTTAGTCATACGGTCTCAACACATGCAGACGATACAGTTGAAACGCAACGAAGGCTAGTATCAGCTGCGATTGAGGCTTGGGATAAGATTGAGGCAAGAGTCTTAGAAAACCTCTGTATTACGATGCCAAATAGGATAGCTGCTGTTATTAAAGCTGATGGTTGGTATACAAAATATTAGTTGAAAGGTTGAAAAGAGAGAATAAAAGCAGCATGAAAATAAAGGCTCGATCGGGCTAGTCAGGAGGGCTCGGTACGTCGAAGGGTCTTCAAACTTATTGCCTCCCACTGTAGGCTTCCTTGGTGCCAGGGGTGCGAAGCAATGTGTGGAAATGCGGCTTGTTCTCGGCACTCGAATTGACTTCCATCCACATCCATCACGCCTTAATCGCGTCGCGTCACGTTGTCTTCGGGTTTACCAAAAGAAGCAAGGTTGGGGGAATCTACGTTAGAGCTGAGCTGACCACCATGGACTGCGTTGATGCCTGCTCATCAAGCGGGAGAGCCAACGCTGGCGGGGCTCACCCGGCTCCCCAGCTCCCCAGCTCCCCCGGGTCGCGTGATTGGCTGGAGGGCCAAGAGCAAAACGCCCTCTATGCCCAAGCAAAGCGGGGTTGGGTGGCGTCAATAACGTTTTTCCAGCCCGCCTCATCTCGTTATCTGTCCAATATCAATCGGCTAGCAGCCACAACTGCCACAACAGTCACTCGAGCGATGGTTTTGTGGCTGACATTGCAAGTTGATTGGAAACCGATAATCCAGGGCTGATACGGCCAAGGCAGTAGAGAATCTTCTCCTACTTTTGGGCTGCCTGCATATAATTGCTGCCTGACGTCCAGTACGCCGCCACGGCGGTTAGACGTGAAAGGCGGGCAAAAAGTTCCAGCTCCAACCAGCCATGCATGCTCTTCAATCCTCTTGACTGCCATCCACTGCAAATATCCCTCCGACGCGAATTGCTCCCTTGCGCACCAACATGGCAGACCCATTGTCCGTCGCTGGAAGCGCCGTCGGCGTTATATCGCTGGGCATCACAGTTGCTCAGGGATTGTTTGACTACTACGCGGCATTTCAAGACCAGAAATCCGATGTTGCCCACACGACCAAGAAGCTCTCTCGCCTTCTCGAGTTGCTTGAGAGTTTGCGTCAACTCGAACGACGCCAATCCCAAGCTGACGACCGTGTAATACTCGCGAAGATGAAGTCTTGCATGGAAGATTGCAAGGAGCTCATCCGAGACCTCGAGGCAGAGCTGAACAAGTTCAATCAAGCCCCTCACCAAGGCACCATGGCGGGACTTCGCGCCGCTGGCCGCCGCATCGCGTATCCCTTTCGACAGAGCACACTACAGAAGCTGGATGAGGACGTCGATGACTTTGTGTCCTGTTTATCTCTGGCAATGCAATTACTGCAGCAGAGTGACATCTGCAGAGTGCGGGATGACATCGAGGACACCAAAGCGTTGCTCGACCTAGCAAGAGCTACCCAGGTCTCTTCGGGTATCAGAGAATGGCTCAAGGCTCCGGATGCCACGATCGGCTTCAACGAGGCTGTCAAGAAGAAGCATCCTGGCACAGGACTATGGTTCGTCAAAGGTCCGGACTTCACGGCATGGCTCGAGAAGCCTAGTTCTTTCCTCTGGCTCGTTGGTTTCGCAGGATGCGGCAAGTCTGTGTTGTGCTCTACAGCCATTCAGTTCGCCTTTCGACATCGCCGGGCGAACATACGTATTGGCATAGCCTTCTTCTTCTTCACTTTCAATGACGAGAGCAAACAAGACGCGTCTGCTATGCTCCGTGCCCTTGTACTACAGTTGTCAAGCCAACTTGACGACAACCATACCTTTCTCTCGGGGCTGCACGACAGCTACCGCAACGCCTCACCGCCAGATCCCGCTCTCATGGACTGCCTCCATCAGCTCGTACGGGCGTTTGGAGATGTGTACATTGTCCTGGACGCTCTGGATGAGAGCCCGAGGGATAAGCACCGCGAGGCCATGCTGCAGTGTTTGGCCGAGCTCGCGCCTGGTCCGAGCCGGGCCTGCACCTCATTGTCTCGAGTCGAGATGAGGTCGACATTCGCGAGGAACTAGGCGCGCTGCCCGAGGAGACGATCAAGATGAAAAATGATTCTGTTGATCGGGACATTGCATCCTTCATTTCTGAGCATCTTCGCAACAATCGACGGCTTCGGAAATGGGACGAGCATCATGCTCGGATTGAGACCGCACTCACCAAGCGAGCCCAGGGCGTGTAAGACCAACCTACACTGAGCCTCACAAGCAACCACTGACCCAAGACAGATTTCGCTGGGTAGAGTGTCAATTCAAAGCACTGGCCAGCTGTCCACAGAGCGAAGACCTCCTCGAACAGCTGCTCGATTCCCTGCCTCAGACGCTGGACGAGACATACGAACGAATGCTCAGCAATGTCCCATCAACTTCCAGGGATTATGCCCGACAAATGCTGACGTTGCTCTGCTGTGCAAGGAGGCCATTAACGGTAGCGGAGCTCGTCGATGGAATCGCTGTCCAACTTGGTGACACGCCAAGGTACAATCCGAAGCGACAACTCAAAAACATTGACGCAATTCAGCAAGTTTGCCCCGGGTTCACCGAATTGGATGTGGATCCCAAGACCTTAGAAGCTACCGTACGCATCGCTCACTTTTCCGTTCGGGAATACTTGGAATCCGAGCGGATACAGTATTCTAAGAATGTCGTCTTGTTCAGCGTGAGACAGCAATACGCTGATGCGCAGATGGCCTGTATTTGCCTGACAGTCCTGCTTGAACCTGGATTCGTGACGCCGGCGTCGACGCCGCTGCGGCAGGACAACTTTGCATTAACATGTTATGCTGCTCGGCATTGGCCGGGCCATTTCCGAGATGGCGTTGAAAATCCCCAGACGGACCTTCAAGTTCTCCAGCTTTTCAAAAGCAAGGAAGGCTTCTTCAAAAATTGGGTTACCATATGGAATGTTGATCACTATGCGGGTCAGGCGCCTCGTTGGAAGATTCCAACGCCGCTCTACTATGCTTCACTCCTTGGGCTTGATTTAATCGTGCCTAGGCTTCTAGAGAACACAATTGTTCCTGCTTTACCTCCCACTGGAGATAGATGCTACGGAAGTAGTTCACGATAGGCATCATTTGGAGGCAATGAGAATATCGTTCGCCTGCTGCTGGAGAAGGATGCGGACGTCAACGCGGAAGGTGGACAGTACGGAAACGCTCTACAGGCGGCATCGTCAGGAGGACACGAGAAGATTGTTCAGCTGCTTCTCGAGAAGGGTGCGGACGTCAACGCGGAAGGTAGAGAGTATGGAGGCGCTCTCTCGTGGGCCGCCGAGAACGGACACGAGGTAGTAGTCAAGATGCTTCTCGATACGGGCAAGCTCGACATCGACTCGAGAGATAAGAACGGCCGGTCGCGTCTCTCATGGGCTGCCGAGAACGGACACGAGGCAGTAGTCAAGATGCTTCTCGACACAGGCATGGTCGACGTCGAGTCGAGGGATGGGGACGGCCGGTCGCCTCTCTCGTGGGCCGCTGGGAAAGGAAGGGAGGCGGTAGTTAAGATGCTTCTCGACACTGGCAAGCTCGACATTGCTGCAGAAGATGCATGCGGGTTGACTGCATTGCAATTAGCTGCCTTCAATCGCCATCCAGGGATGGAGGAACTGCTTATAGCACGTGGGGCCCCGATTGTCCCGGACTTCTATGGTCTGCAGGCTTTGTTTAAGAGCCTATAGGTACAGTCGAGTGTGCTGCTCTGGTCTTTTATCGCATTCCCATTCAGTCTCCCCTATCACACGAACACGAGTCGCCGAAGGTCGCTAAGGATGTTCAGCCTTGCACAACTCAAGCGACTAACCTCAGCTCGTGCTACCAGTAGATTCTCAATGTATTAGCGTTCCTTTAACATAATTATCAAGTGTCAAGACGCGAGAATTGTTGACATGATTTAGGTAGCGACAAGAAGTTTTGATACAATAGCTCTTGTGTATACGAGATGACTAAATCAACCATCATTTATATACCATTAACTGACCGAAACCTCAAAGTACATGATAGGCGTTGCCCCGGCGGGGCTGCTTGTTGTGGCTGGTTGCCCCGCCAATAATCTTGATATGCGACGCCGGGCACAACTCGTAGGTCAGGGGTGGGCACTTTGACCTACTAAGTGACTCTTTCACTTAGTAGGGCACAATAATGCCGGACAGCCACAAAAATGCCGGACAGCTGCAATTACTAAGGGGAATTAAAGAAAGTATTAAGAAAAAAATGCTATTTTATTAAAAGTTCTTATTAAATGGAGAAAAATCCAAATATTTTAAAACTGTTTTCTTTTTTAATATAGCTCTTTTAGTTCTTAAGTTATTTAGAAAGTAAATTCTATTAAGTACTTTTTCTAGTAAAGTTAGTAGGAAAATACCTGTCCGGGCTTTTTGTGGCTGTCCGGCATTATTGTGCCCTACTAAGTGAAAGAGTCACTTAGTAGGTCAAAGTGCCCACCCCTGACCTACGAGTAGTTTGTCAAGGAACTCGCATATCGGCATCCATCCTTCTCCCATGCGGTACACTAGTAGCTTCTCTGGCGGTATCATCTCCTGCAGTTGCCAGTAGTGTCTATCGTACGCCATGAATCTTTACAATCTTTACAGACGTTGCAGCTGCAGCGGGCTGGGTAGTGAGGCGTAGCGCGACGCGACGCGAAACGGCGCGATGGACGCGGTCGCTAGCAGCATCGTCGTAGCCCCCGAGGGCCTCGATCCTCAAGACGGTGGCACGCGTAAATCTGATCGACCGCGAAAGTTAACTGCGAAAGGGATAGAAAATCTGGCCGGCAACGTCGGAATAGTGATACAGACAATGCTCCGGGAATCACGCGAAGAGACAGTGAAGCAAATCACGAAGATGCACGAGGAGGCCGTGAAGGAAATCACAAGCGCGCACGAGAGGATGATTGAGACTCTATGGGATGCGTGGAAGAAGGAGCAGCAGGCGCTGAAACAGATGATTGCGAGTCAGGAGAAATCGATCGGGAAACTGCAGCAAGACATCCAGAGCATCCAAGAGCAAGCCGCACGAGAACGAAAGCTAATGCAGGACCAGATCGACGAGCTCAAACGAATACAGCAGACCTCGCGCGACCCCGACCCCGCTCAGCTAGAAGCGGCTGAGGAGCTCAAACGAATACACGAAAAGCTAGACACGATAACACAGCACTCGGAAGTCAGGCCAGGCTAGACGGATCCCAGGCCATCATATGCAAACACTACCCGTATGCCACTGAGGGATGAGCAGAATGGGGCTGTCGGACTACCTGAACACACACCTCCACGGGTGTCACCCCCACCACTCGCGGCCGACCTGATCTGCACGATAGACATCTCGGGTACGACTAACGACGACAGAGGCAAGGCACAAGTCGGAGAGGTTCGATAGGCAATCGAGGCGGCGGTGAGGACAAGAAAGAAGGACGGGAATTGGAAATGCGTAGCCGTAACCAGAGGCGCGAGGAACGCCGACCTGATCAAGGTAATCTGTAGAGATGAGACGGAACTGAGCGTGGTCCGAGAAACGGTGCGAGGAGCAGAGTGCATACCGGGGGCAAAAGTCCTGAGAGACCGGGTGTACCCGGTGAAGATTGATGGGGCCAACCGTTCGGCCGTCCTAGATGCACACGGCAACCTTCTCCCTGGGGCGGTGGAGTCACTCGGTCAAGAAAACGAAGTGACAATAGCGAGGATGAACTGGCTCAGCGATAAGACAAACGGCAAAGCGTATGGGTCAATGGTGATCTACGTAACAAAGGAGAGTGAAGCAAGGCGGCTCCTAGGAGGAAAATACTTTCACCTTACAGGAGAATCAGCTAGGACCAGCGTATTCGAGCCAAAGGTCGACCCGGTGCAATGCTACAACTGCTGGGGCCTAGGCCACAAAGCATTCACCTGCAAGGAGGCACAAAAATGTGGCAGATGCGCCGGTCGGGGACACTACCACAGACAATGCCGGGCAACGGAACCGCGGTGTGTCCAATGCAGAGGACAGCACGAGGCCTTCAGCTGGACATGTCGTTCACGGCAACTGCACGGGAATGAGCAGTAAGCTACAGATATACCAGCTGAATGTGCGGAAGAGCGACAAGGTGCAGCTGAGCATGATGAACGACGAAGACCTCCGAGACTACGCAGCGTTGGCGGTGGCAGAGCCGTGGACACGCAAGATCGAAGGAAAGGTGGTGACAGTTCCCAACCAGCACAGCAACTGGGTGAAGATGATCCCTACCAAAACGCATGAGTCGCGGTGGCCGATCCGCAGCATGCTCTGGATACGGAGGGACCTGGACAGAGAACAGATCCCGATACCATCGGCAGATCTGACGGGAGCGATCATTAGGCTCCCCGAAAGGGACGTGCTGGTAATATCAGTGTACGTAGAGGGGGGAAACGAACAGGCACTCGAAGCAGCGACGAGACAGCTACATATCGCAATCGCAGAATTCCGAAACGGGACCGGTAGAAGAACCGACGTGATCATAGCAGGAGACTTCAATCGTCACGATATGCTATGGGGAGGCGACGATGTGACAGGACGGAGGCAAGGTGGGGCGGGGCCGATCATTGGATTGATGGGGGAGCATGGCCTTCACAGCCTTCTGCCTCGGGGCACGAAGACGTGGCAAGGCCCGGGAGGCGGAGAAAGCACGATCGACCTAGTGCTAGCATCGACAGAGCTGGCGGATGAGATGACGAGCTGCGGGATACACCCGACGGAGCATGGGTCGGACCATTGAGCGGTTCGGACGGAGTTCGATATAACGCCGCCGGAACGGAGTGCCAGTGACAGACTGTTGTTCAAGAACGCTCCCTGGTTGGAGATCAAGGAAAGGGTGAGCAGGGAGCTGGAAGCATTGCCGTGGGACGGCGGGGTGCAGACCCAGACAGACAGACTCATGTCGGTGGTGCTGGACGCGATCAACGAACCGGTCCCGCGAGCCAAGCCGTCGCCCTATGCCAAGAGATGGTGGACGACGGACCTAACCCGGCTTCGGCGAATGTACACTTACTGGCGAAACCAGGCGAGGGCACACCGACGAAGGGGGCAGCGGGTGGCAGAACTGGAACAGAAGGCCAAAGAGGCAGCAAAAGAATACCACGATGCCACCAGGAGACAGAAGAAGGCGCATTGGGACGGCTTCCTCGAAGATGGGGCCAATATCTGGCAATCGGCTAAATACCTGTCACCGGGAGGCGAAGCGATGGGAGACAAGATACCTCCCCTGGAGAGGAGAGATGGAGCGATGACGAGTGACAAGGCAGAGCAGGCAGAGGAGCTTCTCAGAGCTTTCTTCCCACCGCTGCCGGATGAGATCCTGGACGAGGGGCCCCGACCGAGACAGGCGGAAGTAGTGATGCCAGAGTTGACACTGGAGGAGGTAGAAGAGAAGGTGATGGCAGCCAAGGCATGGAAAGCGCCGGGTGAAGACGGACTACCGGCGATGGTGTGGAAACAGCTGTGGCCTGTAGTGAGGGAGCGGGTGCTGCATCTGTTCCAAACATCACTGAGAGATGGAGAGCTGCCTACGCAGTGGAGGAGCGCAAAAATCATCCCTCTCAAGAAGCCGGGGAAGGAAAACTACAAGACAGCCAAGACATGGAGACCGATCTCACTTCTGTCAACGCTAGGCAAGATCCTAGAGGCAGTCGTTGCAGACAGGATCTCGTACGCGGTCGAGACATTCGGACTATTACCTGCAAACCATTTCAGCGGGAGGAAACAGCGTTCGGCCGAGCAGGCGCTCCTGCTCCTCCAGGAACACATCTACAAAGCATGGCGGAACCGGAAGGTACTCAGTCTGATCAGCTTCGACGTGAAGGGAGCCTATAACGGGGTGTTCAAGGATCGACTACTGCAGAGACTGGAAGCTAGGGGGATCCCCAGGGTGCTGGTTCGATGGATCGATGCTTTCTGCTCCAATCGATCCGCGACGATTGTAGTGAATGGCTACTGCTCGGAGCGACGGGAACTATCCCAGGCCGGACTCCCACAAGGGTCGCCCCTGTCACCGATCTTGTTCCTGTTCTTCAACGCAGACCTTGTACAACGCAAGATCGACTCAGAAGGCGGGTCAATCGCGTTCATCGACGACTACTCGGCCTGGGTAACGGGTCCGACAGCAGCAGCAAACCGAGCAGGCATCCAGGCCGTTATTAACAGAGCGCTGGAGTGGGAAAGACAGAGCGGAGCGACGTTTAAGGAAAACAAGACGGTCATCATACACTTCACGCGCAATCTCGAACGCACTAGCAACAGGCCGTTCGTAATCAAAGGCAAGACTATCACCCCCAAAGATAGCGGGAAGATACTAGGCCTGGTGATGGACTCCCAGTTACGCTATAGGGAGCACATGGCGAAAGCAGCTACCCGGGGCCTTCGGGCAGCCATGTGCCTACGGAGACTGAAGGTGGTAACCCCTCGAACGGCAAGATAACTGTTTATGGCAACAGTGGCCCCGACGATGGATTACGCCTCTAACGTGTGGTCGCACCGACGCGGAGTGAGGGAGACGAAATGGCTGAACGAAGCACAGAAGATAGGAGCGCAAGCAATCACGGGGGCTTTCAAGACGGTATCGATAGCGGTGGCGGAAGCAGAAGCCGGCATTGTATCCATCAGTGAACGTCATGCGCAGGCTGGCGCGCGCTTCTACGTCAATGCACAAACACTGCCCAAGACACACCCGCTCGCGACACTCAGGGTGAGGGAGACGCGGAGGTATCTGTCGCCGCTTACGAAGCTGGCACTCGCCTATGATGGTGCAGTAGAGCGGATGGAGACGATCCAGCCATATGCGCTGCCGCCGTGGCACGAGCGCATGATGGTGGAATACGACCTAGGCGGAGAGGCAACGACAGATGCGGACACAGCCGACGCGACGATCGAGACTAATGGTTCGAAAGAGGTGCTAATCGCCACGAGCGCATCCGCGAGAAACGGAATCGTAGGCATGGGCGGCGTCGTGCGCAGCGCCGCTAGGGGAGGAGCGGACGGCATCGTAGCAAGGTACTCCATCACTCTTGGCCCGAGAGACGAGCAGAACGCATACACGGCCGAATTGGAGGCGATGGTGATGGTCCTAAGGTGTATGCCTGATGGGCTCCAACGCCGAGACATAACCGTCGTAACGAGAAATCGATCAGCGCTGGAGGCGATCGTGAAACCTCGACAGCAATCAGGACAAAGCATTATCCGGGAGATCCACAAACAGGCCGATCGACTTCGAAAAGACGGGAACACTATCAAGATGCAATGGGTATCGTCCATCCATGAGTCCTCAGAACTGGGACTGAAGGCAAAGGTAGAAGCGCAAAGAGCAACAGAACCCGAATGCACACCAAGGAAGCCGTCATATCAGACCCGATCGACCCGGCTGAGAGCAATATTAGCACAACGTCAACAACATATGGTCTTACCCGAGGGCGTGGGCGGCTACTCGAAACGGCTCGACAGGGCGCTCCCCGGGAAACACGTGTGCGCACTCTACGACTCCCTCAAGAGGCGCGAAGCCGACACCCTGGCACAGCTGCGAACGGGGATGGCGCGGGTCAACAAATACCTGCACAGAATATGCGCGACAGAGTCAGATATATGCGAGTGCGGAGAAGAGGAGGAAAGCATAGAACATTTCCTGTTTAAATGTAGGAAGTGGGAGACGCAACGGGAGGATATGCGGAGAATTGACCAAACAAAGATGGGAGATCTATCGTTCTTTTTAGGCGGCAAGATGGCGGCGGACGGAGACAAGTGGAGACCGAACTTACAAGCGGTGCGAGCAGCGATCAAGTTTGCGATAAGAACGGGAAGATTGGATATTACACAGCCATGAAAACTTACTTACAACACAAGAACAGCAAAAACTGGCACTACAGCCTCTCACAGACAGACCAGGCTTCAGCCGCTGAGGATAGGACGCTGAACACTTGGAGAATCTGGCCTTCAAGCAGGCCTGTCACATAGGAATAAGAGGGGCCAGAAATGGGAAGAACAAGGGCTTTGGGGGTGGATGGCTAGAAAACAGGGCATCGGAAAAACAATGTAACGAGGGTTAGCGTTGTGGGCCCTATGAGGCTTATCCTCCCGGGCGGAATAAATTCATTCATTCATTCATTCCACATTCGTTACCTTTGTTACCTTTTCGGTGTCGTCAAAGACCGGGCTGCCCTCTCCAAAGAGGCCGATACCCCCGAAGGCTGGGTGCGCCAGGGCCTGCGTCTGCTGCAATCGAGTATGAAGCCCGCTTCAATAATCTTTTGGTGGGCGGTGTAGAAGGTTGGGGTAGCAAGTCAGCGCGTGCGGTGTCTTGGAAGCCCCCCCTTTGCGTATGGATAAGCTGCGCCTTCTGCTTCTGATCCAAAGCTAGTCTACACTTTCTCTTGGTCAACTGCTTTTGCCTCCACAGCGCGTAAAGCAATTTCTACCAGCAACCTTTTGATGCTGCAAAAGAAATCTGCATTGGAACAGGCTGGTAATGGCATATTTCGGGAAGGGCCTTATATGTCATTTCAATACCGCCGGCCTCGAGTCCTTCCCAACTCCCAGTCTGAGCGAGATCGTGAAAGAGCTTGCGGTCAATTGGTCGATGCCCACGGAAGCATGGCGAGACCGCCTCGCCGCACAACTCCCTGTCGCACTGGCTTCTAGGCGCGAGATCTCGCTGCGATGCTATGATGGAGAGAGATTCAGAACTGTTTGCGACTGTTCCCACCCGAGCTCTGCCGATTACGCGGGTCATCAGTTGTCGAGTTTATGGATCGCACTTCAAGCAATCTCGTCCCAGAAACACATCCTGCTTAGAAGTCTAGTACTTTCAAGCTGTATTTCAGACACTCGAGCCGAAGCTCGATTACCAGAGATCAGGTTTCTCATTCAAAACAAACTTCCCGGCTTGGAGGACTTAGTGCTCTGCTACTCGGACTCAGCCCACTATGAGGAACTTCGTGCGTTTCTCTCTTCTTGCCATCGGCTGAAGAGACTCTGTCTTCGTGTTCGCTCGTTCGAGTCACTAGATGGAATTGAATTCCCATCCTTGCGTTACTTACAGATCCATGTTTTTCGAATGGATAAGTTCTGTTCAAAATTCATGGAGCGTTATCCCATGATCGAAAGCATATACATTTCGTATTTTGGTTGGGATAAATCAGAAAATGAAAGCATCCATATGCTTGCCAGAACCCTTACTAATAAAAGCCACGACATCCACGAAGCTGATCCGCCACGAGAGGATGAGTCTTGGGGAATGCTAGATTAGGGCGTTTTAGAAATTGTAGTTAACATCAATGCCAGCGATGCCAACTTATCAACTGCGTCACATCATGTTGAGTGTCAGTCCTTGAAGATTTAGTCGCGGTATTAATTGAGTGGAAAGGTCCATGACCCAGTGGGGTTGGCGCTGGGAGTTGGCTGGCACCCGATATGGGGCCGCAAATCGTGGCAGCGACGTTGCAAGTTTAGTAAAGTGCAGTCAGGAAACTTAGAAGCAATAATGAATTACTCTCATTATAAAAATGCAATTCGCATGAAATTAAATCCACTTTTGCTTACGACTGAATAGCATTAGTCTGTGCTAGGGATGTGACCGTGTCAAGAGCAAGCACACTTAGATATATAGTAACGGGTTAATACGTTTATTACATAATAGTGTAAGCCACTCTGCTTTCGAGCTATTAAAGCACTAGGTATTAAAGCCTGCCCTCTCTCTATGCTACTTGACTTTCTAGCCATTTCACTGCAACGTCGATTCATATCGACTCGCGAGTCCGGCAGAGTGTAACGGGGCCCGAGGCCCTAGTTGTTGGAAGAACTTAGAAGGTCCAAAGGCTAGCTCGTCTTGTATTGCTATGCAATACCGAGCTATAATTAAGAGCGTTTCTATTCCCTAGCTAGCTAATGAACCAACAAGCGAGATACGTACGCACAAGAGATCAATTTGTTCTGGTTTTCCCTTTCTTCCATCGAGAACTTCAAATACAACAGTAGCCAAATTGTTCACATGATTAAGTGAAGACATCTACTATAGTCCAGATCAGGGAGACAAAGATGCAATGCGCTCAGCCTTTGTCTTTTTATTGCACAGGGCAATCTTGCCCACCCGCTCCGCTACCCATTCCCCCACTAGTCAGACTCATCTTCTCAATCTTTGCGATTAGCTTGTCCATCCCCCATGGATCATAGTTGCCAAACTCTATGTCAGCCAGCTCTTCAGGCTCAACGATCGTCTTACTTCTATTCTCAACAGCTCGCCCATGTCCCTTTGTCAAGAAGTCGCATAGAACTTTTCCTGCGGCGTTGATCAAATCCTCCACACCATCGCCTCTTTCCTCATTTGCTAAGCCTGTACGGCCTGCAGCAGTCGAAAACACATAGCCAACCACAAAAGGCAGCTTATCCTCTGCGGGCACATACTGAAGAAACTGGGTTCCTCTGAGTCGGGTGAACTCTTCTTTCAGCTCTCCAAGGAAAGCCCATGCAGTGTTGTGCATGGTGAAGTAGTCAAAGGATATCTCAGGGACCTCGGCATTTATCTCCGAGGCGATCTTGGAGATAAGGGCGGCAGGGGAAAGTTTGATGGAATCGAGCTGATGTTTAGTATCAGTAGTTGATAATTTCTTGTCCCAGCCATTCAAACTCACCACTGCGTCCTCGGCTGTATCCTTGATTTCTGGTTGAACATGCCCTTTGCCGTCCATAGCTCCACGGCGGCGACCCTCGATCAGGATCCCTGCAACCAAATCAGGCGACAGGGCAGGACGTTCTCCGGTTGGCGCGAAACGGCGGTTAACGACTGAAGATACCCACCCTCTAAATCTCATATTGCGTTTGTTTGCTGTGTTGGCATTTACTTTACCTTTTCGCTTGGTTGGCGCCCAGTTGCTGGCTGAAATGCCAATGCTGAGACAGTAATTCCTGAAGTAGCCTTCACGGTTCGTAGGTGGATCGCCGACAAAAAAGGTTGCGTTGCCCTGCATCGTCCAAAAGGTTTCGAGGTCATCCCATACGAGCTTGTCAGGAAGAAGCTTCTCCTGACGGAGAGCGTGGTAGAGCTGCACTGCGGACATTAGTCCCCCGGGGGGCGCTGCAAAATGCACTCCTGCCTTGTGTAGAGTTACACGCATATTGTGGGTGAGGAGGCCGCAGTGGATCGGATTGCGACGCAGAAACTTGTATGCTGGGGAGCACTCTCCGGACAACAGGTTTAGTGCCATCATTTGGTTGCGGCACGCCCAGATGGGGTCCTTGTCCCACTTCGTTGCAACGCTGAGGACCGTTTTGCGCTCTGGCGAGGAACTGGGGACGTCGAGCATGGCCTTCCGTATCCTGAGGCTTTCTTGTTGCATCTGGTTGAAGCCACGAGCGCAATTCACTCCGAGGAACTGTAGGATGTCGAGATAGATCTGTGCAGTCCAGGCTAGCCAAAGGGGTACACCACTTTCGGGGTCCTTGATCAGAGAATAGATGCCACGGATCAATTCATCTTCAACCGCTCCTCGACCCATATTTGATGAGAGAAACTGTAGGTCGGGCAGGATCTCGAACATTGCTGTCTTATCTTGGTCGTACCTTTCGCGATATGTCTGACCTGAAGAACCAAGCTCTTCGTTATACCAGCCAAACTTGCCGTTGTAGTTATTTATGATGGTATCATCCGATGTGCTATTTGCATAGCTGGCGAGCAGGCTGATAGTGTTTATCAGACATGGTTGTGCCAGACCGTATGCTTCAATGTTGTAAGCGTCGCCTGGCAGTTGCTTATCCTGTGGATCGATGCCCGATTGCTTGGATAGTGCAAAGAAGTATGACGTAGCCATGTTGGCTGCGCCGCCGTGCTTATCCAAAATCGACTTGGTCTCGACTTCCATGCTGCGAGCGAGCTCAAACGCCGTGTTGGTGGCAATAGAAACAGCGGCGAGATCAAGATTGTCCGTGTCGTAAGCTTCCCATAGCGACATGACCTCCTGCCGGAGGCGATCGTAGTCATCCAGCAAAGCGAGAAGAGCAAAGATTGCCCCTGCCAGGGTCTCGTCCTGCTCAACAGTGTACTTAACCTCTGCCGTAGACTTGGGAACAACAGCATCCGGAGCGTTCAAGAATGTTTCGGATGGCGCGTACACGTCGAGGACGTCGAACATGTTCTTGAAAGGGCCTTGAGATATGTTGGCAGTTTCCTCAGCTTTGAAGCCGCCAGCCCTCATGAGCGGCTTCAGATAGTCACGGACCTTTCAAGTACCATGACGAAGAAGGAATGTCGTTCTTGAGAGTCGGGCGTGATGCGGACTCCCTCAGCGGAAAGTCGTTCATGAAAGGTGCTGCGTACTGTGGGCAAGAAAGTTAGTCGTTGGGTAAAAGTCAAGACTGGGTAGGGTCAAGTTCAAGTACCCCAGATAACGCGTTCGAGGGCAACAGCCAAGTCATCAGGAACTTTGACAGAATCAATGCTGGCGAGATAGCTTGCCATAGGCGCAAAGTCTTTAATTCGAATGACAGACGTGGTTCCAGGTGCAACATTGCCGGGTTTGGGTTGCGCTTCAGCTTTAGCTTGCTTCCGAGCTTTGCCCTTCGGTCTGCCCCCTGGTCTCCCTGAATTGGCAGGCGGATTGTTGGGGTTCGAGGCATTGTCTGTATAACCATGGGCCTTGGCAGTTGTGGCAAGCCAGTTGGCTACATGGCCTGTGTCGGCTTTGTACTGTTGATAGATGCTCTTGAGTGATGAGGGTAGCATCTTGAGGTGTTGATGCAGCTGTTGCAAGGAAAATATACGGGGTACAGCAGAATGAGGTTATAACGATATTAAATATTTCGGCCCAATCGTTATAGAGAGGGTAAATACCGGGTAGTTATGCAATAAGCCGAAATTAAGAAGACACGCCGCTTCTATTGGACTAATTAGGACTAATTAATAAGCGGTCTAAGTTAACTTAATGGGGTGCGCATGCCTAGGTAAGCTTGACCCAAAGCCTACGACCGTTGACAATGAAATGCAAGAGGATTTCAACATGTAGACTACGAAATAAAGTACGCCACGATTGTTCTTCCCAGCGTGTATTGAACAGATAATAGCGTTTCCTGGACGCCCTCATGTTGAATTGGGTCATGTACGTAGCCTTATGAAGAGACAGTCACGTGACAAGGAGGCCGTATGGCCTTATCACGTGACTGGTGGCGACTGGGCACCGAGACGCCGGGGAGGCTTGGCCGCGTTGAGAGAAAGGAAAAGGGGGCACTTCCGCGCAGAGGAGAGATTCGACAGATACACACAGACAACAACAACACACGAATACAAGGTCATCTTGAAAGGCACACTAAGCTATTCGACACCTCAAACACTTCCAAGAAAAATGCCTTGATCTTGTAATCAACCCTAGAACATTCTACAGCTACCCATACCTATATATAGACGGTGGCCCTTCCATCCCTCACTTATATGAATTAAGTATTCTGAATCTTCTTATTTTAATAATAATTGACTTGACTTCTAAACTATCGGTAAAATTATATAACGTGCATGATAAGCGTGCGGTCAAAACAAGCGTGCGGTTAATTCCCTATCCGAATTCTCTTTTCCTTACTTTAACCCACATTCCTTAACCATAAAATATATTATAATTAAATTATAAAGCTAATATCGTTCTTGCCCTTTAAGCGCTTTAAAATAACCCCTAATTAAAGGTATATTACGCTGCTATAATCTATAGAGTCTTAAATACTACTTTATATTATTAATGCAATTATGTCCCTATAAGATGCAATTATATACCTAAATCTTAAAAATTAATAGATCTAGAGAAATAGATAATTATTTAATATATTCTTAACCTGGATTTATGATTATTTCCTTTCTGCTTTTGCAATATAGAAGATATAGCAAATAAACTGCTTGCTAATTGCAATGTGCCTCCTATTAGCAAGTAGTGGGCTTTTAACTTTATTAAGTAATAACTAGAGTTAAAAATATATTCTTTTTAGAGATATAATTACTAAAGAGCTAAATATAAAGATCTAGAGGTTATTTAAGGCTAGTTTATATTTATATAGAATATAATTACTAAATATAGTATCTTAAAATTAAATATTTATAATTTTAATAAGATTGGCTTTATAATGGGAATTATCTTAATAGGTATAATTATTATAAGTGCAGAAAGATATTCTAATGCGAAATTGGCCCAGCCCGGAAACCGGGAATGGATTACAATCGTCCAGGGCAATTCCCAAGGATAGTGGCTGCTGCCGTTCATTATTATTGCGGGTTAATATTACCTCTCGATATAGTACGAAGATAGCCCTCTACTGCAAGACTGGGTTATTACCACGACCGAAAATGGCTAGACGATAAACGAGAGAGGCCTAGAGTGGGTTCAGTATTTCGATAAGCACACTAAGCCTCGCATGACTGGCGAATATTGCCTCCTTATCCTAGATGGCTATAAAAGTCACCTCTTAATTAACTTTAAGCTCTTCTGCAAAGATAATAAGGTTATAACCCTTTATATGCCTTCTTATTTATCTTATATACTTTAGCCTCTTAATATTAGGTATTTTGGCCCGCTTAAGTAAGCATATAGGCGATAAATCGAGATAAAGATATAGGCTAATATAACGCATATTACTAAGGAGGATTTCTTTCTGGCATTTTTTGCAGCATTTAAATAGTCCATAATAGAAAAGAATATCTATAGGGGTTTCTAAGGAGCAGGCCTTATGCCTTTAAACTCAGAAAGTGTAATTTCTAGGCTAGATATGAAGCTATATATACTACTGCTAGTTAATAGGGTCAATAAGCTACTAGCACCTTAGGTTTCTAAGACACTAAATAACCTAATAGAGGCAAATTTATAGTCTAAATTTATTAAGAATTAAATCTCTTAATACTAAGGAAGCTCTTTAATATTAATTCTGCATACTATTAACTAATTTGCTAAAAGGGCATAAGGTATTATATATTAAATTGCTTTATTAAGGTTAAAAAATTAGATCCTTTAATAAAAGAATAAAATACTTAATTAATACTAATAGGCCAAAAAGAAATAATTATAGGATAAAGGAAGTCTAATTCTAGCTAAAGGGCAGGGTTTATAAGATTAAAAGGAGGTAAATATGCAATTAGAAGTAGAAAGCTATTAAAATAGTGGTTAGAAGTAGAGGCTAGAAATAAAGGAATAGTGCTATAGCGTCTATAATAAGATAGAATATAATGCATAAAGATATTAAATAGAAATAATAATATCTTAAGAATGGAGTCCTAATTAATTTAAGCTGATTTAGAGTGTTATGATTGATTTTATAAGGGTAGAGAGTTATAAGGTTATGGACAATTGATTGCACGCTTATTTTGACCGCACGCTTATTATGCACGTTATATGATGTGATTTCTCACTCGATTTATAGAGATCCTCTAGTTGACTGGGATTGCAAGCCCGAAAAAACTTAAATAATAGCAGAATTTCCTAAATAATTACTAGTACCAGTAGGTGGATACTGGAGATTGATTCCCTGGAAATAGTTAACTAAATATTTCCAAATAAACAAATATGGCTTTGCAGGCCATTAAATATATTAAATATGACCCTGGATTTGATTTAATTGTTTTAAGGGCAGCTCTGCTTAGCAGGTGAGGGCATTAATACTACCGACTGGATCTAACTGGAGGCTGCATAATTAATCAACTTGGCACTCTAGTGGCTACTTTTGTGTTCTCTCTCCCCGAATTGGCCCCCTAGAGCGAGCCATCCCACACGCTTGAGTATAATATGTCAACCAGCACCTAGTCCGATATCTCTGTTAAGGTTTGACCCCACTACCAATTTGATATTACGATATCGCAAGTCATGCCAGCTCTAACTCATAGTATAAATTGGTTGGGCTGAAAGCAGCACTAAATTTAATTCTTCTCCCTATTCCCTAAGCCTCTTCCACTCTGCATAGGACTGCCCGTTAATATATGACCCTCCTTGAGTCATGGCCAATTCCTCCGCGCTTGCAGCGTCCGGCGCGACGAGTCTATCGCGTTCACTTCCCGATGCTCCAAATCCCCTTGCAATCACAGAGTTCCTCCTCCAGTTCTTAACACGCCCGCAGATATCGCAAATCAGTCAACAGTTCCTCTCATTATGGGATCGAAACGAGCATATTATGTAGACCGGCAATATTCTCAATATAGCACATAAATGGGCGGATCGGAGAGGCAAGCGTATATTGTCGATGGCGATGGGGCCACTAGTGAACGGCTGCAATCCGCCATGCCTTGAAGAAGGCAATGGAAAAAAGCGTCGGACCAAATACATAAGAGGTGCATCAGCCCTTTTTGCATGGTTCATTACTGCCGACAATATGGTCACAGTCCTCTATCCACCGCCTCCGGAACGACTCAACCCAGGAGGAGGAATAAATATGCAACTAGTCGAGCTGCCAATCCTAATGGGCATTATTGGGGGCCGTACTGTATTGCGAATCGAAGTTATTCACCCCATGGTCAAAGGTGCCGAGGACTTCAGATACCAGCTTTGGCCGGTCGATAAGGTACACATTTGGATGAAAAATTTTGCTAAGGCAACCATAACGAGGACGCTATGGCAGCAGCGAGCGAGAATATCTTAAGTGCGGGAAATTGAAGAACTGCTACGCTTAATGTCGAGCAATTCGGAAGAAGACGCGATTTACCATGCGATATTGCCTAAGCAGGGCTCAGCTAGTATGGCGACCGTAACCATGTCATCGCAAGTAGGTTGGTGTGCGGCCATGAATATAGGCAGCATATTCTTCTCCCTCTATCTACACTATCTCTAATGTCTAAAGCAGAGCTGCAAAAGGCGGAAGACATTAGAAGCTACATATCGGCTAAGCGCATTGCTCCCGGGGATAGTGAAGTCCCGTCCGGCAAGGGGGGTAAGGGCAAAGATATAGACTATGGTGAGCCGTCGGCCATGGAGCCTAAGACGTCTAAAGAAAAAGGAAAAAAAAGAGGGGTGACTGCCAGTGAATTAGCGCTGATATCTAAAGGAAATAAGGCTAAGAAGAAATCGAAGATCCAGCAGCAGATACCTAGCAAGAAAATAGAGGCAGATACTCCCTTAGGTGCCGGGCAAGGTATTACCAAGCCAGCAAAGGTGAAGGCAAAGAAACTTGGCGCGGTGAACACCCTATCTCAGTCTCAACCCTCGATAAACATGGCCACAGGGGCTCAAGGGGTATTGGACAGAGGATGTTCATCATCGCAAGAACAGGACCTTAGCAAGGACGTGAAGAAGAAGGGGAAGAAGGCATCCTTAAAGAGATCGAATGTAATAAAGGCATTATCGGGGAAAGCAAAGGGCAAGGAAAGCACTAAGACAGCCGCAAGCACAGCAGCGAGTATGGCAGCGAGCGGCGCCGGAATTAGCAAGACCACAGTTCAATAGAATGTTAAGAACAAGAATAAGCGAAGCCAACTACCAAAGACCTGCCAATAGCCTGAGGCGAGCAGGGTTAGCTTGGGGAAGAATGCCATGGCCCAAGGCAAGATGAGCATCAGTGCGTCAAGGCCAAGTCCTGCGTCCCCAGTTCCGGCATTGTGGATGCCGTCTCTCTATGCTCCTGGGCAGACTGCTTGTTATTGCATCGCTTATAAAGCCAATCGCGCTTCCCTATACGCAACATCGTCTCCCTTTACGCAGCTGAATGCAGTCTGGCCCAAGCCGAGTGCAGTATTGGCTTTAACCGTTCAAAACTTGCGCAAGCAGTGCAGCCAGGGCATAGAGGAACGGGCAAGTTGTCAAACAGGTTTGTCGGTGGAGTGCAGTCGAGCTGAGGTTTGCCTAAAGCCAGCCCAGGTTTCTTTATTTATCATCCCGACAGCCAGCAGTCTTGCACTCAAGAAAGCGCAGTGTGGAAGGGAGTGAGCCATCTGACTATAATGCCTAGGCGTTTCAGTCTACACATTGCAGTTAAGATGGCTAATATGCGTTGCAGGTTAATAGTATAGGGCTCGAAATTGACCTCCAAATTGATATCCTTACTACTGCAATCGTGATTCTATTATAGCTTCAGACGACAAATAGAAAACTAGTCCGAATCTAAAGTCACTGCTCCTTACTAGATAAATATCGCATTATGTATATTAATGACGACTAGGGATAAGTTGGGGAAAGAGGAAGAGAGGAGAGTCGGCCGTCCCTTAATATTCGTCCTTGGCGGTGGCGGGCTTCCGGGCCTAAAGGTATAATAATAATACTATCGCCGGGCCCTGGCATAATCTATTAAATCTGCTCTATAGACTCAGACTCTCTAGATATTACTCTCTAACTCTTGGGCCTTTTGCCCATAGGATATTGTCTTAAAGCCTATCTGCCTCCGACTAGTTTCCCCTTATGCCCCCGACTGTCAGTTTCACCGGGCCTATTGTAGGCCCTGGCCACGCACTCCTGTACAAGAAATCTATGCCCGCCTTAAAGGACGCCCAGCTAAAGTGCTGCGGCTTCATCCAACTGACCACCTTGCTAGCCCCCGGGGACCCTGACAAGACGCTATATAGAGGCTTTCACCCCTTCCACGTCTTCGTCATCTTCCCCATTCGCGCGAATCCGTGGGCGTCACTGTGCAAGAAGATGACGGAGAGGCGGGATACCCAGTTCCAGAGCAATGTCTTGTTGACCTGCACCGGCAAGGTGGCTAGTCTGCTTGATCATCGTCTCATAGTGCAGCCGCCGGCTCTTAGGCAAGACTATGTCTCCATCATCATTCCGGACTCCTGGACCTTTCTCGACATGGCAAGATCGTCTATTTGGCGCTACGAAATGCTCTTAGAGGCTTCTTCTCCAAACATTTACATACCGTCTTATTCGAAAGCTTATCGAGAAGCGCACTGAGGGTTTCCTCTTGCGTTTCCAAGTTCCTGGTCCAAAGTATCGCATAATGCACTGTAAATATCACGTCGATGGGTTCTGGTCAAAGTTTGCAATTGCGCTATTTAGTGGCTTTGCGAGCTGCAAGGACGATAGCATGGGGCTATTTATCTTAATTAAGCGCAGCATATATCCACAGGTCCATCGATTGGAATGCCGTGCGGAACGAGGAAACCAAAGGACCTTCCAGATGCGCTGGCGCTCGCAAACGTGTCCCAGCCGTGATATCAGTACAGTGCAATAAAGATCTTCTGCCAGCGAGGCCAATGGGATTGTACGGCATGTGCTCCTTGCGTACCTAAAAGTTATAGCGGATAATGGAAGCGAGTAACTCCAAATATCGCTGGACTGCTCTGCGACTGTACATGGTTAACGGGAAATTCTATTGACACTGCCCAGAGAATGTCTTCTTCAAGAAGAGAGTTAAGGGACGAGGGAGCCCTGTAAGTGCGTGCGCCTAGCCAAATTTACAACCGAGATTGCGATGTACTGCTGGCAAAACGCTCTGTGTCCGCAAAAGCTAGTTCATCTTAGGGGCTGGGGAGGCGTGTCTCATCCACGGATGCGAATGCGGTGCCTGACGACTCATTTTGTCACCTGGAGCCCTTGTTCGCCTAGGATGTGAAAGAGTACTGCCATGCATATAGTGGGTCCCCAAAAGTTCCAAGCAGTCCTCAATACATGACCACACCCACGCCCTAACACATGAACTTTGAAGTCACATTTCTCAGCTAAATAAAGGTCAATTGATTCATTGAAGATACTATTATGATGGCATATGATAGGACTTTCTTCTGGTATAGATTAGTATTTAGTGTACTAGCCATTTGCATCTCTCACGGCCTTCAACCTCTTGGGCATTAATTTCCATAGGTTAGTTAGGACCCTATCTTCAATGCCCTCCCAGGCTTCAATAGCAGCCTGCACAAGCAGCTATTTTGTCCTATCTGTTCGAGGCATCTCATTCAATTCGGGATATGCCTGAACAATCCGGGTTTTTATTAGGGGCCAGATGTTTTCGATTGGATTAAGGTCAGGGCTATAAGGGGGGAAATTGGCGATGGCGACCCCATTCTCTTCAGCCCAGCCTTGGAGCCAGATTTAAACTATTCCAGCTGTATGCACGGGTGTATTATCTTATTGGAACATATAGCCCGGTTCAGCTATAGTTGGGAGGTTTTCTTTAAGGCAGGCTTGTATTCGGCGGCCTATTACTCCCCCCCGAGGTGCCTCGGGGTCCCCAATCACAGACACCAGAGACATGCGTCTCAAGCCTGCAATTCCGCCCCAAAACATTTAAGAATGCCATAATGGCTTCTCCTTTGACTGCACATGCTTTAAATATAATCGCTCTCCCTATATCTCTATTAGTTGTTGAGAAATCGCGGAGTTTAGAAGTCGCACCCTTCGGCAGAAAACCCACTTCTATCTCTCTCCTTGTCCCCTGACGACTGTGACTTTATCTATAAAAATCCAAACCTTCCAAAAGCTAACCGGCTTTTCTAAATAGCTTCTTGCAAATTCAAGCCGTATTTGAGCTATTTCTGGCATCAATTTCGGCCGCCGCAGAGCTATCCAGTATTTAATGCCCTCTTTTTGAAGGTACTGGCTTCTAGTCAGAATTGAATAGCTTAGGCTAGCTTCTTCAATTAAATCCCTATGCTGTATGAAAGGGTCGCTATTAATGAGTATAAAGATATGTCTTTTATTGCGTTTAGTTAATACGGAAGGGCGGCCAGAGCGAGGTCGGTCTCGTGCACTCTCTTGGTCCCTGTAACGCGCAACAATCGCATAGACAGCTCGGTCGGAAATGCCCTCTTTAGCCCCAATTCTGCGCGCTACCTTGCCTAAAAAATAGGATATTATAATCCTCGTTCTTTTGTGAGGTGAATAATTCGGCCCTGACCTCGGCATGATTAAAATTGACTGAGATATGTGCGATTGAATTTGATGTGTAATATTGAGGATGTTGGTGTTAAGGAGTGGGGTTGCGGAACGGCTCCGAACTTTCGTGACCTACTGTATGTCCTCATTTGATAACTATAAGTATAATTAGCTACGGTTTGACGATAATACACTGATCTACCAAGCCAGCAGTCGAATGCAAGGCTTGCTGCTTCTTGCTGTCTCTTTCAACGCTCTTCCAGATGTCTTCACACCTCTTCTCTTGTTTGCCAGCAGATTGTGTCCCATCTTATGAACGACTTGGGCCTCAATGCGTTCATCCTCCGCCTTGCTCCAATCCAAATACGCCATTATCTCTTCTTTCGTCCATTCTCTTAATCCTATTGAAGTCATATAGCGCTTGGACATCTGCTTATAGTCCAGACACGACTCATAGCTCTGCTTGTCGTACCTTTATGGCAGCCCTATCGCCCTATGATATTGCTGGTTGGTCTTGATGCTGCTGGTGGGCTGCGCTGCGTACTACGCGCTTCTCGCGGCAACATACCTTCCATATATAGCTTGTGGCGAGTCGTACCTCGGTGGTGAATGCAGGGGGGGCTCGCGCAAATGGCATGGTTGTTGCACCAGACTCTCCACCGACGGAGCTTGGCACAGTTCCTGCCTGACCGTCTGAAACGATAGGAGAGTGGGGCCCTATAGGGGAATATTGTATAGTAGGCAAAGGCGGGACAAATGGGGTTGGTACAGCAGCGGGAGAGCGAGAGCGTCGAACAGCTTCCGCAGGGCGTTCTAGTGTAGCTCCGGCCAATGATGGCTCACGGGTCACCAAAACACTTTCAGCAGGATCAGTAAGAGCTGGAATGGCGACAGGTGTTACGTCCGGCTGCGGGACTGGCTTCGAAGCCAGTGCTGTGTGTGTGAGCACTCCTGGAGCCTCAGAGGATATGCTCTCGAGGACTTTATGTGACCGACTGCGTGACATCTACTGCACGTACGGGGCTCTTTCTTGCCCGACTGGACGATTTCAAATCCAGAGGGTTCTCGTCTGGTGCTCGTTGTGGGCTGGCTAGTTGTCTGGATACCTTGCCTTAGGACTCTACGCGGTTCCAGTATGGGCCGCGGCCGGTCCACATTCCGTTTCAAGGCCCAATGAGGATAAAAATGCTCAAGCAAAAGGCTCTCCTTTTCCTCCTCAAGTTTCTTCAACGTGTAAGAACATAGCAGTCTATGTGAGGAAGTGAAAGACTGGCTGCAAGGAGCTTTAAGAGGCGCCAGAAGTAACTTCCGCTGCTCTTGCACTTTGCGCAGGGCCTGGTGTGACACCCAACCCTGCACGGCATTAAACATCTCTCCCGAGACATCTAGAGGCGTCCGGATCTATTGAGAGGCTCGTATGTGATTCAGCTCTTTTAGTTGGTTGGTGACTGCGTGGCGCATGGCCTGCCAAGGGTCGAAGAGGTCGAATGTGGATGTCTTGACATACGATTTGATCAATAAGTGGATTCCTTCAGCCCTAGGAGGCAAACGTTAATTAGCTTTCAATATTGATGTAAACCCTGGCTGAGTATCTTAAAGTGGCCATATTGCCAAAATGCAAGTGCTTATCCACCTATGCTTTAATAATTCTCTCTTTGTGCGGCTCGAGCCAGTATAACTTAATATACCTAACCGCCCGGGGGTGGCTTTTGGCGTACTTAAGCTTAAACTTGGCCAACCGCTCTTTGAATATCACTTCGGTTGGCGAATCCACAATCGAGTGCCAAAATCCGTAGAATTCGTTCCATGCTTCCTCTGCTTGACCGCTCGATTGGCTACTCTTCACTACAAAGTCAGGTTTACAGTACTGCAGGACTGCCTTGTTGACATGCCAGAGGCAAAGCAGCGCCTTGGAGGAAGGGAACCAGGTTGCAGCCGCATTTATCGCAGCGAGACATCGGTCAGTCAAGACCACAGAACGAAGCTCATGCTGATAAGTGATTTGAGATGATGAAGTGCCCACGAATAGTCTTCTTCCGATTCCCCTGATAGGAAGGCAAATGCGATGCAGAACGAACGCTGACAAGAATCAACTCCAACCATGTCAAGGAGCGGCATGGCGTGCTTGTTCGTCTTGTAGGTGCAGTCTAACAACAAGACGTCTGGGTTGCATTGGAGGTAGGTAAAAGAGTCCGGATGGGCGAAAAAGATGGCTGTGAGCCGATGGTTTGAATCCAGTCGAACTCGACACCAGAAGCCCTCTTCGTATAATTGGTCAACCAGCGCTTGGATACTGCTTTGCCCTTCACGTAGATCTCTCCTGGTTGCCGCAATTCGGTTATAGACGTCTTGCTGAGTCGCGAGGCTATCGGAATTGTTATAGAGGTAAGTTCTGATATCTCGAGGAGCAGTACCAGCGGTCGTCAGATTTGAAATAATGGCAGCATCTCTCTCGTTAAGCTGGCGATGCGCCGGGTGTGCAGATGCATCTTCACTTGGTGGGTGATTGTGCTGGGCACACTCCTTGTCTGGTCGATGGCTTATGACCCATGTACTTCCATCCAGTGACTGTTTGGCCAGTACTGAGAACTTGCATCCAGTTCTCCGGCTACAAGTGCGGCGTTTTCGTTCGACAGATGTACTCGGTGGCGGCTTATTCCGATCGCATACAAACACGACTTTGATTCGACCGTTTGGGGTCTTCGTGGATTTTCTTGTCGTGAATGCATAACCTCGAGGTTTCGCCCAAGAATTGATGGCTGTGAGCAGAGATTCACGTGATTCATATATGCCCTCTGGCGGCAGGGCATCATCAACAAATGTCGTCTGATCCATTGTTTCTCCTGGACCCGAGGTGTTTGTCGCGGTTCAGGTTACAGTTGCAGAGCGCGTGTTGCGTGTTGCATGGGCCAATGGGACGCTGGACAGTTTGTGGGTGGCGCGCCCGGGCGCCCAAATAAAATTGCGCGCCCGGGCGCCCATGTATTGGCCGCCCGAATGTTTCCACCGGGCCTATGTCTATTCTATTAATAGCGCTGTCAAGGGGCTGGACGGAGTCGCGCTTGCTGAAGCAGAGAGCCGGCGCCAGTGCCTCCACCTAAGAGCCGCATCCTGACAGGCCAGTGCCTGCGGCCAATCTTCTACACAACAGCTACATGATGATCTCAAGTCGAAATAGGCTCCCCTTTAGGGGTGCATCAAGCTGACGGGAGCGTGTCGAAGACCATAGCGAAGAGATCGAAAGATTTACGTGTCAAAACGCGGACAGGGGACCGACGGCAGCGGACATGGGAGAGCGAAGCAGCCCTAGGGCAGTCTGCCCTGCCGTCAGATCAATCAAATCAGATCTGTGTCCAAATCTGATCTGAACTGATAGTTTACGGCTCATATCTGATTTGATTGATTGATTGATTGATATCTGATATATTGCATGGGTGGGTCAGTCTGAAGTTAGGTTCTCCCCAGCTTGGTTGCTCCAACACAGCCCCCCCAGCGTGACAGAACCTCCTCTGATCCAGTTCTTCAGCAACTGCAGTTCTTCAACAGTCGATCCAAGCAAGGAATGTCTTTGTGATGTGACTGTAAGCTTTGCCAAGCTGAATGCCCTCTCACAGTCGGTTGCCATAGCCGGGATTGCAAGAACATCCAAGGCAAACCTGCTGAGCTGCGGAAAAGCGCTCCTATGATCGATCCACCATTGAACCGGATCCCTCACCTGCTCCGGTTCGAGCCTATAGTATCTTTCAAGCTCACAACCTGTCGCGGAGAGCTTAGGCTGTCGGCTCTGCACCCACTGCTCAAACTTGCTTTGTTCAGGTCGGAGCGTCATGACGGGCATCGTGAAAACGGCCTCGTTAAGGGCCATGTCATCATGCGAGTACCAACGTTCAAAGTAATATTTGATTCCACCCTTTGCATCCCGAAGCCACCGCAGCTGCTCTGGCGAGGTCCAGGTCGCCTCAAGCCATCAGAGGCCAAGATCCAGGTTTAAAATGATGGAGGCCGCAAACCGAGGGGATTGGCCGAGGAGCGTGTAGTATTCATTAAGCTTTATCCAAGCGTTATTGATGCTCGCCCTGATGCTGGCTCGCTCTTGCCCCTCCATACTAGCTACGCTACTAGCGGAGCGAGCGTCGCTCTGCACGTATTCATTTCGAGAATGAGCAGGCAAGGCGGCCTCATCAAACCGTGGAGCGACCGGTGAATGAGCCGGAGCTTCCGTCTGGCACTGGCGGCGTAAAGGGGCAAGAATCTCGCAACCTTGAAACCTCGAGGGTAGTCGTGATTGGCGTGATGGTCGCTCTCGTATTTGGCTGGGTGTTGGGGATGGCGACCCCTCCCATTGACTTGCAGGCCCCGCTTCCACTGCCAAATAAGCAGGTTCCACCTCATACAGGGCTTTCCAGTCTTCAAGATGGTCCAGAATGAACTCCATCCCTGTCATGACCTCCCAAAGTCAGCCGTGACCACTGCTCGTGCCCCATCCCTGTGTTCTCATTGTCATATGGTAGATCGGCTCCAGTACATGGCGAATTTCCCTAAGCAGCTTCCAGTCGTCAGAGGTCAGGACATCAGCTGTAGGCGCCCTTTTAGATGCGTCTGCTTCTAAACCCAGCTCCTGGATGAAGCTATTGAGCTCGGACTGCTTCAGTAAGGCACTTTCGATCATCATGTACGTCGAATTCCACCTGGTGCTGTTGTTCTGTATGACTTCGAGCTCAGCTGTCGACTCCTCTGCAAGCTTGTATACTTCAGCCTCCTCCTGCTCCCTGGCATGTGCTTTGAATGCTTCGGTGCGCTGCGGGGAGGCCCGGATGAACTTGACGATGTTATGTAGCTTGCCGACTGGACCCTTCGCTCGCCAGTGCTCAAGGTCCTCTTCCACCTGCTGGAGCAAGCCATAGGCTTCGGACTGAACTTCAAAAGAAGCAGCATCCTCGCCGTAGAGGAAAGACTGGGCCACCAAATTGAGAATATGCCCGAAGCAGCGCATCCTTCGTGCTTCAGTATCAGCGCGAGTCATCGAGGCATCGAGAGTTGCATATAGACTCCGCAAACAAGAGTCCTTACTACTCGCATTGTCACAGATCGGGACCCCGAGCTTTGAGTCGATCTCCCAGTCCCGGACAACGCTCTTGATTGTGAATGCGATATTCTCGCCGGCGTGCGACCCAACCTGCCGCCGAAAAGCAAGTAGTCGGCTGCGATACAGATGCTTCTCGTCAAGAAAGTGACCAAATATCGAAATAAAGGCCAGTCTGTTTGGAGAGGTCCATAGATCAAAGCTGATGTGTATTTGGGTGATGGCCTTGTCGAGCTCTTTCCTGACAGACGCTTTCTTCTGAGTGAATATATCCCCCAGGTCCTTCCTTACTGTAGTTCGACCCCAGGGCGCGTGGCGACAAAGATCAGGATCAAATTGCCGGAACAGCTCCTGCAGGTAGGTACTCTCGAGGGTGGCAAATGGCAGGTTCGAATCGACAATATAGCCAACGGACAGCTCTCGGATCCGCGTGATCTTTGCTCGGGGAACAACCGTGGCGGTCGGAGCCGGTCGTTTCATAGACGCCCTTTTTTGAAGGTCGATGATGGAGGACTCGTCAGATGAAGCGGGCTGGAAGGTTTCGGTGATCCTATGAGCTCTGGAGGCGTCAGCAGTATCCTGTAGTTCTTGAATGGGGTTCTAACTTCCGAAGGTGGGCCTGTGCCGAAGATGTGGATTGCGCATTGAAGAATTGCGGTGCCCCCTTCTCATCACAGAGCCGGCAGCACCATATGTCGCCGCTTGATGTGTTGTCTGCCCTCAATTCTGCCAGGAACCACCCATGGTTTCCAATCCAGCTGCGCCTGCCCCTGCTCTTCCGCCTGTCCAGCAAACTTCCGATCACGAAGCGTCGTTGGCCCAGGTGATCTTATAGAGGTCTTCGACCGAAGAATCATTAGTCGAGGCTAGTGCAGAAGCCGCTTCGTACTGCTTGGCAATGCTCTTTAGCCTGGGTCCGAGGCGAGCAAATGAGGAGGGTGACGGCTTCAATGACTCGCTGCCAGCCAAGCTGCTCGCTATCGGACTTCTCGACATTGAGGAACACCATAAAACGTGGGGCGACTTCAAAGAGCATGCTGCCAACGGGACAAGACCTGCATTTCGAGCTCGCTAAGTTCACTGTACGACTACCTTACGCCGAAAATAGAGAGCAAGGCATCGTCTGCCTGGACGCGCACCCTGGTCAGGGGCAAGGCTCGGTTTATCACTTTGTCGACTGCCTCACTAACGGCTAAGCGGTATTGGGAATCGCGTCGAATACTCAAGGGTATGGACTGGCAGTTGAACCAAATACAAAGCATCCTAAGAGCATCTAGGAGATATCAGATATATCAGATATTCAGCGACTCAAATCTGATTTGTTTGATCTGATTGAATTCTATATCTGAATTGAATTGATTGATTTGATTGATATATCTGATTGTTAATCGGTCACGAGACTAGCTGGAGTAACTATCCTCTTGAAGACCGCCCTGGTGACTTTGATGCATTTTTGTCTGGATTTTCTAGCGGGGTTGATGCTGGCCGCATCACAGGGTGCACCGAGTGCCTGCATGTTTGTCTCGCGGACCTACTCACCCTGGACCGGTACTTCCCGGCTGATGGGCCGCAGGTGCAAGGCGATGACCGCAACGAACATGTCGATTATAGGCGGCGATCCAGTGGAGACCCTTCTTCCCCTGTGTTGACGCTTTCCGATGACCATATGACGAGTCTTTTCGTGGATGAAGACAACTTCTCGCAAGACAAAACTGGGCCATCTCCACCTCAAACTCGATACGCAGCAAGGAGAGCATCCCGATGAGTTGATGGCAAGCCTTTGGCCGCCGGACTCTCCATTAAATAACTGCGAACTCGACACGCAGCAAGGAGAGTGTCCCAATGACTTGATGGCAGGCCTTCGCCCGCTGGACCCCCCATCAAGTGATTGCGAACTCGGCATGCAGCAAGAAGAGTGCTCCGATGGCTTGATGGAAGACCTTCGGCCGTTAGACCCTCCATCAGGTGATTGCGGGCTCGGTGCGCAGCAAGAAGAGTGTCCCAATGACTTGACGGAAGACCTTAGGCCGTTGGGCCCTCCCTCGGGTGGTGGCAGGCCCAAGTCCTCAGCCGCAGCCACATGCATCGACCTTACGGAATCCGATGACGAGGATGACCCTACCCTGTACCGTTCCCTGGGTGGTGGCGGAAACAACTCCCCCCTTCCTTTGTCATCTTACTTTCTTGGCATGCAGATGTTAAGAAAGTAGCCGTAATTACACCCTTTCCCTTAACAAGTGCACCGCGACAACCACAATTCTGCGCTTCGCGCAGCCCATGGCGGCGGCGATGGCATCGGCCACCGCCCGCCCGCCCGCTGTCCCAGACCCCTTTGACCTGGGAATCCATACTCCCGCCAACCTCAATCGAGGAGCCCGCACTGCCCTCTTACAAAACAGCCCCGCCGTTGTGAATGGTCCTGTTGGTGTCCCGCCCACTTTTGGAAGGACGGCGCAAACGCCGTCTTCGCCACTCAATGCCATCTCTACTGCTGCGGCCACGGAAGGCGCCCAGCTCGCCCCTCCCTCCCGCTCCCCCGATCCTGCTCGGACCGCTGAACATCAACCCGTCTCCTTCATTGAATCGGCCAATAGACTCGCGCGCGGAGGAGTACAACGCCAAGCTGAAGGTTTTTCAGGCCTTCTGCGCTAAATTCGAAGAGGCAGCGAAACAATTCACCACCGGACCCGAAGTTTGCCGATAGCTTCCTAGACTCGTGGAATCAGGCGCTCACTGATGCCAAATCTGCTCCCGTGCCTACCTACAGCACCGTCGCGGCGTCGCCTCCGGCTGCAAACAACGCCCTTGCCCAATACCATCAACATCAACAACAACAACAACCCCCTCATCGCCAGGGACAACCGACCGTGGGTGCCCCACCCCGAGAGGACCTCCGCGTCTTTGTCCGGCTGGACGCCGAGGCTCCGGCCAGAGCCCACAAGGAGTACGCAATCCGGACCCATATTTCCCGGAAGCTCGGGGTGGACCCGCGCAAGATCCCGCGAGCATTCCAAGTCAGGTCCGGATGGGCCGTCCTCACCGCCGACATAACCACCCGCGACCTCCTCGTGCAGAGACAGACTGAATGGGCAGCCGACCTAGGTGCCGCCGCCATAGAGACTAGGCAGGAGTGGTTTACCTACCTGGTCCCAGACTACCCCTGCAAACTGACTGACCTCTACGGCAACGAGGCCGACAGCGATGCTGTCATGAACGAAGAAATCGAAATCCAGACGGGACTGAAGCCTGTCAACATACGCCCTGCACGGCACCAATCGGACAGCCCTCTGACAAAAACTCTAATTGTGTCTTTTCTCGAACCAGTCAAAAAACACTGGCGCCTCTTCAGCAGCGGACCAGCAAGACTCCTCAAGAAAACCGACCGCCCTAGGCAGTGTGATGTATGTTTGGGCTACCACCCAACGCGCACCTGCCATCGACGCCCTCTATGCGCGCGCTGCGGCAAGACCGGCCACGGCTCCGCGGACTGCACTGCCCCGGAGCAATGCGCCAACTGCCTCGGCCCGCACAGCGCCAACTTCGCCAAGTGCCCGGCTCGCCCGAAGAAAGTGCACGGCGTGCTCCGCCGGCTGACCAGACAACAAAGGGACCATGTCCGAGCCGTGGGCGCTGAAACATACCGCCAGCGCAACGCAGAAGCGCAACAACACGCACCCGACCCACAGCAAGACAGCACCGGGTCGCAAGAACGATCGAGCCCTCGCGCTCCCAGCCCGGCCGCGTCGAGAGCACCCTCATGCATAATGGTGGCCACAACCCCGGAGGCGGAGGAGGAACCCGAGCACCCAAGACCCGGGTCCCCAAGGAAGCGCCGCATCGTTTTGATCACGCGCCCCCACGACCATGGGCACGAGTAGACGCCCACGAGCGCGAAGACGCGACAGAAAGACTCTCCGAGTCTTTCAAGCCAACGTCGGCAAGGTCTCCCCGGTCCACGACTGTGCCCTTGCATTGGCAGACTCTGAGCGATACGACATCGTTCTCCTCCAAGAACCATGGACAACGATAGCAAACTCCCGTTGCCTCACGAAGACTCACCCTGCATATGACACCTACTCTCCAGTTGAAGCCTGGAACAACAATAGCACTCGACCCAGAGTCATGACATATGTCCGCCGAGACTCCCAACTCGTAGCAGACCAAAACCGACCCTACATAAGCCGTGATATCCTGTGGCTCACGGTCAACGATATAATAATAGTGAACTTCTACCGCCAAAACGACAAAAAAGATGCGCTGGACACTCTTCTGCAATGGCCGATCCCGGATCGCTGCCTTGTGGCAGGCGACTTCAACGCCAGACATCACACCTGGCAGAAGGGCCCGACCGCAAACCGCGGCCACGAGATCGCCCATTGGGCATCCGCAAACGACCTCAGCCTGCTGAACACCTCAGACGTCCCTACAAACCCGCATGGAAACACTATCGACCTCGCCTTTACGAACGTACCTCTCGCTGAGGCTAACATCGAGGACCACCTCGCCACCAGCTCGGATCACTTCACTCTTAGTCTAACGCTCCCAAATATCGAACCGGCCCCAATGCAACCAGGAAAAATCCGGGTAACAACAGACGACGAGCTCAAGCGGTTCGTAGAAGTCGTAGAACTAGGATCGACTGGAATCCCCATCGCAGCATCGAGCCCCCTAGAACTAGACGAGCTCGCATCTGCGCTTGCGAAGCTCCTGCAATCAGCAGCGAAGGCGGCAGGCCGGCCTGCGAGGAAGGGAGCACGCAACGCCCCATGGTGGACGAAAGAGTGCGCCCTTGCCGCAGCCGGATACCGTGCGACCAGAAGACTGTACCCCCTTGGATTCAACCAAGAGGTCCAGCTAGCCAAACGGGATTTCCACCGTGTGGTCCGCCGAGCCAAAAGGCTCTACTGGCGGAACCTGATCAACAGCTTTTCAGACAGCAGCTCCGTCTTCAAGGCCGTCCGGTGGCTGAGATGGCCAGGAGCCTTCCAACCTCCTCCACTGCAAGTAGACGACGTGGTCTACGAAACCCAGCTGGACAAGGCCAACGCGCTCCGGCGAGCTACTTTGGAGCGCCGAACAGCGGATGATGACATCCAGGACCCCTGGATCCAGGTCAGCCCCCGCAGAATGATCCCTTTCCCACAGGAAATCTCCCTAGAGGAAGCACAGGACGCGACTCTCCGCACTGGGAATACATCCCCAGGAGCCGACAACATCACAGTCAAACTTCTCACGGCAGTATGGCATATCATCGGAACACACGTTCGCCGCCTCTTCGAGGGGTGCCTGGCCATAGGCCACCACCCGAAACCTTTTAGAGCGGCCGAGGTGGTCATGATCGCCAAACCTGGGCGTAGAGACCTGACAGAGCCGCGAGCATGGCGACCTATCTCTTTGCTTTCTTGCCTCGGCAAGGGGCTAGAACGGTTGGTCGCGCGCCGTCTCGCGTGGGCATGCATCCACTATGGAGTCCTTCACCCACAACAGGCCGGGGCGCTCCCAAAGAGGTCTGCGACCGACGTAGTTGATGAGTTGGCACTGCTGATATTGATGTAAATTACAATTTCTGAAACGCCCTAATCTAGCCTCCCCTAAAACTCTCCTCTTGTAGTAGATTAGCTTTGTGGATATTATGGCTGCTATTAGAAATGGTTCTAGTGAGCATATAGGTAGCTTTATTTGCTAATTTATTCTAATTAAAATAAGAAATGTATAGGCTTTCGATTATAGGATAATGCTCTAGAAATTTTAAAGAGAATCTATCCATTTGGAAAACATAGATCTGCAAATAATGCAAGGATGGAAATTCAAGGCCGTAGGTATTAAGCACACCTCCTCTGCATATTAAGCATACTAAAATATAGCTAAATTTCATAAAGATACTAATTCTAGCAGGAAGGGATTTTTAGCTATAAAAAATACTATCTAATAGTATATATATTTATTATTTAATTTTATATATTATATTATATAATTAAGCTATAAAGAATTATAAAGTTAAATATAAAGCTATTTATAATCTATTAATTCCTCTAAACCCTCCTGCTATTCCTATTAAAGCTACTAAAGCTAGATATTAAGGGCATATTTAAAATTAAGCTTATAGTCCTAAAGTATATCCCCCCTTAAATCTCACCTAAGGCATTATAGGCAAACTATTATAATAATTAATCTAAAGGTAAGATTATTGCAAGGCTGGATTTCTATATAGGCATTATTAAGCCTAGTATTTCTACTAGGGTTAGCAATAGCGGGAGCTATTAATAGCAGGGGCGCCTACTCGGTCCAAGCAGCCCAGGTGGCAGATTATATGGCCCTATTAGCCTGGCCTTCTAAACGTTCTGCCTGCTATGCAAGCTTATAGGCATATAGGATGTCCTAGCGGGCAGTGCAGGTGCATTTAATGCCTTTAAGGCTCCCTTTTAATAGGCCTTTTAACTTAACTAGGAGGGGCTTATGGGGAAGGCTAGGGCATCCAGATCGGGACAACTGCTTATAGTAATAGTAATAGCCTTAGTGGCCTTAGCTTTATAGTTCTAATACTAAAAGCTATTAATTTCTTCTATTTATAATAATTTTTTATCCTTAAGATATTTTTATATTAAATACTATTATAAAAGATTATAAATTAAATTATTATATATAATAAATATAGCTTTTTTAAGTAAATTAAAATATTTTTAATAAAGCTATAATATTTATTTTAAATAAGGCTAAAGGCTAAGGAGAATACCTTATATTAGATAATTAAATAAAGGAATTCTTTAATATTATTCCTTATTTTATTCTTTTAATAGAGGATCTTATTAATAATCTAGCTCTATTAGAGATTCTAGAAGAGCTAAAGCTTCTTAAAGATAATCTTTAAGTCCCCCTAATTAGATTATAATAGCTACTTAATATATAAATATAATAGCTTTATAATTAATTATAATATACTTAAAGTAATAATATTCCTAAATAATATAATTAATTAATTTCTCCTTTTAGGGCATTAATTATATATTTAGGTAATAATTTATAGTACTAAAAGGGTATTTTTTAGGCGCTATAAACTCTATTAGCTAGGCCTTATATTTTTAGCTATATTAGCATAAAGGAGGCTATTTTAGGCCTTTAGGAAGGCAGTAAAGTTAAAATAATAGTAATAAAAGCCTATAGCCTTATTATATATAGAGGGGCTAAAAAACTTTTTTATTTTAGCTATTATATTTATATTTATATATTAAAAATAGAGAATATAAAGGATATTATAGAATTAGGAGTAGGCATTAAGGGCCTTAATAAAGGCAAGTTTATAATTAGAAATTATTATTATTAATAAGGGAAGGTTATATTTAAGTATTATTTCTTTAAGGACTTAAATAGCCTATATAAAGTTATATTTAGCCTTACTATTAAGGGAAATAGCTACTATTTAATATATTTATTAGGTTAAGGTTATTCTATAGATATTAAAAAGGGGCATATTAAAGCAGTTTATTTTATATATGCTATTAAAGGCTAGGATTCCTAGATATTAATAATAGAGCTTAATTATTGCCTTAAGGGCAATAAAAAGCATTTTAAGGTAATTCTTCTTATCTTACCTCTTATAAAAGAAGAATTCCTCCTCTTAAAGCCTAAAAAATAGCTATTTAATAGATATATTGCTTATTAACTTAATATTATAATTAATAATTAGGATATTATAAATATTATCCTTTATAATAATCTTAAGTATTAAATTATTAATTTTCTAAATTATTAAGAGAATTTAATATAATTAAGTATTACTATTTTATATTTTAATAATATCCTCCTTAATTTTAATAAACTCTTAATATTAATATCTTAAAAAAGCCCTAATTAGAAAAAGGCTATAATTATATTATAACTAAAAGGCCTCCTATATTAGCTATAATTATTACTATTTATTAGGCCTAGCCTTTATTTATAAATAGAAAAAATAATTAATTATCTAGCTATTTATCTTCTAATACTAATTAATATAAATAGCCTTATTTTTCTAATTAACCTAATAATAGCCTTTATAATAATAGAGAATAATAGCATTAAAATTAATTACCTAGGGCCACTTACTCTAAATAATAAGGCTAAAGCCTCACTCCTTAGTAATAATATTAATTATAATATAGGCCTTATTAAATAAGGCAAAAAGCATATTCTAAATAGCCTTAAGGCCAATAGAGGGGGGGGTCTTACTTTAATTAATTATTATTACGGCCCGAAAGGATAATCTATAGGTATAAGGAACTTTAGATATATATACTATTTATTTACAGGGAAATACACTACACATCTGGAGCCGCGTCTTATAGGTTTAGCCATATTTTAGTATACTTAATACGCAGAGGAGGTGTGCTTAATACCCACGGCCTAACTTAGCTACAAAAAAAAAAATTCCCCACTCCGCTAATGTCTTCTCTTGTACAGATGTATTGCAACCACATGGTCTATCTAGTCAACTGCCCCTTTCACTTGTCCGTTGGCTTGATACGCGTATGCGAGGTTGTTCTGCAATACCAGTTGATCTGGGTGGTCCTCCGCTAATGTGTTCTCTCGTATCGCACCTTCTCAATTTAATTTTTCTTGGCACCGCCTGTTAGTGTTTACACATAACCGCTTAACACGCCATTGCGGCCTATGGCCTCCAGACCGCCTGTGGCGGTCGCCGAAACGCCGCATCTCAGTAACATCGCCCACCAGGCGATACTTGACAATGGCCCTCCCATTATCCTCGAGACGCCAACGCCACAGCCGTACAAAAGGAAGCGCACGCAGTAGTAAGAGCCATTCGCCAGCTCACCTCTGCTGAACACGAGAAGGACCCGACAGGCTACTGAAATTCCCCCCTGAAGGGCTCATTTCCGCAATTGCCCAAAGGCAACCGGGATCCTAGATCCCAGATCTCTATCTGCGCTACGAAAAGAAGGATACTGTTCGACATGAGGGTCTTTTCTATTCATATCTAGAGCGCAATTGTAGGTTGCGCACAGAATGATCTCTGTTGACGGGGGTTGGGAATTATTTTTGGGTGTTTAAGAATTCCCTTCCCTTCATATATCTGTCTCTTGTGTGGCACTTGCATCACCTCAATCTGGCGTAACTGCCTTATCCCTTACATTGGTGGCAGTGTGAACGGCCACTAGTAACTGTATTCCAGCTATCTAGTCCGGGATGCTATTTACATCAAAGATAAAGAAGAAAGAAAGAAATTCCTAAATGCCCCTGAGCTGTGCAAAGGTTTCTGGTCCCTGGCGCGCACAGGCCTAGTAGGTCTTGCGGCACAGCCGCAAGGACCGCCCACATTTCTTGATCCCTTCTGTTTTCCCGCAAACTTGGCAGGCCAAAATCTCCTTACACACATCTTCTAATCCCATGTTCTCTAAAACAATGTCCGCTATATCTTCCTGCATATCCCGGCGTAACAGCCTTTCGCATGATCCGTTCCCACAGAACGGCGTTACCCACACACCGATGAATGGCTTCTGAAGGTGAAGCCACGACATTGGGCTCTGCAGTACCGTGCCCGCAAGCGATTCACATCCAGCGCAAGAGGCATTTTTGAAAGCTTCGCGGCAAGCCTCTTCATGCTCCTTCATAATTGGCGTTACCGTCCTGATGAAAAGGTCGTTGTACTCAGCAGTCGCACCTGCTGAGCCACCGTTGCTGATTAGACCTGACGGGATTCCGTGCGGGTAGGTAAGGGTCTTCATTTCGCCACAGTAGAAATCGAAATGGACTGACTGGGTAGCCATGATCAACCAGTTGACAATTTGGGTAAGCGAGATAGGCGCCCTATATAGCGATATTCTGGAGATAGATTGAGATACTACCCGCAATTATTACTTTAGGACCCCATATATTCATTTATATAATTATTTTAGTAGCCATTGGGACTCACTCTCATCATAAATTATCTCCTCGGCCCCTCATTCACCGCCCTCTCGACCATTATATCTTACTAATGTGAGACATTCTAGGGCTCTAGGGTATGCCCCCAAGCCACATGACGTGTTGATTGGCAAAGCATGCGTCTTTTAGGCCAGTGCTACTGCAAACACATTTCACAACACCTAAGATTTGAACTTAGAGGCTGTGATCGAAGTCGATAATATGAACGTGAAATCGGTCATAGCCAGCTTCGTTCCTCAAGGCTCTTTTGCGCAAACCGCCAGCGGTTTGCTTCTCCTGTTTCTAGAATCAGGACGTTTAACAAAATGCGAAACGCGTCCCGTGTCTATCACGGAGGTTAATAACTGGAGACGAGGTTGGTTGAGGATGTTGGCTCTGGTTAGTCAGTACGAGGATAATGTGGGTCAACCCGCCTCATAGCCCTAACTGATGAACAGAACCAGCACCAGTGAGTATTCAGCTCCTAGCTTCAAGAGTGCGGTTTTCTGCTGTATCAACGAGGCTCCCGTTAGCTATTACAACCACTGAGAACCAGGGTCTATAGAGGTGCAAGCTCTCCAGAGCGCGTCAGATGGTTCAACGAATTCCAGAGGGGTTGTGAGCTTAGCCACGCGTACTCTGGGGGCGCAATGAACACGAAGAGCACCCTGGCTATGCTAGCCTAAGCCGGAAATCAAAATCCGGTTGCCCTGTGCAAAACAAGTGGGCCGAGGTTATGGAAAATGGTACAAACTTCCCCATGCCTAACCTTCTCTTTTCTCCTTTCACTAGGCGTCCGATCCATCTAGCTCCTTGTCGTCGCCATGGATGAGAACGATAAATTGGATTTGTTTCCGAAAGAAACCGCACAGGTTCGTGCGATGCTCGGCGACCGAACAGTGGCACAGTTTTCAGAGCTCCCCCTCGAGTATCGGACGCAAATTTTTCGCAAGCACCTAGGGAAGTACCGGCTCATCGATGAAGAAAGGGACGGCGACGATATGGGCGATTCAAATAGCGCCAAAGCGCTCCTTCTGCGCCGAGAGGCTTTCATGGGTGACGACAAGATCGGAAAGCAGTTGGCGAAGGAGGCAAGAGAGATGTACTACCGCGAAAACCGATTTTTCGTGCGATTGCCTTAGCTCTGCGAGTTCAAGTGGGATAGGCTTGGGGGTTTTTATTGGGACGAGTCGGAAACATCTATAGCGACGTTGGTCAACTCCCTCATTGTTGAGATCAACCTCCATGATGACTTCGATCAGGACTTTCCTAACGGTAAAACCGCCGAGGGGAATAAGGACCACGTTCCCATCCAAAATGGCGCAGAAGGCGCAGCCAGATCGACCCAGGAACGCCTTGAGGATCTTTTCTTGTTCACCAACGCAGAAGAAATCACTCTCATACTCCGCGGCGGTGGGCTACTCGATGGTAGCGACCTGAAAACACACCAAAAAATCGCAGACATTTCGTTAATCGTTAAACGACTGCTAGCCTACTTTGGAGACCGCTTCAAAATTGAAAAACAGCTAGACAGACAACCTTATCCGACCCGCAGCTTACGATCTTACTGGGACTCGCCTGCGGACTCAGCGAGAAGGAATGTGGAGATGGGAGAAGCCACAACTGAGCAGTTTATGCAAATTGAGATTGAAGACTGGACGCGTGATTCGCGTGATGCGTAGGATTGACATCGTGGTGAGAATCGATTCAGAAGAATGGACATTTGCATCGCAACCATGTGTTTTGGAGCTCGGCGTAATTAGATTGGAGCCTATTACGTTGCGAGGGGTTACCCGCCATAAATCATTTGGGCTGACGTTGGATAGAGTGCCAGAGACGTATTTGGTCTAGCGTTCTCGTTTTATGGAGGTGGTCCTTTCGGGTGTAATAAATCTCAATCATTCATATTGGGTCAGTGATCAGCGAAATCAACTGTCGAACACGGTAATTCTTCAGCCAACCTTCTCTCCCGGTAGCTATTTTGCTGATTTTCCCCTGTTTCTATTTGGCGTTGATTAAGGCTCGATGGAGGATACTTTCTCGCTGACCGCCACGAGCTGCGACAAGCGCACCGACATCACATCATCGCTTCACGCACAGGAGGGACGAGTGATAAGGTCCATTCCACTTCCCGAGAAGGTATTGCCGTCCTCAAACGCTCTACTCTGCCTGTGTATGTGACTAATATGCCATGTAGCCCGCAGTTATTGAGGAACGCAACGGCGAGATAGAATTCCGTGTCGTCAACAATGATGGTGAGCGGGAGAGTCTTATCATCCTGAGCGGGTTGAAATGCGTCTTCCAAATGCAGCTGCCGGAAATGCCCAAAAGCTACATCGCTCGCCTCGTCTACGATAGAGCTCACATGTCCATCGCTATTGTGAAGAAGCCCCTGGTAGTAATAGGTGGCATCACGTACCGACCGTTCAACCGCCGCAAGTTCGCCGAGATTGTCTTCTGTGCCGTCTCGTCAGATGATCAGGTCAAGGGGTACGGGGCGCACCTCATGTCGCATCTAAAGAACTACATTAAGGCATCGTCGAACATGATGCATTTGCTGACCTATGCTGATAACTTGGCCATCGGTTATTTCAAGAAACAGGGTTTTACAAAAGAGATTACGTTGGAGGACCCGATTTGGAAGGGGTGTATGAAAGACTATGAGGGCGGAGCTCTTATGCAGTGCTCTATGCTCCCAAGGATTCGCTACCTAGAGCTAGGCCGCATGCTCCTCAAGCAAAAGGAATGCGTCCATGCCAAGATACGGGCTTTTAGTCAGAGCTACGTGGTCCATCAACCCCCGAAACAGTGGGAGAACGGCGTTGTTCCCATTGACCCCCTGTCCATCGACGCAATCCGGGCGTCGGGTTGGTCGCCTGATATGGACGAGCTGGCCAGACTATCGCGTCACGGCCCGAACTACAAGCAGCTGCTCCATTTCCTAAATGACCTCCAGAACCATCAAGCATCGTGGCCATTCTGTCAACCTGTCAGCAAGGACAACGTCAGCGACTATTATGAAATCATTAAGGAACCAATGGACTTGAGTACTATGGAGGCCAGGCTGGAAGCAGAGCAGTACATGACACCTGAGGATTTCATCAAAGACGCCAAGCTCATCTTCGACAACTGTCGGCAATTCAATGATGAGAATTCGTTGTATGTGAAGTGTGCCAACAAGTTAGAGAAGTACATGTGGCAGCAGATACGCACGATCCCGGAATGGTCGCACTTGGAGTAGTATGATGGGAAATGATGGGAAATGATAGGAAATGACGCGTCTTTCGATGACGCACCAGGGCAGGCACCATACCATGCCCTTTCACACAGAGGAGAATAGCAATGGCACAACTGCAGCAAGGGCCCTGCCCGACAACATGGGAAGCTACTCGAACCGAATCGACAAAGCGCTACCAGGCAAGAACACACGTACGCTATACGATTTGCTCAAGGGTCCCAAATTAGGTATATTCTCGCAGTCGCGTACGGGTATCGCGAGAGTCAACAGTTACTTGAACAAGATAGATGCAGTGGAGTCGGACACGTGTGAATGCGGATAAGAGAAGACGATAGAAGCAATTGTCACATTTGGGAGGCCGAGCACGATTTTCCGAGGCTGAAACGTTTCCTCGTCAAGAAAGAAGGCGTTCACGGAGAAGAACGAGTGCCTATTCCGCGAAGTCCAACCATCAAACGCAATGTGAACCTGGCTCGGGCTTCGTAACATTGCATCGATGACATGCATTTTGTAGCGGTCGAACACATGGATGATTCGAGCGCGGACCGTCTCGTGCGTAGGAATAGCGGAAGTCTCCTGAACTAGAGGATTGAGGTACTGAAAGACCTTCTGAAGCCCTTTGTGCTCAGGGACGCGGAAAGACAGGTTTGCGTCGGTGATCCACTGAACTAACAGTCGCTGAAATTCGGTCTTGTCAAATCGAACGACTAGCTCGTCATGAAAGTCGTCTCTCTTGCGCTTCTTGGCAGAGAATTCATGGAGACTCGGCTGATTGGAAGGTCGTTCTGATGCGTATCGCTTGGCTTTCGACGGATCTGGGTTCAAGATGCCGTGCGCCTTGGCAAGATGGCCTTCAATATTCCGGGTGTTGGATGATACGTAGGCTTTGGGCTTGTGGGCTTTTCGCTGGACACAGTGGCAACAGAGCCATATGGGTGCACCATGCTGATTGTTAGATGCTCTAGCGTGGACATCATAGCCATGGCTCCAAAACCATCCAGTAGCTAGGCCAGTGCGAGTTGAGAGAACCCAATGTGTCCGGATAGACTCAGACACTGCCTCCCAGTCTTTTATCGTTGCGGACTGAGCTTGCAAGGTTCTTGACAAACCCATCGCCTGAACACCTTGCTGCAGCCAACCAGTGCATCCGTTACCTCTACGCGACCAGATTCCTTGCCATCGTCTATGATGGGATGCACGTAGGAGAGGCTCTTGTGATCGCAAGTGATGCGTCATTTGCAGATGACATCGAGACCCGCCGCTCATCGCAGGGATATGTCATGACACTGTTCAACGGACCGGTCGTATGGAAAGCTGGTCTCCAAGACACAGTCACGACTTCTACAACCGAAGCAGAAATATTGAGCCTAGAGAGAACAGCTAAGGAGAGCTACGCCCTAGACCGCCTGCTCAGGGACATCTCTCTTGATCTTGGACCTCTAAAGATATACTGCGACAATCTTCAGTCGATCCGACTTGTGGTTGAGGAGAACCAGAGAATTACGACGAAGTTGCGACATGTTGACGTCCAAAACATGTGGCTGAAGCAGGAATTCAAGAAAGGAAGGTTTCTGGTTGAATATCTCAAGACTGATCAGATGCCAGCAGACGGCTTGACAAAAGCCCTGCCGAGAGCAAAGTTCGAGCTCTTTCGATCGATGCTGAGCCTGATGGACATTAAGAGGGAAGTGGATCTCGAAGAGAAGCCTATATGGAATGATGATGGTGATCCTGTGGCTGATAGTGATAGCTTCCGTCAGCGTTGACTTGATCACTCAATGCTGGGGGGTGTGTCGCATATCAGCCTGCCGCACACACGGCATAGTCCATTCGGATTTTTTTCCGGAACTCCACTTGCAATTTCCGTTCCACACGGATTTCGTCTTCTATATAAGACAGCAACGACATTCTCTTTTGTATAGTATAGTTGCTCTTTAGATAATTCTCATCAATTGGCTGGTGCCATCAATGATCCCTGTGGAGCCAATTGTCTGACACCTTCCGATCTATCAGTGCCTTGCCTGCTAAAGCTTTAAAGGTCAATAGGGTCTTGAGAGATTTGATAGCGAGCAAGGGTCCGCTGTATTATGGCCGTTGTTGAGGGGATTTAGGGGCTTAAAAAGTAAAGCCAACTGAGTCTAAGTATTGATGTAACTCGGCCAAGAAGGGTGCTCTCTTATTGGCTAGCATAATTTTGTGGCTTGATGGCCAGGACACAACTTTTGAAAGCGCCCTCCGTACTCCGTAGCTGTAGGAATCTTCTACTATCATTTAGCCGGTTCTTCCCATCACCGGCACTAGCGTGATACCATACTTCGCGATTGTGTTCTGTACGAGCGCGAACTAATCGCGAATAACGGTTGGGTCTTCGCATTTAGCCCTCTGATAGTCGTATTTACGGAAAAAACACGTCTTAAGGTCTGAGTTTCGCTTGACGAAGTTTGAAGCCCAGTTCTTGCCAATAGGTGATGCATTGCGATCGGCAAGCAGTCGATTGGCCATTTCTTCAACACCACGCAGTCGCGGGGGAAACCCTCGCGAATCTAGGTCAAGGATAAATTGAACAATAATCAGTTCCTCTAGATTAGATAGCCTCCGTGATTTAGGGATGGTATCGCGTTGAGACAGGATGCCCTTCTGTCGGCGATATAAGGTCAAAAATGGACCTGGTAGATGCTTGCAGCGCGTCGGAGACTTAATTTTGGGTCATTCCGAAGGGCTTGAAGAGCGAGAAGTATATAAGCCTCGTTATTAAATTGAGACATGTTTGGTGGTTGAGAATCAATTGATCAAATGGAAGAAAGAGAGATTGAGGGATTTTTGTTGCACGCGCTTGTTTGTTGCACTTGCTTGTGGAGCACGTTAGTTAGTTCTGTTATCCTTTACTGCTCTAATATGTTATGCAAGTTATAGCTTAGGCCGTGATATAACGAGCTAAATGCTGCTTAAACCAAAGACAGGATTTGTGCAAATAGCTAAAAGTAACTAGAGATTTCAAGTGGGTATAAACCTGTAGTTATCACTTATATGTCAAGGTGTCATACTGCGTGCAATAAACGAAGATGGGGAGATTTCGTAATGCCCTTGCCACAGGTATTTTGCCCGCCGAGCCTTACGATGCCAGCTAGCCTCACCATCAAGTACCTTTATGAAGTTCCTGAAGCTATCCTGAGTACGAAGGGACACTCTTTTATAATTCACAACAGACCCAAACGTATCCGCCTGTTCCCAAATCCCCCTCAAACAACTCAACTGCACAATCTGCGAATGGTCCACAAACAGATTCACATCCGTCCCAAACTCCCTAACATACCAATTAAACACCTCCGGATCCGCCGCCTCAAACATGACCTTCTCAGCAGGCAACTCCTTCAGAATCCGCTGAACCACATCCGTCCTCCATGTCTCCACGTTCTCCGTAATCCCCTCACTCTCAATCATAATTCTCTCTACGCCCTCATCCACGAACCGCTTGCACAGGTCAATCATCTTGGACGGATCCGACGTGCCCAGCGCGGAGAGCGACGAGGAGGCAGTATCGCCGCCGGCGCCGAATTGGATGCCGCATTCGGGCTTGGCGATGAGGCCGGAGGAGTGGACCTTTTGGACGAGGCGGAGGAAGTCGGACGGGGGAACGGAGAGAAAACCCGCCGAGATTTCGATGACGTCGAAGTTGAGGTCTTTGCATTTTTGGAGGTAGCGGTCGATGGCGGCGTGGGGGTCGGATTGGAGGAGTATGTGTTCTATCCGGCCGCCCTGGTATGATATTGTCAGTACCTTGATTCAATGTAGGAGTAAGGTAGGGTTGTGTGTACCGTAGAGACGTAGACGTGGTGCTGGTGGGAGATCGATCATCTCCTTCAACTTGTCTTCGGGGAATAAGGAGAACGATCCGCCAGCGAATTTAAGCCCGTCAACATGGTATCCCATCCTGATGATTTGCAACTCCTCTGAGTGCGGGTTTTATATTTACTTGTTGGCGTTGTATGTCAATGCCATGCACTCGGTGATATCACGATGTTCTGCTGGCGGACGTTGACGTCAACGCCCAGCGTCATACCTTGCCACTTCCCTAAAATTGCGACACATCTGCCAAACACCAGCCCCACACGACGCCCTGCGTTTTCCACCCTCATATTCACTCCTCAATTGCATAAGAATAAAAAGCCGTAGAGAAATAAAGATGATATACTTAGCAAGCCCTGATTATACGGATTAATATTCTATATACTAACCTCGCGCGCGGACAACTGCACGGAGTCTGCGCTCCATAGAGCTCGTTGGATCGAAACATACGTTGAATGTCCAGCAGCGAGCTTAATATCGCACATTTTGCAACCTAAGTCCCATAACACCTTCTACTACTAGCCATACATGAAGACTAGTGGTGGTCTAAACGACAGTTCTTTCGGGCTTTATGGCCGATAGGAGGTCCCTGAGGTTAACGGACTCCTCATGCAGCCGAAGTATTTCGATAGCTAGGACAGCATTCACTCATCTCAAGTAAGCCTGTTTTCTTTTCATCGAAGTCGACAGCTCGATCCTAGCAAGCGACAATCCGTACAGTTTCCACCTTATGTTATTGCAACAACAATATTTCGGGTAGACACGTTTTTGATCGGGCCGTGAATCCCACTCCGCGGGACCTTTCGACAACAGGGCGCACTTGTGAGTATCATCATCCTAGACTACAACTAGATACAAGGAGCGTCAAGTCCAAATTCGGCCGGGCAAATCTTATATCAAATTATATAATTTAATGCGAGGAACCAAGCAATGCGAGACATGGGCAATCTTCATATAAAATCCAAAAGAGAGATGCAAATTTGTCAAGATGCCGTATGCTGACCTTGTCGCCAGTTCGCTTAGCCGATTTGAATGCGACGGTGCTCGTGCTTCTTAGACTTGGGAACGACGATGTTCAGGATGCCGTCCTTGAAGTTGGCGCTGACAGCGTCCTGGTCCACGCGACTAGGGAAGTTGAAGCTACGGGAGAACTCGCCGACGCTGCGCTCAGTGAGCCAGTACTTAGCCTGATCAGCAGGCTGTTTATCAGCGCCCTTTCTCTGTTCGGCGGGTTTAGCAGAAGCTTCTTCGCCCTCAGCCGTTGCTTGCTGTGACGGCTTCTGCTCCTCGCCGCCTTCTATGATGGCGCCGCGCATAGTGGTGCCTTCGACAAGGCCCGCAGGGGGGTTACCAGAGGTATGAGTCCGCTCAGTCATTCCACGAACGACCATTGTCTGCGGGTCAGTAAACTCGATATAGACCTCCTCTTTCTTCATGCCAGGGAGCTCGCCTTGGAGCTTATAGGCTTCACTGGTCTCGCAGGCGTCAAACTTGGGTTGCCAGTGGAGCAGCCCATTGCGGCTACCTCTCTGGCCCTGACGAGAGTAGGTGTCAAAGTCGTCAAGGAGCCGCAAGAGGGGAGCGAAGGAAACATCAGTGTTGTAGAGGTTGGGGGAGAAGAGAGCCATTGTGCGTGTTTGGTTGGAAAATGATTTGATGGCGATATGTTTAAGATTTCGAAGGAGCCTTGAAGAACGGTTCATCAGGAAGATTGCCTATGGTTGATTCTCTGGTTGTGTTGGAGGATGTGAAGGGCTGCTTTATACTCTGGCTAAAGCAGCAAGGAGATGGGCGATGATAGTTTCGCGAATATTCGAACCTCGTGCCTGGTCATGGGCAGAACCTGGTGGATGATGATGGATGACGGTGGATGAGTCCTCCAGCTGTCATAAATCATCATTTATTGTGCAACATCAGGCCACTACACGTTAGAATTACGTTGAAAGCAATAATGTATCCGGGACGGCCACTAATGATGGCTTCACAGGTCTCACTGCATCCCAATCCAATCGCGCCCCCAGTTCCCACAATCGCTAACAACCGCTGCTCATCTCATTGACCACCAGCTTGGTACGCTGGGTATTCGGCACTGGCCTGTTAGATAATCCCTTACCCCACCGCTTTTGCGAGCTCATCCATGCTGGCCAGTGGCGATGAATGGTCTGTGTCTAGAATCTTCTCCTAAGCTTGAGTGTTTGAGGAGCTTGTGGGCCTGGAAAGCTTTGGTCTCCATATGAGATCCAGAAGCTTCTAAGGACTAACTTAGGGCGAGACGAGTTACGCCGGCTATCAGACCGGTGAATGTCTAGTAAGCGCGGCTGTTCTACAGACTCGGAGGCAAGTCGCGTCCCCTAGTGCTCGAAGCTTCGAGAAGTCGTTATGGTCGTCTTCCTTCACCGACGTCTATGACCTCAATGATCGCGTCGAGAAAGTTCATAATCTCACGACTGACTGACGTCACGATTCCGACATACCAGAGCTCCCATTGGAAGCCGTCCTCTGCACTCGGACCATTCTCACATGAAAACAACCCCCCGGAGCAAAGAAGGTGAACAGCCAGTTGCAGCGGCGGCAAGCCATAGCCACGGGTTCAGTCACGGCGGTCTGAGGGCTTTTTTTTTTCAAGCTTTTAGCGCTTTACTGGTTGTAGATAAATCAATAGCATATAAAGTAATGCAATTGTTTTGTAATGTTAATTATCATGCCACGAGCCTTGTGTCGCTTGGCGAAGGGGAAGTGCGGCATTGTGACTTTGCCACCACCCGTGGGCAGAGGGATGGGCCTAATACAATGGGCCAAGACATATATGAGATAAAAATGAACTTTCTCTCAGATTTCCAATATGTGTCCTCAAGTCCAAGTCCCAGCCCTGTTTACCGTCACCTCCAAATCGCTGATTCAACCGTTGTCGAGCCATAGAGAGAGGCTCGGTGAATTCTATTATCAGGGGGGGATGCGCGTTGGTCAGACCTTTCCTCTTGCGTCAGCGGCTGGGGCAAGCAATTTCCCGACTCTAAACGCCTAGAGATTTACAATATAAAAATGTGCCAACCCTGGGGTCGTTACCTTAGGCTCCTAAACCAAAATCTGTAAGACTTCCAATGCTCCAATATGTCGTCGCACCTAGAATGGACGTTTGATCCATGCCTCAGTTGCGGAATGCAGACGGAGGGAGCAGCTTACTGCTCTTATTCCTGTCGGCTGTTAGACTACGACAAGGACCCGGCATCGATTCACCGTTCGAGCTGGCATCCTCTACGGATCACACCGTCTTCCTCGACATTACCAGCCGAAGAAGTCGCAGCTTTAACCAAGGCAGAGGAGGAATTGAGAGCATACAATATGTCGTTGAACCACTCGAAGATGCGGAGGAGGGCGTCGTATTGACGGCTGACACACTTCATTCAAGTTCCTACTCAAGGGCTTAATGGCTTTGCCGATATCTATAAAGAACGTCCCCTAAATTAGAACCACCAAGGCTCTAACCCTGGGAACACACGGTAGTGGGGTTAGCCACGAGTTGTGATAAGGGGGTGCCGACTCACCGAAGGTGTGTTACTTATAGTATGCTGTCGCCATGGTGAGTTAGGTTAGGATGCTTACATATCCATAATTTAAGTAAAATAAATGATAACTAAGTTAGCTTATTTACAACTTAAAGGTGGGCGCCTTTTGGGAAGACGTTTTATATGATTATTTATAATATAGTTATAAATTCTACAATAGCAGCAATTCTCTTAAGCAGTGTATTAAAGCAGTCAAGTCCCCTACTATAGCCTGCTTTAATATTAGCATAATTGCCTTTGGTAACTGGACATTCCCGCTTATATTTAATAGGAACTTAACACCCACCTTAAGAATAAGGCGATGCTTCGCCTATCATCTCGCAGATCAAAACAATGGAGAGGGTTCAAGGCGGTGGATATCTGTGCCGCTGATGGTTAGAAAGATGCTAGGGGCGACCTAACAGGGCAGAGTAAGAGACGGGCATTGAGAACGCTCGAGCGTTGGCAGGATGAGAACTTTGCGAAGAACGGCAAGGTTCCCACCCGCGTAGGCAACGGCTTTATGCAGAGTTGTAAATCGATCAAATCGATCAATGCTGGTTCTCATTAACCCTATCTACGGTGATACTACCCACCAATTGAAGAACTTGTCTTCAGTTGTCCCTTTCAAGGAGACTTAAAGAGGAAAGGCTGGCTGACGAATGCTAGCTTTACTCCAGGAACGAAGGCACTGAGCTGTGGCCACAATATGGTGGCGCAGGCGAGATCCAAGTGGTGTTACCATCCTCCCGCAACTGCTAAAATCTCTCTCCGTTTTGCTGAAGATGCGATAGTAAGACTCTCAACAGCCATATAAGACAACCGAGGAAAACGCACAACGCCGACGCCCCTCCACTAAGCAATGGGTCAGCTTTGCATATAGAGTTGTCCACTGGTCGCTCTAATAGATACTGATCAAGCTCGTCCTGGGCTAGCAATACGGCTAACTGCTTTAGTTCTTTACTCTATCGCCCTTAAGAGTCAGGAAAAGTTAATGACCGGCTGAATGCCAGTCAGCGCTCAATGTAGTCTAAGCTATTACTAGTCCCATCTACTGAAGCGGCATCACGGGCTACTTCATAAGCCATGCTCTTATGCTTCTATTCCCAAACTGTCGCTAAGCCTCTCTCATACATCCTCTTCCATTATAAAGTCTAACGAGACATAAGTTAGTTCTAAAGCAACCCTATAGCCCGCCATTTCCTGTAAGGGTGGAGTACAACTGCCGCTACGCAGGTGGTTGAGCTCAGCTTGCCATAGTATCCGTTCAGCTTCTTCCATCCGAGCTTGACGTAAATCTTCAATAGCAAACTGTCACGACCCGTGTCGCAACCTCCCCCAGACGGGCGGTCAGGAAGGGCAGAATGCTAGACCCCCACTGCAGGAACAACCAATCAATACGCAGCTCGGACTGCAAGTCGAACGGCATCGATTCGACTTGGCCCGATCATGCAAGTCGAACGGGATCGGTTCGACTCGAACCGACCGCCTTCGACTCAGGCATCTAGATAGTATTTAAGACCACAGTCATTACCATAGGAAGTAGCTACCGAGCCACTTCAGTTTCAATAAAACTGCTTTACCTCGATCACCTTCGATACTCTCAGTGGTCGATACATCAAGCGACGTAACACTTTCTCTCCCTTTTACATTGCTCAGTATAACGCCCTGGCCTCTCTGCCAACAATATCACAGAACGATCCCCGATCCTCTGCGCTAGACGTTGGGAATTGATCCAGACCGTTACACAAACGGGTATTCATATCAATATCCTCGAACAGGCGAACCTCTTTCATGATCTAGTCCTCATTCTCTTCGATTATCACTCCTTAAACAGTCTGCTTGAGGTGGCCAAGGAGCATCTCCACCACCTGGAAGTACTCATCGAACTCTCCTGAAGTTGAGCGTTTACCAGCAATGGCCTCGCCCTAGAGTTGGTTTATCGTGGAGTTTGGGTTTTTGAGAGTGGGCTACGATATCTTCATGTGAAGCGGCACCCAGCACGGCCTCGACGGCCACCGCTGATTTCTTCTCGGCCACGAAACGGTGCATATAGTTGTACTTCCACGCGGTATGCTCTCAATGGAAAGAAGCGATGGATTCTTTACCGCCGTCCGGAGAATCGATCCTTATTACGAGAGACTTGGAGCGACGGGGGCAACGCTTGGGACTCCGACGCGAATGTCCCTGCATTTGGGCGATGTCATCATAATCACAACTGTTACAAAATGCCACCACCTATCTTGCTATACTAATTAATGCACGACATTTGCAGAGTGTTGTGGTGGGGAGGATACCCTGACATCAGAACGCGATGAGATGGCATTGACGTCAAACTTCCGTCATCTGTAACCAACGCCCAAAAATGCAAGCTAGGTAACTTGCTGCGGGCAATGATGTAGTTTTGCGCAGGCGTATCTGGATGCCAGTCAACTCATCGACCGGCACCCCATCAGCGAGGACACGAGGTCCTATACCTTCGAGCTGCCTGATGGAAAGAAAGCCTTGGACCTTGGAACTTGCCAGCGAGGGCCAGCCACGAGTGACGCATGTGCTTAGCGAATATGGAGAAGATTGGGCCGGAGAGAAGGGGTTTGTCAATGCGGATATGCTAAATAAGTATATATTTTGAGCCAGGCGAGGGCAGCGTGGTCTTCCTTTGCGGGCCGCCTGTTATGATGAAGGTCGTGTTGCCTGCTCTTACTGGTAAGCCCCAATAAGGATCGAGTCCTGGTATGTTCCTTTTGGGATATCTTGCTGACATGTGCTGTCCACAGAGTGGGGATATGAAGAGGATAAGAATGTCTGGGTTATAAAAGTTGGAACTCGCAGGTCAGCTCAGGTGGGCGATTTCTAATATCGTAAATCCTCAGAAATAGTCTTCCTTCCATTCCTGGTACAATATTATATAAATAGTTCTTCATCCTATATGGCTTTCTGCTGGTTATCCTTGCATGACCCATTTCTCTCCTCTATGACCGCCCATAATGAGTGTATGTTCAAGCAAGCCACTGTCCTTCATCTTCGCACCACTTAACAATCTACTTACTGCCCGTATGAAGCACGCACCTGTTCAAGTCAAATTTGCACCAGGTATTAATGCGTGCCACTACACTAGCATCGTGTACAAGCACCCGACCCCCCAAGGTGATCAAATCGGACTCTGAACATCAGATTGGTCTTCCATTCGCAATAGCGCACAGTCCTTGCCAATGGTGCCCATTACGCGTAAGTAGAGAACTATCCAAGTAGTCCCGGTGAGTAGCCTAGAACGCCTAACTCTTGTAGTACTGCCGCCAGAGTCTCTCAACAGCAAGGAATATCTGCTAAGGCTGAATGTCCCAATCGTTATTGCCCAGTTTTCGACGACCCAGCAAAGCCCACTTTGATCCAATGACAATCATGAGTGCGATCATAGCTTGAGCAGTAGTGAGGATAGCAATGGCCACGAATGGCAGAAGAGATAACCGGCAGGATATTATACCAAACATTGATACCTCAAGGAAGATATTTATTATGAGCAGTTTCACGAGCTAGAGGGATGAAAAGCTTTGGACATTCTAGAAAAGGGCCGCGAAGACGGTCATAAAGGACGAGTAGCAAAAGATGGGCCCAAGTCACGGTATTTCCTTTGCTTCCTGTTCTGTTCTGTGCTAATACCTTTATAGATACTCGGTATATGGAAGGAATCCCGCCTAGACAGAGGTACTTCAGCAGTGAGTCATGGTTAGCAGCTTATTTATAGATTGAGTGTCCCTTAGAAGATACTATGGAACGACCTGAGGATGTGGTCCTCGGAAAGAGTGTAAACATCGTCCATGGGCGTCATCGCCTCCGAAATGAGCTTGCCCTTAACGTCCAAGACGGTAGTAATAATGGTAACTTCGGCCTTGGTTCACAGGTCCCAGATTTGCCCAGGGATTCATACAGAGAGCAACGGGACCTTCACGGTAGCTTGGCTGGAAATATATCGTAATAGTGCATGAGCACCGATGGCTAGGATAGCAACAATTAGCATCTGCTTTGCAAAGGGCGAGTTAGACTGCGGCAAGAGGGATGTAGTGCTGAAAGTGGCCGCGAGCTTTGTTCCAGCTCTTAGAATCAAGGAGCAGATCCTGTTCGAGATCAATGAAATGGCCTTGAAATAAAGTATGAATTGACTTCTATACAACCTTTCCACGTTTACAGATATGGTCCCTCTCATCATATCCACTATACAGATCCTCACTTGAGTGCGACTATTTTGGAATAGTAAGGGAGTTTTGAGCTGTAACGTACATGTTCAGTGAGTGGACCAAATCAGCGAGTGGACTAAAAATCCCTCAATCTCTCCTCTTTCATCTGATCAAATATATCTCAACCACTAAACATGTCACAATTAAATAAAGTGGCTGATATTATTCTCGTCCTTCAAGTCCTTCAAAATGACCCAAAGTTAGGCCTCCATCTCGCTGCAGATATCTATCAAGCCCCATACGGCTCGCTATGGCGCCGATATTACGGCATTCCTTCTCAACGCGATATAATACCGAAATCACACAAACTATCTAATCTAGAAGAACAAATCATTATTCAGTATATGTTCGACTTAAATTCGCGAGGGTTTCCCCCGCAACTTCGTTATATAGAAGAAATGGCCAACCGACTGCTTGCCGACCGCGACGCGTCACCTATTGCCAAATGCTGGGCTTCTAGATTCGTTAAGCGACACCAGAGCTCACGACGCGTTTTAATCGTAAATACGATTATCAGAGAGTTAAATGCGAGGATCCGACCCTTATTCGTAATTGGTTCTCGCTCGTAGAGAACACAATCGCGAAATTTGGCATTACCCTAACTGATACGTTATATATAACTTTGATGAGACTGGCTTTATGATGGGCATGATTGCAAGCGGAATGGTCGTTACAGGCGCAGAAAGGCGTGGAAAGCCGAAATCAATCCAGCTTGGAAACCGGAAATGGGTTACAGTCATTCAGACGATCAATGCGGAAGGCTGGGCGATCCAGCCGTTTATCGTGGTTGCGGGCCAATATCACCTCGCCAGCTAGTACCGGGAAAGTAACCTCCCTGGCGATTAGGCTATTTCCACGACTCAAAATGGCTGGACCGATAATGAGACATGTCTTGAGTGGCTGAAGCATTTTAACCGGCATATAGAGACCCGATCAAATAGTCGCTATCGCCTTCTGATCCTCGATGGCCATAAAAGTCACCACTCAGTCGACTTCGAGACATATTGCGAGGAAAGCAAGATTATCACACTTTATATGCCGCCTCATTCGTCTCATTTGCTCCAGCCTCTTAACGTTAGGTACTTTAGGCCGCTCAAAAATGCCTACAATCGAGAAATTAAGCATCTAATTAGATGCTCTATCACCCACGTTTCCAAGACCGAGTTCTTCTCAGCTTTTACGCCGCCTACCAAGCTACAATGACAGCAAGAAACATTAAGGGGGGTTTTAGAGGAGCTAGGCTTATTCCCTTAGACCCGGAAAGTATCATATCAAAGCTCGATGTAAAGTTACGGACCCCAACGCCTGTTGAGGAGGAGGCTAGCCTTCCTGACCCTTGGGTCTCAAAGATCCCAAAGACACTCCTCGAGGCTAGCTCTCAGTCTGAATACCTCGAAAGACGAATCAGGAGGCATTAAAGCAGCTCCCCAGTATCTATTCTTAAGGCTCTTAAGTCATTTTCTAAAGGAACAAAGGCAATAATGCATCAGATGGCATTATTGAAGCCTGAGAATCAGATCCTTTAACAGGCAAATGAGACCCTTAGTAAGCAGCGTAGAGCAAAAAGAACCCGCCTACAGAATAGAGGGAAGATGACTATAGATGAGGGAAGGGAAGCGATTGATCAGATGGATGTTGATACGCAGGTACAGGCTGAATCGTCGAGAAGTGGTGGTCAAGGAGGGATCCGGTTTCATTCTGGGTGTATAACAAACCCCGCTGGCCCCGGCTTGCGCGGATGGCACTGACATTTACGGCATCCCACCAACGGAGGCAGATATCGAGCGGTTGTTAGTAGAATGGGTGGCATGGTGACAAAGAAGAGGAACCGATTATCAGCAGCTGCGATTGGAGCTATTCAGTGTCTCCGGCAGTGGGATGAGGACGAGATAATTATTTGGAGATCAGGATAGTGCTTAATGCCAAGGACCAGTTAAGTTTAACTAATAGCCACGATAGCTCTATGATTAATACCGCCATCGCCCATCACTCTCTCGCACCTCTAGGAAGTCTTCCGAGCCTCCTGTTCTGTACACAGTTTTCTCGCCCAATGCAGTTCTTAATTGATGTTCAATGTATGTGATGTGGACTTTAAGTATCAATGCAACAATACCGGAACTTCATCGCCGTATCAAATTTTGGTCCGACCTTGGTGCCAGTCTAATTATGGCAGGCGGTCCAGTCCAGTCCAGACACCCTGGACTGGACCGCCTATTTCAGAATCATCATGGTTCTGATGCAGCCAGGCCAAACTGGAGTTGAAAGGATAGAAAGGCCGTGTTTAAGAAGGCGATGGCGGCAGTGTGATCCTCGTCAGGTTGCAGCGACAAGGAGTTCTCATTTCTCCTCTCAAGCTTGGTTTCTCGTCGTTCACTCCGAAGTGCTCGTTTTCTCCTGAACTCAAGGTCGGGGTGTAAGCCAAAACATCCGGCTTTGGTGTTACCTGGTTTGTTGCAATGGTCGCATGTCTGAGCCACTCAGTCTTTGCCAGGGCCACGCGTTCTAGCCAGCAGAGCTGTTTGTGTCTTGGTCTTTACTCGTTGTTGAATGTTCATATCCTCTTGCTCTGCGGCGGCAAGAGCGATTTCCAATGTGACGGCAGGTTTGGTTACTTCTCCGTTGGAGCCTCGTTCGGTAATAAGTGTGGTTTTGGTAGAAAGCAGCGAGGAAACACTTCGTATTCGAGGCCAAGTCCGGTTAGGAACTTATTGATGAATTGAGGTGTGCCGATTTTGCACGTCTCGTCTAGTTGCAAGAGTTCCGATTGAGCTTCTCGCTGCCGTTTCGCGAAGTTCATGACTGCCGAGCATTGGTCTAAGGTGAGCTGTTGTATCGTCGATCGAGTTCTTGGAAAACCGCACTTCCCTTTGGTTTGAAGCGCTTCCCGAGTTTACTGAATATCTCCGTGACGGTCTCCATGTCCTATACCTCCTCCCTGGGTTGTATCCAAGTCGATTGAGGATGGATTCCTTGATGGCTGGACAACAGAAGGCGTGGGACGAGTGTAGGGCAGGTTCAGGTGAATCTTCCCTCTTCAGCTTAGCGACGTCTCTTGCGAGCGCAAGGCTGGAATCCTCGTTGTTGTCGATGGTATCGGTAACGAATGAGTCGGAGCTCCCACTCTCTGTAACGTGGGTTTCTCCTGGTTATGATGAGGCAATTGAGGCCACTTCAGGGCCCCAAATGTTGGTTGAACTTGCGTCTGAAAGCGAGTCGTCGGTGTCGAAGTGGGTTGCCCCAGGACTCAAAACCTAGAAGGAACCACTCGAAGATACAAGGCCTCAGAGGTCCCTTTCTATGCGATGTGGAATCAACTAGAATAGCTGCTTTGTCGGCCTGTGGCGATAGGTGGCGATATTCCTGTGGAAACTTCCTTCCTTTCCAGCAGTTTCCAATAGCTTCCTTTTTGACACATATTCAACAAGAATTTAACAGCAGAAATCAGCAACAGATTATCCGTCAAGGTCAGCGACATGGTGAGGAAAATGCTGCTTGTGGAGGAAACAAAGGTCAGTTTCTAGAGGGGTCGAGTTCTCAAATTATAGTCGTATGAGGCCATCGTGAGGTCGAGTCTAGGGTGAAAATTTGGCGCAAAGATTTTAATCAAGAGGCCGGGAAGTGTGCAATATCCAGTGCTTGATTCCTAAATTACGCGGCTAGCGGTAGTTAGTTATTCGGTTAAAAATCTGTATTAAAGCTTGGACCACCTGTACCCCTACTATGGTAAACTGTCGCATATCACCACCAGGTTCCACTGTGCAATGTGAAACGCGGCTCATACCTTGGGTTCGTGTATCCGGTTTCACATTCAGCTTGTCGCATCAAGGATTTCAATCCTAACGACATGAGCTTAAATAGCTGTGCTCGAACACATGGCTGTTCAATTCCTTTTGTTCTTTAGATAATTCTCATCAATTGGCTGGTGCCATTAATGATCCCTGTGGAGCCAATTGTCTGACATAACGTCGGCCACCCACATCTCGGCACCCCCCACATCTCGGCACACCTCCACAGCAGAATTTTCCCATGAACACCACCACACACCATTTCCAACACTACCTGATTTCTCGTGATCCAACGCACCAAATTAAAATCTTATTATAGATTCCGAATCAGCGATGCCGAAATATATAGAATATCAGTTTGAATAAGCTGTCGACCAAGCGATTACGATAGGAAACATCAAGAGAGCCGCTATCGATTGGGATATACCACGTTCAACCCTCTAAGGCCGTCTGAATGGCCTTAAGCCCAAGAAAATAGCACATTAGCACACACAACGCCTCTCGCTGACTCAGGAGAAGCACCTCGCCGACTGGGTTATGGCCCAGCTAGCCCTAGGGCTCGCCCCGACGCATAACCAGCTCAAAGAATTCGCTCAGCGCATCGTCAAGCTCCAGGGCGATACCCGACCGATCGGTAAGAATTGGGTTGAAGGCTTTTTATAAAGAAATCCGAAAGTAAAGACCGTAAGAGGCAAGAGCATCGATTTTAATCGTCTCAATGGGGCCTCAGCTGAGAAAATCCAGGAATGCTTCGCCCATCTTGCCCTGCCGATCGTCAAGAGGATCCCCCCCTAATATCGATATAATATGGATGAGACAGGCATTATAGAAGGAAGAGGGGATAATGGCCTTATTCTTGGATTATTAGACGACCTTTTTGCGCCTTTTAAAGTCCCTGGGGGCTGTACATGGTCGTCAATCCTTAAGGCTATGAATGCCCTCGGTTTCTCCTTGCCCCCACTCATTATTTTCAAGGGAATAACCATATAACACCAATAGTTTCCAGAAGAACTTAACGATTTCAAGTCTTAGAGCTTCACTTCCTCCCCTAACAGTTAGACCTCTGAGAAGATCGGTCTAGACTGGCTAAAACAGATCTTCATTCCCCTCACGCAGCCGGCAGAGCCGCAGACCCGTCTCCTTATTGTTAACGGCCACAGGAGTCATGAGAGCCTCGATTTTATGTGGGAATGCTATATCAATAATATATATATTCTATATTTACCTGCCTACTGCTCTCATCTTCTTTAACCGCTCGATTTAATGGCCTTTTCGGTGCTTAAGAGGGCATACCGCAAGGAGGTACAGAGGCTCGTCAGAATCACGGATGATTCAGCCCTGGGCAAGGCATACTTCCTAAAATGCTATCTCAAAGCACGAAAGGAGGCTATGAAGCCTGAGACTATTCGGGCGGGTTGGAAAGCAGCCGGAATGTGGCCAGTTATTATGTCAAAGCCACTGACTAACCCATAGTTCATTAAGCGGCAACAACAGCGAGAAAGCAGGGCGTTTAACACACCTTCTGCCAAGAGGAAGCAGCCAGGGGCCATCGAGAACGTGATTATAACGCCTTTTCGCGCCTTTGATGTCCATATGGCGATTGAATTGGTAGGGAATGAAGAGGAAATTGGATCTGCAGTAAGACTGCTCTTCCGGAAGGTCGGCAAGGCCTTAGATAAGCATGTGGCTAAGATTGCAGAGCAGGAGCAGGAAATACTGCTCCTAAGGGACCAAGTTGACCATTTTCGGCCAAAAAAGAGGAAGAAGGTAAAGCTAAGCAATAACGAGAGGTTTGTTAACATCAAGGCGCTTAGGAACACACGCGAGCAGGTCAGGAAGCTAGGGAGACAAATGACAGATGATATTAATACCCAGAAGATACGGTTTAAGGATCTATTCAACGAATTTCAATTAATCCTAGAGTATGAGAGTGAAATTGAGGTTATTTCGTGATCGCGAAAATCGCGGCCGCCTTGGTGTTGAGGTGTGCCGAGATGTGGGGGGTGCCGAGATGTGGGTGGCCGACGTTAAACCCTAGGGAATTCTGTCCGAATGGCCTCTGAGTAGTAGTACCTAGGGCTAGAGCTAGGGTTACGGAAAGCATCAAGATAGTCAGTCCCAGTTATTGTGGAGTTGGAAGACTCGAGAAGGAGCTTGCCTGTTCCCCTCCCATCCGGGAGCGCCCTGAGACTCTAGTTCACAGCCCGCTTCCGCCAATGCCTTGACCTATTTTGGGCCCATCCGGTCATGAACTTTTGATGACGGGTCTTTCGCGTTCTATTTAAAGGATGGGTACATCTGTACCCAGAATGATGATGACGCCTCATTGACGTCATAATGCTTCGGGCGAAGGGCCCTGAACCTCCAATTAACCACCGTGGCCTATTCTTCAACAATAACTAACATATACGCCCGCCGGGCATCGCTTCCCCTTTACTTCGCCATCGTCACGACGACTTCACCAAATCTGTCGGCTTTTGTTTCGTTGCTTCGCCCTCATCTAGCGGTCACAAATGTCGCTCGCTCAGCATGTTACTCAAGTTGAAGGCTTCGACTACGAAGGCCCTGCGAATCCAAACAGTAATGGGACCCTCAACGGCAACGATAGCACAGCCAACGAGCAGTGTTTGGGAGTTGAAGACGCCCACAGATCGGAGTGGCGACGCATGAGGTTTGCACCCGTTGAGATTACGCAGGACGAAACTCACATCGCGGCATACAAAGTGTCGAAATCGAAGCGATACGGTACGTTCAAACTTTTATCGTGAGAATGGCTGTCGAGATCTGACCAAGAATCTTCTAGCTCAGGCGGCGACGGCCATACTAGCCTGCTGGCTTGCATCTGGCATCGTATTTGGCTTCGCGGCTCTCAAACCCGTCTTGATTGCTGAAGGTGTATATCATGAACTCTGCATGAATGACGAGACGACGGGATTTGACGATGAGCTGAGCCTTGACGTTTCATGCGCCGAGCAAGATATGCGCCTAAACCTCTTCTTCATCTCTGCCTCAATTACCACTAACATATCATCTCTTTTCGCCGGAACTGCTCTCGATCGGTTCGGGAGACGAGCATGCTGGACAGCATCGTGTGTCTTTCTAGTTGTCGGCTCCCTACTTATGGGTTTTTCCTTCGCCATCCTGGAATTCGATGGTTACCTTATGGGCAATGTTTTCCTAGCTCTTGGGGGGGCCTTCCTATTTGTCCCTAGCTTTCAACTTGCCAATGCGTTTCCCAAGCATTCGGGGTTGCTGGTTGCCCTCATCACCGGAGCCTTTGATGCATCCGCCGCCGTTTTCCTCTTCTATCGCATGGCATACGATGCGTCTGGTGGCAAGTTCTCACTGGAGAAATTCTTCTTTAGCTACCTTATCGTTCCGGTGCTAATACTTTTTGCCGAATTCTTATTGATGCCATCTCATGCATACCACACTATGCCAGAGCTTAAGAGGAAGATTGAAAAGGCCGAAGACCGTGCTCGCGATGTCCACGACTCGGATGAAGATATCTCGGACGCGGGAGAGTTGACGCGAGTGCGGAGTGCTCGTGCCAATAAACGCAAAGCTAAGCTTGAGAAGATCGAAGAGCTTGCCGGTGATAACGAGCACCGTGAAGAGCGCATCAAGATTGAGGAGGAGCGCCAGGAGACGAGTGGTGTCTGGGGTGTTCTCCACGGTGTCCCAGCCCATCAACAGATGCTTTCGCCCTGGTTCATACTCATCCTATTGTTGACCGTGCTTCAGATGCTTCGGATGAACTACTTTATTGCCACCATTAGAGCACAGTACAGGTATATGTTGGAGTCAGAGGTTGCGGCTGAGGAGATCAACGAGTTCTTTGATGTAGCCCTGCCTTTGGGAGGTGTCTCTTCCACCCCTTTCATCGGACTGCTACTCAATAACCTGAGTGTGTCTAACACGTTTGGAGTCTTGACGCTGTTCATCATCGTTATTGGAACTCTCAACTGCTTGTCTTTACTTTGGACAGGATATGCTACCGTCGTGGCATTCGTCATCTTCCGTCCCCTCTACTACTCTGCAATCTCGTAAGTGTACGCATCATGATGCTGATTCCCTTGCTGACGCGCTTTCTAGCGATTACGCCACGAAGGTTTTTGGCTTTGCTAACTTCGGTCGCATATACGGAACTATCGTCTGTCTCTCTGGAATGGTCAATTTCGTCCAGTCAGGCCTTGATGCCCTTACCCATGGGCCTCTACATGGGAACCCCACTCCCATCAACGCTACGCTGGGGGCTCTCGGAGCAATCATTGGCGTGACTCTAACCATATTTGTTAGGATTCGAGGCAGGGTATTCGTGGACGAGAAGGCCGAGCTGGATGCCGGTCAAGAAAGACGACGTCTCTTGTCTGATGCACTCGAGGGCTACGGCGCGAGGAGTTGAGCCTGTAGTGTTTGGTTGCAGCAAATCTGGTCGACTTCCAAGTAAAAAAAAGAGGGCCTTTACGGTCACTCCTTTGTGCAGAGTCTCTTCCAGCAGCTTCCCAGTAGCGACGATTGGGCCTTTCGAAAGATATGGGCCGACCATGCGCTTGGAAAAGTGTGGTTTGAGTCAGACTCGCGGTTAGAGTGCAAGCTCCACGAGAAGAAAGCTTTGCAACATGGCAGGTTCTTGGAGGAGCTCCTCGAGGTTCTTTTGTTTCTAGTCCATCTCTGTGGTGGGCAAGCCGCGAGATCCCTGGAGCTCCTTACCCTACAGCATCGGAACACAGCCAACGGCGGCGTACGAAGCACGCTTTTTGACTGCGCGCTCAGTATGTTCGTTGCGGGCTATCATGAAGGGTTCTCCAAAACAGAACGACTCAAGGTCATCCATCGCTTTCTGCCCCGCGAGCTCAGTATAGCTCAGTATAGTGGTTATCTATTATCTCTGGCTTGCGCTGCCATTTTGGGAGGGTGTGCAAGCCAATCTTTGGGATGCGACCGAGCTGAGCGCCAATATCTGGGCCACCGAAGAGACGTTGGATGATCTTGACGATGATGACAAAAGCGGGTGCTACTTCCGAAATAGAACCGCAGCCCATGCGACTCTCATCGGTGAGGTGGACGAGGGTTATGGTAGTGGCAACGAGAGCGAGGGCGACGAGGACAGACTCTGGGACATTTAGGCTTGCCATGGGTAGTTACAGTGAAAAAGAAATATACCAAGCTTGCAATAGCAGTTATACTCAGGGTTCAAATCCACGACACTCCACGACACATTTGTGAATATGGCGTGGATATGGATACGGTCGCACATTACCTCATTGGTGACAAAACCATGTACGAAAATGACTGAAGCTATTTCGCACATAGGCTTTCGGCGATCCGACTCTTTACACTCTTTACACTCTTTACACTCTTTACCTTAACTACCTGTGTTCGCGGTTGATTGGTGCCAGCGATTACCCTAATGGCATCTTTTGTCCGTTTCTGGACCGAAAGCTCGTCGCCTTGATTTGTGAAAGATCTGTAAGCATCAACTCTCATCTTAACTCTAAAAAAATCATACAGTACAGTATTAGAAATTAACTAGATTGTTATATTTCCTATATACTATACTATTAAATCTGATAAATTTGTCTGAGTCTATGTCCGCGCTAATAGCTCTAGTTGTAGTGGCATATAGCACTTGTTCCCGTAGAAAACCATATTTCAAGTCCTTTGGGCTGTGAGGGGCAGGGAGCTGATGCTCTCCATGGTGGACGAAGCCCGTTTATGGGGCTCTGGATTCTCTGACCCTAGATGGATTGCTCCTTCCCACTACAGGCGGCTACCTCGAGCACTGGTTGTGCGCAGCATGTAGCAAAATTTGCAAAGCGGACAAGTGTCGTGCTGTTTTAGGAACCACTTCGTGATGCAATCCGAATGGAATATACGGCCGCACGGTAACTGACGGACCATATCCGTTTCCTGCAACATCTGCAAACAAATAACGCTAGGAGTGGAGTTAGAGCCTAAACACCGGTGGGTCGGTTTTTGGAAGCGCCTACCAGAGGAGAAAGGCGCTGGGCTGTTCAGCGGAGTTCCCTGCAACTTCGGTTTCGGCTTTCCATGTCCTGTATGTTCGAGCTGGAATTGCTTGGTCTAAGTTTTCAATTGAAAAGCGATGTCTACCAGCCTCTAGATCATCCGCATGAACGCCCACCCGGTCGCATTCCAGTCGCCGTACTAGATACCTGTGGCCTCTGTTAACTGTCGAGTGGGGAAAAACACCTGTGTAGCCCATTGGTATGCGAGGGGAATCAGACCAAGAAAAGAAGACTATTAGGGCTATAACCGATAATGCGGTAAACAAGATGAGCAGAGAAATATACTCCAGCTGTCCAGGCGAGATTCCCTCGTCCGGAGAAGTGGTGTCGGTGGTCATGTTGACAGTCCAAGAGGTTTCCTGGTCTATTGAGTCGAGGTTATTGTTTTGGCATTCCGTTATACAACGTGGGAGGCGATTGAGAATTCCGCAGGAGCTCGCTTTATATATGTGAGCATTAAGCATATACGGTCGGCAGTGGACTGATGTTCCCAGTTCCTCAGCAGCCTAATCGTAATGTGGATAAGCCAATGGCAACCCGGAGCTGACATGCCAATGACGCTAAACAGGCGGTCTTCATCGCCGACACGTTCTTGAGTTGTACTCGGGCTTCCGTGATTCCATTCAGGTCAGAATCTGCCTTATCCTCTCCCTAGGGGTTATCATTGCATCAGCTGTTACTGAGATAACCTTCATCATGGGGATGACCTGGTGCTACCCACCAACAGCACGCCGGATTGCATGATACTGATTCTCCTTAAGCAACTAGATAACACAACAGAAGAATTTTAGAGAGTGACTTAGCATTGCATTGACATAACTCACCCTTAATCAACATATATCGTAAAACAGTAACGATGGCGAAAACGGAGGTTTGGGTCCGGACGGGCAAGTTCGGCAGGAGGTATGTCCTGGAGAACCCAGGTGAGGAGTCGGCTACTTTCAGACTGTTTCAGCGGCAACCCTCCGGACCTGTTGGTCCGTGGTCGTACTCCGCACATGGCACGAAGCTTTCAAGAAGAGCTTGATCATGCGGATTTGTTGCGTGGACAGTACACCTGAGTACGCCCACTACCTAGGTTATCTTGACGACAAGGGAATCTACCTAGATTTGAATATTTTAAGTTTGAGGGTTACTGTCGGAAAGATAGCACAGCACTTTTATGGTCATGATTGTGTGTATTGTCTCTGTAGGAGGTGTCCTCCGTGATTGATTGAGTGTTCATCTCCCCCTAAACGCATCAGGCCATCCCCAGGCCCTGACGCGGCCCCTGGCGTCACCATGTGACCACCCTATCCAATGCTCTGTACATGATCCAATCTAACAGTTACATAGAAGTAAAACTGTCAAGCTTAATGGAGTGGTCAGTGGGATTTGGGTTCGCAGCCAGCCCGATCGACCTCTGCCTAGATATCCTCAGACATGCTCTTGAGAATCGTCCTTGCCAGATTGCACAGACCAGAGAAAGTAGCCGCAGGGAATTGGTTGCCACTACCTTGCTGATGTTCTGATTACCGCCAGGAGTGTTGAAATGGTCGCCAAGGCTATAGCTGTAAAGGTTAAGTTAGCTGGCTTCTCAACCTGTGCTTCTTCCATCGATTGTGTTGGTGACTGATGGCTGAATTCCCGATTTGCAATTCCCATCTAATCAGCTTGCCAGCCTTTCGAATCCATTTTCGTCCGCGGAGCCAAACTTAACTATATTGCTATAGTTGGCCTGAATGCTGATCTCCATATAGAAGTTATATCTCTATTTTCCTTTTACTATTATATAAGGACAATAATTAGCCTTAAAATAACTACTCCGAATAATGTACAGACAAAATGATCTTTGATGTATGTGAACGGCCTCTAGTAACTGTATTCCAGCTATCTAGTCCAGGATGCTATTTACATCAAAGATAAAGAAGAAAGAAAGAAGTTCCTAAGTGCCCCTGAGCTGTGCAAAGGTTTCTGGTCCCTGGCGCGCACAGGCCTAGTAGGTCTTGCGGCACAGCCGCAAGGATATGGGCCCTGGCCCGTTACAATCGGCCACAGCGGCGTTAGTGTAGCTGACCCAGCGGCTGACTAGGTCTTCGGGCAGGAAAAGCTGGAATAGCTTCAAAGGTGTCTCCGGCAGCGTTGCAATAACAGGGTTACGGTCAGGAAGGTTGAAAGGTTTGAAGTCATAGCCGCGTTGTTGTGCGGGCGGCAGGTCGGGCCTGCAGGTGTTGTCAGCTGGCTGCTCTTGCTGGTACTGGTCAAGCCGGATTGTGAGGTCCTCGTCGTATTCATTTACAATAGCACTCATTGTGGTGGTGGAAGCTCTGCGCTATAAAACAAGTGACTTCAAATTAGCTGGTGATACCATAGAAAGGAAGTCACGACGTTGGTTGGAAGGTGATGTCAACACTTGTACCCCGGGAAATATGGGGCACATGTGGGGCTAGGTACGAAGCTGGTGCTCCTCCACTGCATAAGGGATAGGTAAGTTTAATAAGGATCTTATGGCATATTGGTTTGGCTGCAATTTTTGCCTTAGACCGGGGTTTTTAATTACCGCTGCCTTTTAAAGCTTAGCGATTGATATGTTCATTTTATTATTCCTTTAGGTATCGCCGTATCGGCATGTGTGACCATGACGGCACATCCCAAGTCAGTCGTACATATAATTTCTCCTAGATGCTTTTATTCTAGCTTGAGCTTACAAAGCCAGGCTTGCGTGAATAATGGACTTGGATGGCAGATCTCCCTTGCACATGCGGGGCCTCGGTGGTACTCGACTATACCATCTTTTTGCCATTTAGAATAGACATCCTTCAAATATGTTGTGAACTCCAGAGCCTGGGACGCGCCGCCTTGCGGAGACCGTTAGGCTCCTCGGCGCCTCAGTGCCACGAGACCATCGGCTACGCAGATCGGCAATTGAGCCGCGCTGACGCAGAGTCCGTGGATCTTCTTGGCAACTAATCAACTTATGCCCCCTGAAGCATCGAACAAGGGGGACAGCGCTAGTGCCGTTCGTGCCAAGTACGAACACGCCACAGCGGGATTCAGATTTTATGATTACTAACTTAACGTATGTGATAAGCATGCGCCGCATCCAAGTATGCGCCGCACTTGTACTGTACAGCTAAAAGTGTAAATTTTAAAATGTCTAAAACGGGCTATATAACCCTAAAACTTCTATAAAATTAATTTAATATATTTAACTAAAAAAGTCATAATGTAAGATTTTTCTTAATTTCTTAATTAATTTATTTAATTTTTTTAAAAATAAAAATAAGAAAAAAGACAGTGCGAATAAGATTTTTCTAAATAACCTTTTAAGAAAATTTCCTAATAATTTAGGAAATTTTTTACTTATTACTATATACTCTATAAATTCAGTTTTAAAGTTATAGCTAATTTTAGCTTAATTTGAATTTTTAAGAACTTTTTTAAAATCGCGATTTAAGGTGAAAATCAGAGTGCGGCGCATACTTGGATGCGGCGCATGCTTATCACACACGTTATCCTATCCGATATAACTAGGTTGAAGCTCCCTTTCCGAGATGCGTCGGATCTTGCTTCATGAGCATGGATGCGCGTGGGACGAGTTTTGGCTGATTATTCATCATGAAACCACATCCTGCTTTTCCAGAGCTTTTACTGCTTGAAGCTCACTCTCCGAGAAGCTTCGGATCCTGCTTCAAAAGCATGCACCAACGCTGCGTGCGCATCGGACGAGCTGTGGTAGATTATTCATCGTACAACCACGTCCTGCTTTTCGAGACTTTCCATTGCCTGGTTGCCTATGATTGATCATGGTTACCAAGATGCTGGCCATTCTTACCTGTGTCATTACTGTGCTAAGCTCCATCTGTGCTCGGAAGTAACATCTTCGCTGGTGTTTAAGAGGAGTCTTTGTGCCAACATTATCTGGTCGCCTATACCTCGCACCACAAGCCTTTTTGCCAAATCGCCATTATTACACAACTGTTACTGCGCACCCAAACAGCTCATTCCGCAGACGATAACAAGATGGCAGCTCCCGACCTCGCAACACAAGTCATTGCAGGAGTTACGGTCGTTGACACGCCGATTGTTCGAGCTGCCCAGGGGTATGCTCGTGCTCACAGCGATGACTTCGCCTTCAACCATGTGATGCGATCATGGATACTCGGTGTCCTCGTCTACCAGAAACTCCACGAAAAGGGTTTTGTCCCGCAGATGGACTTGGAGGCACACGCAATCAGCGCCGTGCTCCACGATCTTGGCTGGGACAGCACCGGCGAGCTCATTTCCCAAGACAAACGCTTCGAGGTGGACGGAGCAGAAGCCGCTCGCAATTGGATTCAAGAGGAGCAGCGGAGTGGGAGGGCGGAGCACTGGGACGAGCACAGAACCCAGTTGGTTTGGGATGCCATTGCTCTGCATACGACGAGCACGATTGCCCTGTATAAACAAACCGTCGTCAAGGTCTGCGCCTTTGGGATTGCGGCCGACTTTCGAGGCCCGAACTTCGATGCAGTTGGAACCATCTCATGGGATGAGTTCAATGCAGTGAATGAGAAGTTCCCCCGCCTCGATTTGGCCGGCGGTGTTCGCCGAGTTTTATGTGGTTTTTGCCAGGCCAAGCCCGCGACTACATATGGTCAGTATATACCATTTCCCGCTTTACTGGTGTGCTCTTGAATTAAGCTAACTTGTGCGGGTATAGACAATTTCCAGGTAGATTATGGCAGAGAATTTGTCGAAGGTTACAAGCCGGAAGGAAGACGACTCATCGATGTTGTGGAAAAGACCTTTAAGTAATTAGGCAGTTGGTTTCAATGAGGAGATTCGCGTTTTTGCACCAGTACCTGGCGCTTCGAGTTCATAATTCCATCGCTCTACATGCTAGGTACAGACCGTACAGTTAGTCAAGTCGTGGTCGTTCTATTTTAGGGAATGTTGTAATTGCCATAGCATTTGAGATACCCAGTATCAGTTACTAAGTGACGTCTCAATTCCTCTGTGTATGCATCTCAAAGGCATTGAACTGCGTGATGCCATATCATGATTATTGACATGCCTCTTCACTAGCTGAAGGAGTGAGTCGTCAAAGACAAAAGATTATTGGCATTTACTAAACAGAGTACATAATTTTCTTATAATACTTTGTTAACAACAAAAAACAGAAAACCCCAGCTAAGCTCCATCCGCAAGCTCATCAATCGAGCTCATGACTTTGTATAAATTCTTGGCACGCTGGGCACCCTCTACAACCTTGCTGAACTCTTCAATCCCAGTGCCGTTCCCATCGTATCCCCACTCCAATCCGTAGTGCACAACGGTGCTGTCGAACGTGTAGCGGCCCCTATCCCTGCACAAGCCGCAGAAGATCTCCTTGAACTCTTCTGCAAAATGCATGCGCGGAAACGCGTTGGAAATCTCCTTGAACTCTGCCTCCGTCATGACCCCTTTCAGGTTCGGAAGGTCATCCGGCAGCCCAAGGAGGTGCAGGCTCGGCCCGAGGAGGTCGCCGTGGATGCCGTAGTGGACGAGGGCGACTTCGGGCTCTTTCCAGGGCGCAAAGGCGTCCATGGTGTGGAGCGCGATAGCATCCCAGGCCATCTGCATGCGGCGGCCGTTTTTGCTCTAGTCGCCATCTTTCTCCGGCGTTCCGTCGATGAAGTCGCGGGCGAGGTTGGCACCGTCGACCTCGAAACGTCTTGTGTTCGTCACAAGCTCCTTCGTTTTGGTCCAAGCAAGGTCGTGGAGGAGACAGCTCACGACAACAAGCTCGACGTCAAGCGCACCGCCCAGCTTGGCAAACTCAGGTATCTTCTTCTGGAGGAGGAGGCAAAAGGCGGCACTCCGCAGAACGTGATTCAAGACTCCCGGAGAGGAATACTTCTCGGCATGCTTGTAAGAAGCCAACACAAGGGGAGTTGTGGGGAATTGTATCCCAGTCAAGGGGAAAGAAGGGAAAGGGTTGGCAGTTGACGATACCATTGTTGTCAGTATTGATTGCAGAGAGATGATAAGATATATGCGTTGATGACTGTGGTTATGATGAATTTGTGCGGCTATTTACGACGATGAAAAGGAAAGGCACTTTATATAGGACGATATTGGGTGGTCGGGCCTGACAAATCGATGAGGAGACACGCGAATGATCAGTATTCAGTAATTGTTCTGCGCCTTAACTTGCGAGACGCATCGGAGCTTGGGCACACATGATCAATCAGTGACAGGATGCATGCACGGCATTTAAACGTACTTAGGCCAGTGCCTGAACCAGAACGGTTTACGGATTAAAGTGATTTAGTAGTATACATAAGTAACCTCCATCTCCGTGGCAGCTGTTAAAGTGCAGATGCCTTTCCGATGCTGAGTTTGCCTTACCGTTAGGCAGCTGGTTTTAAAGTAATGACGATAGTTTCAAGAATGATACTGCCCTCCCCCAATATCTGAGCGCAGTGTCAAGAGTCAACACAGCCAGTGAAGGGGGCTTGGAGGGCAGGTGTCACAGGGGGACGAAATGTCCAATAACGAGTACATCATGGCCACACGTTTTCTGAATCCCGGCCATGTAACTTAACCCACCAAGTACGGAGCATATCATATGTATAATAATCAGCCCCGAAGCCAGTCACACATGACCTATTGCGCCACTCGTTAAATGCCGTGCGTGCTCGGGAGATGTAGAAGCCAACTGCAGTGGCTTCACAGTCTGATAGGCCCTGGCGAATACTCCTCAATCGCCTGCTTCTTCGTCTGTGCTGGTCACTGTGTTGGCCACCCATATGCGCCGTAGAGCACCGGAGGTTATCGTGACCCACCGCACTTGGTTATTAATCACCCAAATGCGACGTAAAACACTTAACTCAGTAGGTATTACAAACCTACCACTACTATTCCTTCACTTTCGCAGCCGTTGCGATGCTTCCCGACGAACTTCCAACGCACCTTGGGCCTCCCTCGCGGCTTGCATTAGGTCTTACATGGATGTTGGAGGGATTAAGACCATGTTGCATTTCAAATCAACGTAGCCCACCATGCGTTCAGAGTGAATATAAAACGTCTCAAGGCTCCGCCAGAAACGTCGAGAGCTTGTTGTAGAGCATCCATCATCACTCAAACACAACCTTGAACCCACTACCACACTGAGAAGTCTTATTCTATCTTGAATCACTTTCCCGAGAAGCAATGTCGAAGACCGTCGCGGATACTTTCGCAGCCTATGAGTCTGTTCTCCCTTCTTTTCCCGGACTGACAGATTTCTAACGTGGGGGAGCGTAGGCCGAAGGACTTTGAGCCTTTTCCGTACCTCTCCGAGGTTAACACGCCCGTGTCCAAGCCTCGCCTCACCATCGTCGGCAAGTCCCGCCCTTCCTGCCTGTATTCTCACTTTGGCTAATCGAGGACGCTTTTGCTTATCTAGTGGCCTGTGTCGACCCTCGCTGCAGCGTTGACAAATTCATCGACATGAACGTCGGGAGTAGCACCGGCGAGAGTAAGTTGTACACGAGAAGATGCTCAATTCGGGAAGCTAACAATGCTACCACAGTGGTGATGCTCTCTCGCAATGCGGGCGGCAATATCCGATTTGCGGTCCGAGATATTCTCCTCTTGGACACTGCGTTCAGCATCACCGAGCTTGTTATCGTCCACCACACTGACTGTGGCTCTCTGCAATTCACCAACGATGGGTTGCGTGAGGCTGTGAAGTCGCGAGTCGACAAGGCTCACTGGGACGAGATTGAAGGCATCAACTGGGGCGCCAATACGGAGTAAGTGAATCTAAAGTTTGCTGCTACAGAATTATGAGTACTGACAAAGCGGTGTAGCATGGCGGCCAGTGTTAAAGGCGACCTGGAGTGGCTGCGCAGCAACAAGGTCATCAGGGAGGAGCTTAGGAGCACGGCCAGAGGTTTTCTCTTTGACATTAAAACTGGCGAGGCTGAGGAGATTAAGATCGATTAACTTGTTGTATCGTTACCCTTAGTTTGTTCCGCAAACTTCAGCTATCAACAATCCACTTACGTTATAACCTTGCGCACAAGTTGGTTTGCGACATGTAAATCACCGCTAAGAAAACCCCATAAACCATGGATCTTTGATTTGAGTTAACGTGTTCATTTTCCCATTTTTGGACTTTCCATATAACTCTACAGTTGTAAACCACCAATGGTCATTTCTTAGTTCATCCACATGATAGCCTTCATCCGCACCTCCAGAGTCAACACTGTGATAATCGGCCTGCTCTCCTAGTCGTGGCGAAACGTTTCGCCTCATCTGTTCATCGCCGGCTAATGGCAACCTTAAGGCCCAGCGGCTTGCGCAAAAATCCCTCCCAGGTCTCCATCTCCCCCTATCTTAGAGTCACGCCGTACCGCTTAATCCATATCGAAGCGATTAATCTCATTTGCATTTCTACTATATTTCTGTTAATATAGAATTGCAGGCTGTGGCTAAAGGGGATAAAAGTAATCTTCTACTTATTAATTATATTATTCTATCTCTTAGGTTTAACGTACATGATAAGCGAGTGGGACAAACAAGCGAGCATGATAAAAATCCCTCAACCTACATCATCTCCATTTAATCAATTAATTCCCAACCACCAAATATATCAGACCTAAATACTAAGGCTAGAATCCTTCTTGCCCTTTAGGCCCTTTAAAATAACCCAGAATTAAAGCTCTAATGCGCTGCAGAGATCTATAAAGTTAGTCGCATAATGCTATAGCGCCAGCAGAAGGGCATTCTTTCTATGCATAATACCATCCTAAAATCACACTAACTATCTAATCTAGAGGAAAAGATTATTATTTAGTTTATTCTTAATTTAGATTTATATAGATTTCCCTTGCAATTATATAATATTAAAGAAATAGCTAATTAACTGCTTACTAATTGCAATACACTACCTATTAATAAGTGCTAAGCTTCTAATTTTATTAAGTAATATAAAGAGCTTAAAATGCATTTTTTTTATAAATATAATTATTAAAAAGCTAAATATAAAGATCTAATTATTATTTATAATTAGTTTAAGCTTATAGAGAATATAATTATAAAATATAATATTATTCTTATTAATATTTATAATTTTAATAAAACTGGCTTTATAATAGGCCTAATTATAAATAGAATAGTTATTATAGGCATAAAAAGGTATAAAAGATTAAAATTAGTTTAGCCTGGAAATTAGGAATAGATTATAATTATTTAGGCTATTAATGCAGAAAGCTAGGTAATTACACTATTTATTATAATTGCAGGCTAATATTATCTTATTAATTAGTATTAAAAAAGCAACCTCTTAGGGGATTAGGCTATTATAATAACTTAAAATAATTAGACTAATAATAAGATTAGTATTAAATAGCTAAAGCATTTTAATTAGTATATAAAGGCCTAATTAATTAATTACTATTATCTTCTAATTCTTAATAGGCATAAAAGTTACTATTTAATTAATTTTAAGAAATATTATAAAGATAATTATATTATTATATTATATATATTGCCTTATTTATCTTACCTACTTTAGCCTCTTAATATTAAGTGCTTTAGGCTGCTTAAAATAGTATATAGTTAAGAAATTAAGTAATTAATTAAATGCTTAATAACCTATATTTCTAAGACTAACTTCCTTCCGGCCTTTTATGCTGCCTATTAAGCCGCTATAATAGAAAGTAATATTAGGGGGTATTTTAGAGGCATTAGGCTTATTCCTTTAGACCCAGAAAGTATTATATTGAAGCTTAATGTGCAGCTATGAACTCCAACCCCCGTCGAGGAGGAGGCCAGTCTCCCTGACCCTTGGGTCTTAAAGACCCCAAAGACAGTCCTTAAGGCCAGCTTGCAGTCTGAATACCTCAAAAGATAAATCAGAAGGCATTAAAGCAGCTCTCTAGCCTCTATCCTAAAGGCACTTAAGTTATTTTCTAAGGGAATAAAGGCAATAATGCATTAGATGGCATTATTAAAGTCTAAGGTTTAGATTCTTTGTTAGGCAAATAAGACTCTTAGTAAGCAGCGCAGAGCAAAAAAAAAACCGCTTATGTAAAGGAGGGAAGATGACTCTAGATGAGGGTAAGGATGAGATTAATTAGAAGGATGTTGATATGCAGGTAATAACCGAATTATCGAGAAGTAGTGATTAAGGGAGGTTAGCGCTATTGAGGGAAAGGCGCTGTGGAACTTGTGGAAAGGCCGGTTATAATGCAAGGACTTGTTAGGCTGTAATTAAGATATCTGGAGAATAGTATAGCGATTGGTTTTAATTAATTGAATGATGTGTTGTGTTTTTATTTAAGTTCTTGCATTAAAGGTTGGGAAAAGTGCGACGCTCGCTTGTCTGCGATGCTCGCTTATTAAGTACGTTAATGTGTGTGATAAGCGAGTGGGCCAGATAAGCAAGTGGGCTAAAAATCCCTCTATCTTATATCTTTTTAATTAATTAATAAATTCTTAATTACTAAAGATATCTTAATTAAATAAAGAGGTAAATATCCTTCTTGCTTTTTAAGCCCTTTAAAATAACCTAAGATTAAGTATCTAAAGCGCTATAAAGATCTATAATATATATTGCAATACCTTATATTATTAGTAAAAAGGCATATAGTCTTAATGCAATACTATTCTTAAATTATATAAGCTATTTAATCTAGAGGAATAAATTATTATTTAATTTATCCTTAATCTAGATTTATAAGGGTTTCTATTAAGACTATATAATATTAAAGAAATAGCAAATTAACTGCTTATTAATTATAATGCATTATTTATTAATAAGTAATAGGCTTTAAATTTTATTAAATAGTATTTAGAGCTAATAATGCATTTCTCTTATAAATATAATTATTAAAAGGCTAAATATAAAAATCTAATTATTATTTATAATTAATTCGCATTTATAGTAAATATAATTATAAAATATAGTATTACCTTTATTAATATTTATAATTTTAATAAGATTGGCTTTTTTATAGGGATAATTATAAGTAAATTAATTATTATAAATACAGAAAGGTATAGAAGGCTAAAATCAGTCTAGCCTGGAAATTGGGAATAGGTTATAGTTATTTAGGCGATTAATGCAGAAAGGTGGGCAATCCCACTATTTATTATGGTTATAGGCTAATTTCACCTTATGAACTAGTACTAAAAAAGCAACCTTCCAGGCAATTAGGCTATTATTATAATTTATAATAGCTAGACTAATAATAAGATAGGTCTTAAGTAACTAAGGCATTTTAATTAGTATATAAGTATCTAATTAAATAGTTACTATTATTTTTTGATCTTTAATAGGCATAAAAGTCACCACTTAATTGACTTTAAGACCTATTATAAGGAAAATAAGATTATCCTGCTTTATATATTGCCTTATTTATTTTATTTACTCTAGCCTCTTAATATTAGGTGCTTTAGGCTGCTTAAAAAGGCATATAGTCGAGAGATTAACTATCTAATTAGATATTTTATTACCCACATTTCAAAGACCGAGTTCTTTCCAGCCTTTTATGCCGCCCACTAAGACACTATAATGGAAAGGAATATCAAGGGGGGTTTTTGAGGGGCCGGGCTTGCTCCTTTAGACCTAGAAAGTGTTATATCAAAGCTTAATGTGCAGCTACTGTTGAATTGGGTCATGTACGTAGCCTTGTGCACAGAAGGTCATGTGATCAATAGGCCCGCAGCCCGGTCACGTGGTGAACGGCGAACAGTCGCCGGGCGCTAGGAAGGGAGGAAAAAGGGGGCTTTTTGGGGCAGGAGCAGATCTCGGGGTCAGACATACACAACATAATAGAGCAGACGAATTGAGGTCATATTGAAAGGCACACTAAGCTATTCGACAGCTATAGACTCCAACACCTATCGAGAAGGAGGCTAGCCTCCCTAACCCTTAGGTCTTAAAGACGCTAAAGACAGTCCTTAAGGCTAGCTCTTAGTCCGAATACCTCGAAAGACGAATCAGAAGACATTAAAGCAGCTCTCCGGCATCTATTCTTAAGGCTCTTAAGTTATTAACTAAGGGAATAAAGATAATAATGCATAAAATGGCCTTACTAAAGTCTAAGGTCTAGGACCTTTAATAGTTAAATAAGGCCCTTAATAAGCAGTATAAAGCAAAAAGAACCTGCCTATAAGATAGAGGGAAGATAATTATAAATAAGGCAAAAGAAGTAATTAATTAAATAGATATTAATATATAAATATATAGGGAATTATTAAAAAGTAGTAATTAAGGTAAATTAGCGCAATTAAGGGAAAGCTATTATAGGAAATGCAATATAGCTAGTTATAATAGAAGAATATATTAGACTATTATTAAGATACTTAATAAGAAGGAAAGTAATTAAATTTAATAGATTAAATATATTATTATAATTTTATTTTCAATCTAGTCTTAAAGGTTAAGATTATTAGCTTACTTGCTTATTTAGCCCACTTGCTTATTATATATATTAAGTATAACCTAAGTTTAAGGAAACTAATAAGCAATATATACTAGAGGAATAATGCAAATAACTTATATATAAGATTTATAAATACTTACTCTATAAATATTAAGGAATTAATAAAACCCTTAAATAAATTAAGATAATATTTATATTTCCTAATATTAAGAAAATAATATAAAAAATTATTAAGTAGTACTTACTCTATAAATAAACTAAAGCATAATAATATAAGCCCTATAAATATCTATAACCCCTATTAGTTACTATATAATTATAGGACTTAATTATAATAGACTTTATTACTAAATTACCCCTTTTATTAGACCCTATAATTAATATAATCTATAATAGCATTCTAATTATTATTAATAAACTTACTAAATTTTCCTATTTTATTCTATATAAAGAAGGAATTAATATAGAAGAATTTTCCTATATTTTCTTATAATATATTATTAATATATATAGCTTATTATTTAAAATTATCTTAAATAGAGAACCACCCTTTTTCTTAAACTTTTAGTAATACCTTATAGTAAGGATTAGATTGAATTAAATTAAGTACTGCATAAAGACCTTAAGTAGATAGATAAATAGAGCAAATAAACTAAATTATTAAAACCTATCTCTATTACTATATTAATTATATTTAAGATAATTAGATTAAAAGGCTACTTATTATATAGTTTATATATAATATAGCTTTTAATAAAATAATAAAAGTTGCCCTTAACTATATAAACTTTAGATTTACCCCTAATGCTTATAGAGAATTATAGAATAGACCTATTATATTAGTAATTATATTTATATTAAATAAACTTAAAGATTTATATAATATATTATAAATTAAACTTTTATTTATATATAATTAGTATGCATAATACTATAATTAGAAAAGGTTAAAGGGACTAACCTTCTTAAAAGGAGATATAGTACCCCTTATAATAAAAAACATTATAATAAAATGCTCTAATAAGAAGCTCGATTTTAAGTATATTAGCCCCTATAAAATCCTTAAAATAATCTTAGAAAATAACTATAAACTGGACTTACCCCTAAAGGTTAGGATTCATCTAATCTTTTATATTTCCTTATTTAAATTAATATATAGAACTATTATAGTTAATAATAAAAAATAACCTAATATAGAAGTTAAATCCCATAAAGAATATAAAGCAGAATAAATCCTTAATATTAGATATAAAAATAATAAAAGGTCTTCTTAGGATAATTCTATTTTTAAACCCTTTAATAATGTAGAGGCTTTAAAGAAAATCCTTTATTTTCTTATAGAAAATAATTTATCCTTTAGAACTTTAAGTTTTAAGTCTTTTTAAGAGTTATTAACTTATTATAATAAGTAAGGTTTTATATTATATTTTTTTTAATATTTATTAATATATTCTAGGTTTGGTCTAGTTATTAATAAGTCTAATATTAAAGATATTTTATTAAATACCTTTAATACTAGCTTATTAGCATTAAATAATCAAATTTCAGAAAATATCTCTTTTTTAGGGACTTTTTCTTTAATATTTAATATATAGACTGCTTCTAATTAGACCTCCTATATTGGAATTATCTTAATTTTTATCGATTCTTCTTTTAAATTAAATTACAAGCTAATTAGTAAGTTTTAATATTTTTTTTTAATTTTTATATTCCTTATATTTTTCTCTATATATTAATATTTTTTTTTTAATTTTTATATTTCTTATATTTTTCTTTATATATTAATATTTTTTTTAAGGCTTTAATCCTTTAAATGAGAGTTATATTAGATTATATATTTATAGTGAATTTTTAAATACTATAAGTAATTATTCTATTTTAAGCTTAAATATAGTTTTTAGGTAAGTTATAAATTCTTTTTTTTTTATTATATTAACCTTTTTTTTAGTATTACTTAAGATAATATATCTAATAATAATATATTTTTATAGTCTTTTATTTATAATAATAAAGACTTTAAAAATGATATTAGATATATAGCTTATATTATTAACTTAATAGCTTAAGATATCTTTAAGGATTATATGTCTAATTCTATTTCTGAGGATTTATTATCTAAATATATTAATAATAAATTAGTAAATTTAGAAAATAAAGAGGAAATAGAAAAAGAAGAGTTTAAAACCCCTTTATTTAATAGTAAGTTATCTCTTTTATTATCTTTTAAATAATACTAATATATTTTTAGATATTATAAGTTGTATAAGATAATTTATAACTATTACTAAATATACCTATAAAGTTAAAAAACTTCTAATAGAAGGGTTAGAAAAATTTAGAAAAGAAGGGAAAATCCTTTTTAAAAAAGAAATTATTCCCTTAGGTATTTAATATTTTCTTTTTCTATTTTATAATTCCCTTTTTTTTCTAATAATTTTATATTTAAAAAAAAACCTTATATCTTATTTCCTTATACTAATAAGCCTTTTTTTAGATAATGCTACTTACTGGAATTCTACTTATTTTATGCTTAATACCTTTTTAGAATTTAAAAATGCTTTATTTTATATTTCTAAAAATACTTCTAATAAGGAGTATAAAAAGCTATTTTTAAACTTTAAAGAGTGGGCTAAAATAATTAAATTAAGGAAGATTTTTAAGGTTTTTTTATAGCCTTCTATTAAATTATAAGGCCAACTTTATATAACTTTACCTTAAGGCTTATTATATATTTATAAAATATATAATGAGCTAGAAGAGCTTAAAAAAGTTTATTCTTTTTTAGTAAATAGGGAATAGGTTAGTATTTTTTATTTTTTATTTTTATTAATTTCCCTTTTTAAACTAATTCTTTTATAAGATATATATTTTTCTAATTTTAAAAATGCTATAAGTGCTGGCCTATTAAAATTAGAGAAATATTTTCCTCTTAAGCTTATTTATACTAAGCTAAATACTTATAAGCCCTATCTTTTAAGTATTATTTTAGACCTTAGGTTTAAATTAATATATTTTTAAGAAAAGGGTTTATTATTTCATTATCCTATTATTTATAAGGATATTTTAGATTTATTAAAATCTAAATTTAATAGGTAAATTCCCTATTTTATTAATTTTTAAAAAAATTTAATATTAATTCTCTTATAGGGTTAAAAGGGAAAAGCAAGAGCTTATAAACCCTAATTTAGATTTTATATCTAATGAAGATTTATATAATGCTTTTTCTGATTCTGATTCTAATAAAGACCTATTTATAGGCTCTAAAAGCATAGAAGAAGAATACTCTATTTATTTAAGTGAAAATATTCTCCCTAAAAAGGTTAGTTTTAAAAAATCTATTTTTTCCGTTATATTTAGCTTTAATTAACCTTATTTTTAGGCTGATATTCTAGAATATTGGAAAACTAATTCTATTAGATTTCTAATTTTAAGTATATTAGCTAGGAGATATTTAGCTATTCCAGCCACTTCAGCAGCTATTGAATCCACTTTTTCTATTAGTAATAATATTATTACTAAATCTAGAAATAGGTTAGAAGGAGAAACTGTTAAACAGCTTATTTTATTAAAAAGCTGGTTAAAAAATGGAATACAAGACTTAGAAAATGAGATTTTATAGGGGGGTTAGGGGTTTTAGTGTTTTTTATTTTATATTTTTATAGAGCTTTCTTTTCTCTTTCTTTTCATATTACTTATTCTCTTCTATCTATTTTAATTAACTTTTTATAAGCTATTTCAAAAAACCATTAAATTTATCAAACTTAGAAAATAAGATTCTATCAGGGGATTAGGGGTTTTAGTATTTCTTATTTTACATAATAATAGAGCCTTTTTGTATCTTATTTTTAGAACTACTTATACCCTCCTAGCTATTTTAGTTACTTTTTTATAAGCTATTAAAGAAAAAGTTAATTTTATTAAATTAAAAATCTAAAAATAGTAATACTTAAAATTAGTTACTATTAACTAATATTAGTAACTAAGTAATAACTAAGAATAATACCCTTTAGTTAATAGTTAATTACTTTCCTAACTAAGTAGTTAATAGTTAATTACCTTTCTAACTAAGCGTAGTTAATAGTAACTACTAATTAATCGGGTTAGTTAATAGTTAGCTCGCTAATTAACTCCTTAGTTAGTAGTTACTAGCTTAGTTAACGAATTAGTAACTATTAGTCACCCTGCATGCAAGTGACAAAAAATTCCCCACACAAAATTAATCGTCGGCGACTCGCCGACGCAAACATAAGTGAGCTGCCGAAGTCGAAGGTCGAACCTCAGTAGTTTAAGCTTGCGCTGGGCTTTTGGGCAAATGCTTGCCCAGCACGAATAACAAAAAAGTAGCGTGTCTAGAAGTTGCTTGTATCTTATTGCTCACTACCTACTCGATAGTGTAGCTATGATGTCGGTGAGGCCTTGCGCATCAGTGGCTTCCAGTTGTTCCCTGCCTTGTACATCGATATCTCCTGCCATACTTCCATTCATGGAGAAATAAGTAATATCTAGGCCCTCGCGGATTTCCTTGATTAGGAAGTGCCAGGACTCAGCGCCGCCTGTGAGATTAATACCGTCAAAGTTAATTTCCCGAAGCGTTCTTTTATGGTGAAGAAGGAGATCTGCCAGCTGCTCGCTAGTGCAATCTATTGAGCAGAGCGTCAACACTTCCAATTTTGGAATGTCTAGCATTACAGCAAATCCCGAAAACCGATCGAAATCATCGCGGTACTCGAATTCAAGCGAAAATTCCGAAAGCTCGGGGAACAGCCTGACAAATCGAATGAGGCCAGATCCCCAAGGTAGGGTACTAGAGAATTTGGGAAGACCTAGGTCGAGCACGAGGTGTAGTCGGCGAAGGCTAATAATAGGGGATAGTAGGCTGGGAAGCATATGAGGGCTTATTCGGTTGGCATTTTGCATAAGGCATCCGAAACTGATTTCGAGGTCCTCGATGTCCAGCTTACTGGCGACTACTGCGGTAAGAACGGCAGATAAGATGTGGCGGATCAGCTCGATGCTCTTAGTCGACGCAAATGTTAGAGTTCTTTGCGGCAAGACTCCAATCATTCGCTTTAACCGATCCAGGCCCCATGTAGAGCATAAAATACCCATAGGGACCCGGGGTTTAGGCTACCTATAGGTACTTATAGAGTAAATTAAAAATTTAGAAATACCTATAGGGACCTATAGGGAAATATAAATATTTAGTACGAAAGAATAGGTAAGAATAGAGATTAAAAAATACTTATAAGTACCTATAGGTAAAGAATAAAAAGGTAAAAATAATATTTAATAATAATATTTAAATTATAAATTATAATTAAAAAAGAGGTATATAAGAATTAAAATTAGATTATCTTTAGGAAGCTTTTTTCCTCTTTTAATATTATATTCTATATTACCTAAATATATCTATTTGCCCTTTTATATATATTTTTATTTATTTCTATTTATTTTTCCTTTTCTATTAAGATAAAGAGGCTATAAAATATTATATTTAATTCTTATTCTAAATTATTAAGCCCTAAAGGGTATATATAGAATAAATAATGCAATATTACCTATTTAAATAAGTAGGAATTTAAGGAAGATAATATAACCTTTAATAGAGAGGTAAGTTAGAAAATAGAGAATAAAAAGGAATATTAATAAAGAGATAATAGTATATTAGGCAGCTTAAGGCTATTCTATATTTTAAGTATATTAATACTATAGCTTATTATTATTACCTCTATTCTAGATTTAAAGTAAGGTATACTTATTATTATAAATATTCTCTAATTATTAATAAAGATTAATATAAATAATTAATATAATTAAAAATATAAGCTAATAATATATTAAATATAATAAAAAGAATAAAAATTATATTAAAATATAATATAAAATTAAATAGAGAATTAATTATTAATAAAATATAAATTAAAAATATAAAGTTTATATAAGCTATTAAGATTATAGCTAAAAAATTCTTTTATTTAATATATAATAATTATTATATTCTTAATAATATTTTAATAAATAAAATAATTCTAAATTAAAATAAAATATTAATAGATTATAAAATAATAAATTTAAGGAATTATATTTTAATTACTATTAGCTATTACTAAAAGAGAAGAATATTTTAAATATTAATTATAAGGAGGAATAAGAAATTAGTATTTTTATAAAAATTAATTACTCTTTTTTTAATACTCTTAAGGATAATAAAGAGGGTAAGATAATTTTTAAAAAGGAATTTTAATTAATTAAATAAATTAATTAAAAATTACTTAAAATAAAGGGTATAATTTTAAAATAAAGAAAAGAGAGAAATAATATTAAATTAATTAAAAAATAAAAGAATATATAAATAATAATTTATATTAATTAATTATATTAATTTATAATTAAAATAGAAAAGGAGTAAAAAATATAAAAAAAAGAATAAGGAAATATTATTTTAATAATAAATTAGCTCTTAAAATATAAAAATAGGAGAACTTTTAAAGCTAAGAATTATATATTTAAGATAGGTATTATTAAGTAAAAGGTAAGGGAATAAAAGATCTAGGCTAAATTAATTATTATATTTAAATTAAGGGTAATAAATTAAGCTTAAATTAAGAAAATAAAAAATTAAAATTTTTATATTAAAATAATAATAATAATTAGGAATTAAGCTTAATAATAATAAGAAGGATATTAATTAGAATAGAAAAGGATAGTAATAAAAATAAAGGTTATATTAAGGGCTATAAAGAGGTTCTATTAGGAGGAAATAAAATGCCTTAAATTTGCATTTAAATTATCTTTTTAGTAAAAGGCCTATTATAAATAATAAAATTAAAAGGGTTTTAATAGTTAAAGAGATAGGAGTAAAAGAATACCTCTTCTAGCTCTTTAAAGACTTTTAATATAATAAACTAATAAATATCCTCTATAAGGTTAATAGAAAAAGTTTAATAAAACTAAAGAAAGTAATATTTTAATAAAAGGCAATTTTCTAGAGAGGAGACCTTAAGATTACTATATTTATAGTAATAAATATAGTAATATATACTCTAAATGCATTTAATTATAATTATAATTAACTAAATAGAGAGGAAATTATATATTATTAAAAATAAAAGTGCGAATTTAGGGGTCTTAAAAAAGCAAGCTTAAAACTAAAAAATAGATTTATTATTATAGCAATTTAAAAAGGTAAATATAATAGAAAATTAAAGAGTTAAAATAAATAAATATTTAAAAAAGAATAATTAATAAAACTAATAAAGAGATTATATAGATCCTTAAGTCTAAAGAGAGAAGGTTAAATAAAGTAATAAGAAGATTATTATAATTAATTACTATAATATATAAAAAAAGAGGGAGGTTATAAAAATAGACCTAATGCTAATAAGAGAGTAATATACCTTTTTAGGGCTAAGAAACTAATAAAAGAGCTTTATCTCCTTATTTTAGGGTATTAAGGTTAAATCTATTAAGATTTTAGCTAATATATAATAGGTTTGAAAAAGATTAATAAATATAACCTCTATATATTAATATAAAGTAAGTTCCTTAAAGCCCTCCTTAAGAGCATAAAGACTACTCTAATAAATATTAAAGGTATAGGACTAGCTTAGAGGATAGAGGAAGATTATAATAAGATATAGGGTTTCTATTATAAAGCGGAAGATATATTTCTAAAGTTTAAATAATTTATAGATTAAATTCTTTTAGCTTTAAGAGTTAAGCTATATAGATCTTAAGATATTAAGTAATAACCTTAAGGGCAGTTTATATAGTATATATACTATTAGAAAGATAATAAGAAGAATAATTAAAGATCTTAATATATTAGGAAAAAAGAGTAATAATATTAATTAGAAAGTTAATTTATTATTATTTAAATGCAGAAATTAAGAGCTTAAGGGAAGTATAATTTTATTAAAGGTACTACTTAATAAGTAATCTTAAATTCTAGGCTTAAATTAATATAATTATTATTAAATTCTAATAAATAGTAATATTATATAATATATTAAAAGGGGGCTAATCTAAATATATATATTATTATATATTTACTTAAAGAGAATTAAATTTAATATAGCATTTTATATTCCTAATAAATTTAATAATAATCTTATAGATCTAGGAAGATATTAAAAGCAATATTATTATAAAGATTAATATAATATTACTTTAAGGATTATTGCAAAAAGCTAAATAAATTAGAATAAAATAGAGAGAGTTTTATTTAGATTCCCCTCTAAAATATCTAAATCTATTTCTTCTATATTATCTTTTTCTATTAGCAATATAGCATTTTCCTTATTATTATTATTATCTAATTAATTAATTAAATCTTCTTTTATTAAAAGAAGGGGGTCTAATAATTTAGCTTTAATAATCTTCTTAATATTTAAAATCTTATAAGTAATTAGATTTAGAATATAAACTATATATTAAATAAAGTCTAATTTATAAAGTAATTTTAATTAATTAAAAAGATTAATAATATTATTAATACTCTAATCTAATTTAATTAGATTAAAATAGGCACTATTATTAGCTAAAACTAATTATAATTAACCTATAAGATTAAACTCCTTAAGTATATAAATAAATATAGTATTTAATATATTACCTCCCTAATTAATAAAAATATTAATAAACTTAAGTACTATACTCTATAGTTCCTAATAGGCATTAATAAAAAATACTACTATACCTAGGATTATAAAGCGCTTATTTAGGGTAGACTATAAATTAAATATAAAAAAGATCTTTATTTAAAGCAGAATATCTTTAAGGGTAATATCTTAATAGTAATAGGCCTTATAATAAATCTAAATTATAAGGGTAAATAAGCTAGAGATATTAAATTAAGGGGCTAAAAAAGCAATAAAGTCTAAGAACTTAGGGCTAAAAGTGCTATTTATACTTAAATATATACTAATAAGCATTTTATTAAATAATTAAATACCCTTAATTTACTAATTAATTATATTAATTTAAAATAAAAATAATTAAGATTAGTATAATTAATTACTATAAATTGAATTATTTATTTAATATAAGAGTTTATATAAAGGCAGTAAAAGCAATAATATTAAGTATAATAATAAAAGCTTCTAGCATTTTAAAGATTTTTAATATAATTAAAAGGCTTTTATTTTATGGCCTATTGCTAATAGATGTAATAGAGTTAATTTGCACTTCCTATAAATTACCCTTAATTAGCCTAAATATATTAAGGCAGTTTGGTCGTAAAATGCCTATATATCTAAAGCATAATATAACTTCCCCCTAAAAATATAAGTAATTAATTTATTATATTTAATAGTGGGATTAATTTTACTATTTAAATATTTTTTAAATTAAATTATTAAAGATTATTATAAAGTAAAATCACTAAAATGCTATTCTAAAAAGATAAAGCATACTAATTTCCTATTCCTCTAGAGAAAGGTTAGAATATTATCTATTAAAAATATAAAAAGGTATAAATAGAAAAAAAAAAATTATATTTTTTTTCTTTCTAAAGAATTTTTAATGTAAATAGCTTTAATTAATTAGCTTTTCTATATATAAAATATTCCTTATTTTAAAATATAAAGTATATTTATCTTACTTGCATTTAATGCTTATTTATATAACTATTACTTACTTATCTATTCTTTATTTAAATTAATATAATAGGGTAGCACTTCTAGCTCCTTTAGCTCCTCCCTCTCTCCTTAATGCCCTAAATCCTTTATCTAAACTCCTAATTTTCTCACTTTAAATATAATTTAATACTACTTTTTATTAATTTATTTAAATATTATCCCTTCCTTAATTAATAGCGCTAATACTATATAACTTATTATTACTATTTAATAAGTTTATAGTATTCTAAAATATACCTTTAAGTAATATAGCCCCTTATAAATAGCTTAATATCCCTTAATTAAATAAATTATTTCTAACTTAATAACCTATTTTATATAATATTAGCCTATAAGAGTAATAACTTTCTCTTTAAGGAAACTAAAAACTAAGAAATATTATAATTTATAAGTATTATATATAAAAATAACCCTATATGCAAATTCTAGGTATAATTAAGTAGAAAAAGGCAATTTAATATTAGCACTAAAGACCTAATAGTATATATTATAAATATATATTTAAAATATTATTTATTACCCTTTAGTTTAAACTCTCTATAAAATTTAGTAGCTTTAAAATATAATATAGCTATTTATCCCTTAAATTATATTTTAATATATTATCTAAAAGCTTTTATAAAGTATATATTTAAATTTTTACTTTTAATTATTTATTTTTAAAATAATTTAAAAAAATAATAGAAAGCTTTTTTATTACTCTATTTAAGAGTAAATTATTATATAATTAATATAAAAATTAAAATACTAAATTATATAGATTTTAGATTTAAATCTTTATATAATTTATATAAAAAGAGTAATAATTATATTATTTAATATTAGATTAGTTTATTTAATTTATAATAGAATAGGACCTTAAAGTAATATAGATTATTAAATATTTATTTAATTTAATTAATATAATTAATTAGTATAATTAAAAATCTCTATTTTATTTATTAATATATATTTTATGCATTATAATAGCTTATTTCTATTTACTCCTTATTCTAATATACCTTATTTAATTTATTTTTATATAAAAAACATTTTAAGAGTATAACCTTTTAAATATTTAAAAGGCTTTTAAATTTATCCTATAGTAATTCCTAATTAATATTAAGGCTATTTAGGTTATATATATTAGCTAAAATTTAATAGCAAGTAATAAATAAGGCTAGATTATCCTTAATATACTTCTAAATCCTAATAAGGCCTTATATACCTTCTTTATCTTATAGCTAGTTTAATCCTAAAAATATATTCTAAATAGATTTATATAGCTTAACTATACTACTAAAACTATAAATCTTACGCTATATTAAAATAAATATAGGCCACTATAAATTAATTTAGGACTAGTTCTTTATAAAAGGATAGGGGAATATTACTTAAAACCTAATATAATAGCTAAAATGTATTAATATAAATAGAGGCAGTTTAAAGTATTAGTTAAACTTATATATACTTTATTAAAAAGTATTTTATTCTTTTGCTAGCTATTACTAGATTAACCTTACTAGAGAGGGAATACTTTACTCTTAGGGCTATAGATTTAATACTATATAATACCTATATAAGGATCTTAAAAGATATAAAGATATTAATTACCTTAATAATAAAAAATCTATTAATACTAAATATAAATAAGCATTATAATTAGTATAATTAATTAGTTTAATTTATATATTTTATTTTAATTTAATTATCCTAGATTGCATTTATTTTTTAAGTGCATTTAATATTATTAATTTTAATTTATTAACCCTTAAAATAAAATAACTTAATTATAATCTAAAGGATCTTTAAGACTATCCTAATTATATTAATAATATTTCACTATTTAATTATTAATATAATAATATCTATATAAAAAATAATTAACTTTTTTTTATTATAACCTCTCTTAGCTTTTTATTTATATTTATTAGCAGGAAAATAGCCTTTTAGATCTAAATAGGCTTATTATTAAGAAGCTAATCTATAGCCTTAATATATCGAATAGTAATATTATTATCCTTCTCCTTTTAGTCCTCCTAATTAGGATTTCTATTATCCTCTATAATTAATTTAATAAACTCTTTAGGAGATAATTAGATCTTAATATAAAAGAAATCTAAATATTTACCCTTATATATACTAAATAAGATTAGTATAATTAATTAGCACATTTAAAGGCTCCTCTTATTACTTCTTAATTATAGCTTGCTCCTTATTTTTATATATTTATACTTACTAATTAGGGCTAGCAGCTAAATAAATATTTTTTTTCATAAGGGCTATAATATAATATTTTTATTACTATTTTATTATTTTCTTTATATTTTCCCTTAATTATTATACCTCTAAAAGATTATTTATTTGCAATTAACTTTTTTTTATATTAAGATTTAATAAATACTTATTATTAGCTTTCCTTTTTATCCTAAAATTGCCTATAGGCTAGCCTAAATATATATAATTAATAAAATAATTATTAAAAATAATAAGCTTAATAAGGATTATATACTTCTTCTATATAAGGCTATATTAAGGCAATAAGGGATATAAATAATATTAATATAATAATATAAATAGAAAAATAAATTTAATATTAAGAGACTTAATATTATTATTTTTATTAAGATTTAATTCTTAACCTATAAATCCCTTACTATTTATTTACTCTATTTTTTCTATTCTCTCTATATTCACTAGAAAATAGTCCCCTATTCTAACCTAAAAAGGGTAATAGCCTAACTAGATTAAGCATAAATAATCTACCTTATAGTTACATTTTATAAGAATTGCCCCTTAAAATGCTAAATGCAATATAGTGTTATTTATTTATTCTTATATATAGGCTAAGCACTACTATATATTACTCTTCCGCGCCCTATATAAATACTCTAGCCTATATTTATTAATAACCCACCTTTCTCCCTATATAACCTTACCCTAATAACCTTTTATTATACCTCCTTATTAATATAACCTTTTTACCCTAAATTATATTAATTTATTAAGCTAATTTTTTTCTTTTCTCTTTATTAATTACTTAATATAGTAATATTATACCTTATTATAAAGAAGAAAAATAAGCAAGAGGCAATATATATTTATACTTAATCTTATATATATAAAAGCAAGTAGCTATATAAGACCCTAGCTATTATTAAGCCTAAAAAAAAGGCATATTACTTTTACCTTAAAAATAAGCTTATTCTTATTCTTATTATTTATTTATATTATTATTAATAATATATTAATAATTATATTTTAAGAGATTTATTACTATTAAATAATTTTAAACCTTTTAATTCTTAAAGCGCTTTTTATTTATCTTTATAAAAATATTATATAAAATATATTATTTAAAAATTTATAGCTTATAATTAATATATATAATATTATTTAAAAAGCTATTAAATCCTTTATTATATTTATATTTAAAAGTAAATCTAAATCCTAATTATATTAATTATTTATATTAATTTAAATTTAAATATTTAGCTCTTAATATTTTATATTAAATATATTATAATTATACTAAAAGATATATAAATATTAATAAGAATCCTAAATATCTATTAAGCTCTTATTATTAAAAATCTTATTAATTTCTATATTATTAAATCTAAATAGCTTTTTATATTTATTTATTATATTAAAATATTTTAATTCTAGCTTATTTCTTATAATATTTATAATACTTATTCCCTTATTAATAATTAACCCCCCTTAAAATCTAAATAATTAGAGATTATTAAATCTAATACCTTTTAATCTCTTAAATAATATTTAAATTATATTAAATAATTAAAAGCTTAAAATATATCTAATAATAGCTCTTCTCTTTTTAATCTTTCTTAATATATTAATAATAAAAATTATCTTAATAAATATTTTAAGAATATAAATATAAAAAATAATTTTAATTTATTTAAATTATTTTCTTTCTTTAAATATTTTAATAATTATATTTAATAATTATTTAATTAATAAATTAATCTTAATATTTTATTAAATATTTTTATTTTTATTTTTTTAATTTCTTTTTTTAAAATTAATATTTTTAATATTTTTAATATTTAAATAATAAATATATAATTAATCTATTTTAATATCCTTTTATATTAATTTAAATTATATTAATTATTATAATAATTATTATATTAAGGATTTTAAAAATTAATTTATAAAATATTAATTTATATAATTATTATAAAAATAATTAAATTTTTATTAAATTAGCTCTTAATATATTTAATATTATCTTTTTATTTATAAATATATTTTTATTTATTAAATATATAATCTTATATATAAAATATTATATTTTTTTCTTCTTTAATTATTATATCTTTTAAATTATACCTACTCTATACCCCCACTCTTATTCTTTACCTATAAGAACCTAAGCCCTCTCTACCTACTTTCCCCCTTACCTATAGGTCCCCATACTAACTCACTTGGGTCCCTATAGGTCCCCATAAAACGTCCTCGGGGACCCAGAGGTCCCCGTAGGTGCCCAATTTTATGCTCTAGCCCCATGGTCGGTTGCTATCATTAATAACAATCCTCTTGCATTGGGTGAGGTGCGTCATGGCTTGCGTCAAACACTCGAGGGCGTACTGCGCCCGGATCAGTTGGTCCTGGTCTTCCAAGTGCGTGAGATATGCTTCTTTATGCAGTTGACTCAGACGATGATCACGGTCACGTGGCGACGATGATCTGGTATCTGCGCTCTTGGTACCGCCGTTGCTGGATGCAACTTCTTTCATCACCTCCTCATATTCACTGAAAGGAGGTTCGATCTCCTCTAGCTCTTCAAGGGGAAGGAGATGGTAGACGCATACTTCCAACGTGTGGACGGATCGACCAAGAGTGTGATGCTTGGATATATCGGCGAGGGTATCTAGGCTTCGTCTTTTAAACATAACACGGCGCGTCTGAAAGTAATCGCAGGCAAATCGAGGGGTCGCCCTGACACAAAATTCTTTGCATGTTTGCCGAATGCAAAGAAGATCCTCGGACGATAGCTCATTGAGCATCAAGTCGATTATTTCCGGGGGGAGGTGATGAAGTCGAGGAGCCATCGCTTATCTTCTATGCCCGATGCTAGGACGTGTCAGACGCGTGGGTCAGATAATAACACAGCCTGAGGCGTGTGTAGTTAACTTGAGGGATAATGGATAATATTAGGGGCCAAGAGAGGCTATTCCAATTGATCAAATGCACAGTGTTCGAATGTGATGATGCGTCCCGTCCGTCTTGGGGCGTGCGAAGATTTCCAGTTTTGACCCCTCTTCCTTAGTCATCCGACCGGGCCGGTTTCTTCCGGCCTGTTCCATCAGAAAGGACGACGTGGAGAGTGGAGTACGACAGGGATACCGTCCGCGTTTAAAATCGGTCGTATTGGTCCAAGGAACTCGTTAGGGACTCGTCGGTTGTATGGAAGCATAAGTAACATATGCGAATAAAGCTCTCCTTCCCCTCAGGGTGGAGGAGGGGTAGCCTCAGGCACCTTTAGAGCATTAACATCCGAAGCGGTGCTAACCTAATTAGGAAAGCGTCACGCTCTTACCAAAAACCCGCTGTGTTGCACTAATCCAAAAAAGGAAGGCATTACGCATGCCCAGGCTCTCCCATAATGGCCGTCGAGGTCGTCGACTTTGACGGTGAACTACAACACGACAAAGAGTCTAGTGACGATAAAAGCTATTTCCCCGCGTTCTCTAAACAACTAAATACCTAGAAAACTTATGAAAGACAATGAACTCTCGTTATGGCCTCGAAAACCTAATCCTTAGTTAGCCCCTGGAAGTAGTAGTAGTAGTAGTAGTAATGGCGATGGGCTACGTTTGAAGTTTAGGTTGATGAATGTGGTCAATTGATTAATGGTATTGTTAGTTTAGGACGATTTGTTAGTTGTTGCTGCAATGTATGCGATCGGCCGCGTTCCTCATTGTTATTAGAGGTAATGATACCGTAGCCAATCATTCGTAACGACATTATCAAGCCAGAGAGTGCTGTGAAAGCCATTGGGTGTCAATCTATGGGACGTCCTATGAGGTACATTAAATGCAACCGCAAGAGGAGGAAATGAACCGTATTATTCTACTCAATCTCGAGCTCATGTTCATCTTCTCACCGCCTCGACGCCTCATTGATTAGCTAGACGTAAGAAAGTTCATACTGGATACAGCTAATATCTCATTGGTATTGATCGTCTAATATAAAAGGTTGTGGCCTTCGGTAGCTCCGATCTCTCTGAAAGCCCGTGTCGCTATCCCAAAACTGCTTTGGGAGTCTGTGACTTGAACATCTTGGTCCATGTGATCAGCATACATATGGACTGCAGATGAACCCCATGGAGGGGCTGCATCCGGAGATGCTCATTAAACATAATTAGACTTCATGTAATAACCATGGCATCAGGGGTTCCAATCTTTAAGGCGAAGTCGTCTTGTTTACTATGTAATCTCCGTTTAGTGTTGTACAGTTGCCCGCCCCTGAACATTCGAATCTGTTCCGGCCGAGTTGCCCTCCAGCATTCCAGGCCACTGAGGTACTTTCAGCCTATGGAGCCGGCATGCAAGAATGTATGCGAGTTCTTAGGTCCTCCAAATGCCGAAGTCATGGACGATCGAATGCGATGCGTCTCGGATCCTTCCTCAACAAGACCTTCAGGATCAGGAATTGCCTGGAGGGGAGCGGCAGCTCTAAGGCGTGGGCGATCTTATGAGTGACTTGCCCAGCATTGATCACAGACCTCAAGCCCGTGACCACATGGATGATCCCTCAAATGGATGTTTGATCCCGAATTGCTAATGTTTCCCGACTTGTTGGGGGTAGCTCGAATCTTCGCTGATCTCAATGATTTGGGATTCAAGCAGGGCAGGTGTAACCAGCTTTCCTCCCTGCCAAATTTAATTTGAATACATTAACTTCCTCAGCGAGCGCCTCAGCCGGCGGTCAAGACTTCTTTCGCGTGCGGCATCAGTGTCGTCACGGCCTCGTCTACAAGTCAAACTAAACACAATTTGCTTGAATAACGAATAACCTCCCTCAGCCACGGCCAAAAGGTATCCTGTGCCCACTGCCGCAATAGTTATAGGCAGGAAATGATTTGATAGACACCCTTTGTGTTTAATGTAGATCCCATCAGAATCCTCTGCCAGAGGATAGTCCTCTCTCCTTCTTGCGTGGTGATGACAAGATTCCAGTCGTGTCCTTGAATAATTATTCCCGGGAGGAATTCAGGTAGCCCTGACAAATGTGCTTGGGGAGCGGGAGTATTATTCAGCTGATCTTAATGCTCTGTTGCGGCCTGGGTCGTAAATGTCCCAAGCAGGTGTCGTAGAAAGGCCCAGTGTGCAGCCTCCTAGACGCCAAGTTGTAGTTTCGCTTTCTCCCAGCTCTCACCGGGCTTCTTAGTCTCGATACTTAGCGCGATAGGACGATTGCGGAGGGGATAAAAGTCTGTGTGGTTGATGACTCCACAAAGAAGGGTGTCAGAAAGGCGATCAAGGTCGGATTCGGCCTCGGCATAAGAGGGATCGTTGGAGGGTTCGAGGTAGATGCAAAAGTCGACCCTTTTGGGGCGAGACGCGGATCGATGGTACTCGCGAATGATGGATGCCGTGGAACTAGAGGATGCAACACTGAGTCAGACATGTGACGGCATTAAAGTCTCCCAAGCAAGTGTGAATCTCACCTGCCCATAGAGTTGACAAGACAAGCCTGGCAATCTGACGGTTCGAGGGCCATTTCTAGAACCCGACTGTGCACCGCGATATTCCAGTTGACCTCTGGATGGCCGTTGGCGCTACATTCAGCTGCTCTTGAAACGAGCTTGCGAACAGCGTCAGGCGAAGGTATATCCCCGAGAGCCTCACGTTCTATTGAGTAATGCTTATGGCTCCTGGGCCCTTATCGCGCCCACTTCATATCCCAGTACACCTCATTATCGAGCATATTGAACGTGGCTCGAGCCGAGGTGGGCAGGATGCACTCCGCGTAAGCAAACAGCTCGACCTTCTCAAGGAGGGCTTCAAGAGACGGCGGTTGCGGGTGGAATGTGCTGAGTTCACGCGGTTTCAAGCTATGTTCATTGCGCTCTAGGGCATTGAGGTCTCTCAAGGGCGAGGACTGTCTAGATCGAGTCGATGTGTAGTACTGCGACTGTGACGTAGGAAGTGAGCAGCTTGACTCACTTCGCGGCGTGCGGCCGCGCTTGTTGCTGCGAGAAGCCTTGGGTGTTTCGTCTCTGGGGTCGATCGGGCGTTTGCTTGGGCTGCCAGGGCGAGGGGCGGCGGACATTGTGTCGTCGAGGCTCTTTGATATGGAGGGTTCGGGCGTGGGAGGTTGAAGCCGACGCCGCTTGCGAGAGAGGCTCGGGTCGCGTGTCGCAGGAATTGGTCGTTTCTCGGAATTGGATGGTATCGTAGCGAGCCAGGCAAACATACGCTTGCTTGACATTTTTACCGCGTGACGAGGTGGGGTGCGTGCCTTGACTGATGGTCACGACTGAGATGATGATGATGATCTTGTGTTTACAGCAGTTGTCGTGGTTACGATAAGTGTATTGTGGCCTCAGGCACTAGCCCCACTGGGCTGCCCCCATTGGTGGGCGCCCCGCCCCCTGCCCGCATTTTCATTGGCTCGTCGCCCGCTTTGCTCGCAGACTTCCGACCCCACCGTCTACCACGCTTCCGCCTGCCCGAAGAAGAAGGAAGGGAGAGCAGGGGAGGGGGGAGAAGGAAGAAAGGAAAGGGGGGAGGGGCTTAAGGGTCATCACCGGCTGCAACTTCCCTTCCCTTTCCTGTCTTTTTTTTTTTTTCGTGAGGAAGAGCCAGCCAGCCAGCCAGCCAATCAATCAGCCAACCAACCAACCAATCAATCAACAATCAGTCAGTCAGTCAGTCAGTCAGTTAGTCAGTTTAATTATGGTAATTGCTGCTCGGTTTCCTTACCTCGAGACCTATGGCGCCCTTCTCTGCCTCGATTGCGGCAGCTGCTTACCGCCAAGCCGGCGCGGCCAGGAGCAGCACCTACGCGGGCCCCGCCACCGCCTCCGGGGCCTTGAGCCATCAGGTCGTAGAGGGAGTGTCTCCGGATCCGGGAGGTTTAATGAAGAAATCAGGGGCTTGAGACAATAACAAGCAGACTTAACGACATTTCCGGATCGTCCCTATAAATCGCCTTTTGAGCTAGTATCAAGGTCAGCTTCAGAGCGACTCTACAGGAAAGAGATGAAATATTGCCTCTGCTTCTGGCTTCGGATACTTCAACTGTCACCGCCGACGGCAAGGGCGATCATGGGACGAACGCTACCCAGATCACAACGGGAGGCCTTGAGCCGACTGTGGCTAGATCCCATCTGGAAGGAGGACGAAAATTTCATAAACCCGCCTACTGCAGATCAGTCATACGATGAATCTGATTATGAAAGCGACGAACGCGAGACAGAAGAAGACGAGGAAGGAGACGAAGATGACATAAACGACGGGGATAGCGAAGATGAAGAGGAGGCAGCTATTAACAATAGTGGTGGTGATTCTGATGCGACATCATCTACGCGCTCGTCCGAAGACAGCCCCGAGGCGGAGTACGACGATCCGGCTGCCGATGCTCTGCTTTCCTTCTGCTATTATGCGGTCACTGAGGACTTTGTGGACGGAAGGGCGAGTTCGACAATGTTGGTATATTCCAGCGGTTTACGCGGCCTATCGCAGCCCAATGGCGATCAATACCTGCCACCTAGTCGGTTTACCCCGGTGCTATCAAGACTGATCTACTGTTCGCGCCTGATCTTTCTTGAGGCGATCCTGCCTCGCTTTCCGCATCATTATATCGGTATTGCGTCGAGACCACGACACGGGCAGCTTAAAGCACTTAATGCTGTCCGCCAGGAAAAATGTGGGATGGAATGCTATCACCAATGGGTGAGTTTCTGAGTCTTCTATCATACGGTAATGCTCAGCGGCGATCCCAGGGGCCAGCGTATCACTTCTATTGGAGCGATGATAGCGAGGTGCTTTCCTGGGATAGTGTACATCAGCTCACAATGGAGAACTTCCGTGGCCTAGCACACGAGGTATGCGAAACAGCCACTAACAGCAAACTGTAAACGACTAGTTATAGTTATTATAGGTATTAGTATTGTCTATTTGATTATTTTCTGCCTCCTATTTAATGCTCTCTTTATAGGCTTTACCCTTAACTTTATTCTCTTTATTATATAACTAGTAGCATTTTATTTACTTAAAACGGTAATATACCTTAACTCTCTCTATAAAATAGATACTAATATAAGCAACTTAGGGGTTAGAAAATAAAGAGCTATACTTATTTAGCTGCCTAGTACTTAGGGTTAGGATAGGGTTTATTTTAGCTATTCTAATCTATTTGCCTACTTATTTTTATATTATAAAACACTACCCCTAGTCCCGCCCGGAAGTTGTTACAACTTCCGTTTTGCGCCCGCTTATTGGCCTGAAATCCTCCACCCGCTTGCCTGCTATTGGCCGGAGCCAAAACTTGGGCACAACTTCTGGTCACAACTTCCACGCCAGCGCGAGCCGCCCGCAGCCAATACTAGCCTACCCTAACCCCCCTTACGGCCGGCTTATTTCCGTCCCCCCCCCCCCCCCCCCCCCCCCCCCCCCCCCCCCCCCTCNNCGCTCCCGCTCCCGCTCCCGCTCCCGCTCCCGCTCCCGCTCCCGCTCCCCCTCCTGCTGCTACTGCTACTGCCAATAACCACAATAAGGACGAGCAGGCCTTCCTCGCCTGGCTCGGCGCCGACCTCGCTTAAGCTGATAGGGACGCGGCCGAGCAGGCCGCTTGCGTCTAAGGCTTTAGCGATCATAGGTCCGCTATAGTCTTGTGGCTTACCCGCACTGGCATTAAGCCCTACGTCCGGGGCCTCTCTAAGCTGGAGATAATAGCGGCTATTAGCCTGCCGAAGATGGCTGAGGAGGAGCCTGAGCTATTCGCCATGCTTGAGGCTGCTGGTAATGCCCTTGCCCTTGCTTATAGTTGGTGCTATAAAGGGCCTGACTGCTGCCTTACTTAGCCTTAGCAGCTTGCCCTTAATTGCTTCTATATGGCTGCTATTAGCTAGGCCTGTGGCTTTAACCTAAGGAAGGGTGCTAATATGGTGGCGGCCTATATAAGGACTTAGAAGTAGGCGCTGGCTTATGCCTATTAAGTGGCCTACTGCCCGAGCTGAGGCTATAGCTATTGCAGCTAGGGGTATAGCTTCTTTATTTGCGAGGAGGAGGAGGAGGAGGCTTTAGCGGAAGGGGAATTGGGGGGGGGATAGGCACCCTTGCCCTTGCCCTCCTTTTGCCGCTGCCGCTCTCCCTCTAGCAGTAGAAGTAGCAGTAGCAATAGCAGCTGCAGTAGCTATAGTAGCAATAGCTTAAGTTCTTAATCTTCCTCTTGCAATAGGTCCCCTGCTCCCTCTAGCCCTAAAAAGCATATAGAAACTTACATTCTAGAAGATATTATTAGGTAGACTGCAGCCTAGATTAAGGCCTGGACTTAGGCTATAGTTTATGCCTAAGCTGGGGACTAGCAGTAGGCCCTGCAGTATGCCATACTAGACCTCTCCCTTACCCTTATCTGCTAGTCCTTTAGCTAGGGGCACTATTAATTGCCTATTATTAGTTTTGCTATTATGCTTAGCCTCTAGCTACTGGCTAGGGGTTAGAAGGAGGCTTATAACTATAATAGCAGCCTCTTAGCCTTAATCTAGGTTGCCTAGCTGGTTGTCTTTATTGCTGGGGTTTATAAGAGCGATGCTAGCTCTAGCCCTAGCTCTAGCTATAGCCGCAGCCGTTCCTGCGGCCATTCCCCTTCCCTCTCCTCTTCCTCCCCCCTAATATTATTAGATAAGGAGGAAGGAGGCTAAAGGAGGCATAGTAAGAGGTAGAGGAAGATAGTTAAGGAGGAAGAAAATGGCTGCTGCTTTCTTTAGCTAGATAGGGAGACCCTATTTAAAAAGATCCTTAGCTAGTGGCTACTGCTCTTCGCTATCTTAAGGATAAGTATTAGGCTGCTGCAGGGGCTGTGGGATTAGGAGCAGAAAGTGCTTACTTATAGTAATATCAACCTTAATATAGCCTAGATCCCCTAGCTGCTTGCTATTAAGTTCCGCTAGGCCTAGTAGCTGCTATATTGGGACCTACTCCTTAAGGCGCTAGGCCTCCCGCATATGCAGGCCGGGGCCCTTAGCAATAGCCTTAATAGCAGCTATAGGGCCTTTAGCTAGTTCTTCGGCTGCCCTTGCAATAATATAGCGCTCTTGGAGCTATAGAAGGCTGCTCTCTTAAAAGCTATTGCTGCCTTGCTGCAGCTATAAGCCCTCTTCTTCCGCCTGGCTAATGTGGCAGTGGAAAATGACGATTGGCGGAAATGAACGATTGTGGGGCCTAGAGGATTTTTATTGGCTGATGGATTTTTGGCGGGTCTGTGCGCCTGGCTGCAGTTGGCCAGCTTCAGCATAAAGGGGGAAGGATTTCCCTATTGGGAGGAGGACCTCCTTGGCATGCATTTTCCCCCCGAAGAATTGAAGTTTATTTATCTTATTTGAAGTGTTATTATTATCTCTTATTGGTTGATTATTTGGTTCTATTTTATCCCTATTGGCTGTAAGCCCTGGCTGTATCTATTTTGGCATTTTCCTGCAAAAAACCCTCTTTTCCTCTGGTCTTGCTCCCTCCCTCTGCTACTTACCCTATATACTGTCTTATAGGTTATAGTATTATATAGTTATATTATTTTCCCTATTAAATTTGGAGATTATACTAGGGAAATAAGCTGCCTTTATAATTAAAACTAATTAATTAGAAAGGTAGTAATATTTCTAAGCTATCGCTAGAAAACCTAAATATAGAGAGAGAATAAGAAGCAGGAGTAATAGAAATAGCTATAAAGGTTATTTTATAGGTAACCTTAAAAGACCCTAAAAAACTCCCACTCTTGCCTAGTAATCTCTAATTAATATAGTATTAATTATTAAGTTTAATTAATTAAATAATTAATAAAAATAAATAAAATTTAGCTTTAATTTATTAAAGATTATTTAATTTAATATTATTTTAGGTTTATTTATAATAGTGCTATTAATAGTAAAAGATTTAATTTTATTTATAAATTATAATAAATAGTAATTATTACTAAAGGACTAAAGATCTAAATTAATGCTTATTGCACTAAAAACCCCCTTAATAATTAATTAATTAATTACTATCCTTATAGACTATCTAGGAGTATTAATACTAGCTAAAGTAGCTAAATTATTAGCTTTAAACCTTACCCCTAAATAGGCAGACACTTTAGCCCTAAACCCCTAATTAGTAATAATTAATTAGGAAATAGGAAATATAATAATAAGCTATAGTATTTCTAAGGAAGTAATTAAAACAGGCTTATAAATAATATCTATATAGTTTATATATTTAAAAAAAGCAGCTAGCTATAATAATAAGAAGACTAATATGCATAAGAGGAAGAATTAATATAGCGGTAACCCCTTATTAATACCTAAACTATCTATTATACTATTTTAATTTATAACCTAAATTATATTAGTAATTCTATTTAATTAGTTATTAAACCTAACTTTAGGATCCTTACTTGCCTATAAATAACTAAAGTAGTCCCTTAGTTCGATTAGGACTAAAGACTTAAATGCATAGCTTAAGAGTATACTATCCCTTATAGTAATAAAGACTAAGGACTTAAATATACTACTTAAGAGTATTATAGCCACTATACTGCCCAGTCTTAAGGATTTAGGCCTCTAGCCTAAAAGTATCCTTAGGAAACTACTCTTAAGGTTAATACCCTTATAGTATTTAGCCTAACTCCTTATAGAAAAATAATTTAATAACTATTTAATTAATTGCAATTAAGACTATTAATTAATATTTAGGCCCTAATAATTAATATCTAGATAAATTAGAAGAATATTCACTAGACCCTCCTCCTGCCCTATAACCCTAAAGGCACCTATATATCCTACTCCTATACTATAATCTATTATTACCTTAAGCCTAGCCTATAGCTACCTAAATATAGCCTCTAAATCTTTAGAAAGCTCCTAAATAGGCCTTAATATAATAATACTCCCTGCCTAAATTATATTTAATAAGGTTATTATTAATAAATTTATAGTAGTAATTAAGAATACCTCTAATACTAAAGCTACCTAATGCCTTAATATCCTTTTAGCTTAATTTAATAGTTAAAACATTATAGATTACCTTACTTAATTTAAATTTATTACTAAAAACTAAAAGTATAATAAGATTAAATAGCCTAAATATTTTTAATTATATTACTTTAAGCTATATATTAAAGAATATATAAAGTATATATTTAAAAACTATATTTAAAATAAAGCTAAGAAGTGCTTAAGGGCTATTTTTAAAAATAGTAATTCTAATTAATTAGAATTAACTATATTTAAGCTAAGTAGGATAAACTAATATAGCCTATTAAGCAATAACCTTAAAGCATTCTAAATATAAATATTATAGTATTATTACCTTATTTCCCAGACTACTAAGGAAATAAATAGTAGCCATAAGGCCAGGCAAGCCTTTTATAGGGTGATCTTAAACTTTATTATTATTATATTTTATTATTAGTACTATATAACCCCTAATTAATTAAGCTAGAAGCTATATAAAGAGCTTTTTAAGCTAGTCTTAAACTATATTAAGATTAAGCTAGCTATTTAATACTAAGGATCTACAATAGAACTGCATATTAGCAACCCTAAAGACTACTTAGCCCCTCTTTAGAATTAGTATTAATAGTTAAGATACTATAATATAATCCTAAGACCTCCCCTTATACTATAATTCCTACCTTAAGGCCTAATACTACCCTAGCTTATAAAAACTATTAATCCTATAAAGGAAGCTATTAACCTATTAATAGCTAAAATAAATAACCTTAAAATCCAATTTGCCTTAATTATTAATTACAAAAATAAGAGGGAATAGATAATAGCTTAAGAGGAGAAGCGGAAACTTTATACTTAAGGCCTTAGGGATATAAAGAACTTATATCTAACTCTAGATCTATTTAATTACTTAGATAATAAGCCTATTATAGAGGTTCATACTATCTAAACCTAAAACCTATATTAATCTAATATAAAAAGGCTATATTAGTATTATTAGAATATTAGCTACTTTCCTAATTAATATAAACTATATAATAATAACTACTAGAAAGAATATATTAAGTATAACTCTTTTATAGGTGCTTATTTTATAGGCATTAAATATAAATCCTTAATTCCTTTATGCTTAATTATATATTATACCTCCCTAGCCCTTTAATTATATATTAGGAGACTTCTAGTTTATTAGCTAGATCTTTTACCTAACCTAAAATATTAAGCTTAAATTAATAATATTAAAAGCTCTATCTAGCTAGAATATAAATAGGGTCTAACCCTATTTAAATAAGAATGCCTTAACTAATTTACCTAATATATCCTAAATCCTATAAGCAACTATTTAATCAATATATCTAATATAGCTATTAAACCTATAGGACCTTTACTAAAGCTAAGTTCTATTAAACTTATAGGACCCCTATTAAGGATAAACCCTATTTTTATCTATAATATATCTAACTTAGAAGATAATAAACTCTAAATCTAGTCCTTCTTAATTAAAATAATAATAGGGATAATTACTATAAAAAATAATGCCCCTCCTATCCCTTATATTATAAATTAATATAAAATAGCTAATTAAAAAGAGATTAAGAGGGCATTATAACTTAAGAATCTCTATATTAATAACTTAGCTTATAATAAAGCTAGCTAGAGGGTCTTAAATAAGATTCATAATAAGAAGATCTTAATACTAATATATAATACTTTCCTATTAATACCTAAGATTATTAAATTTATAGTAGAGGATTTTAATATTATTATAATAAGTATTAATAATATTAAGTATATTAAGTAAGAAAAGCTAATTATTAAAATAGAATCTAGAAAGTAATAATGCATTTTAGTTATTTATTTTATAATTATTAAGGAGATTCCTAATATTATATTTTATTATAATTTAATAGTAAAAGAATATAGTATTAATTATATAATATTTCCTAAGGATTTAAATAATATTAATACCCTATTAATGCCTAATAACTTACTATTTAGATAGTACTTTTATATTAATAGGAATAAATAGCAGGATATTATTAATTTTATTACCTGCTTATAACCTATACTCTTTTAGGAATTATTTAATTAATTAAAGATTATTATATACCCTATTTTACTTATTAATAAATCCTAAGTCCTAATATATATATAAAATACTCTAAAAGTAATAATCTGCCTCTAGTATTATAATAAAGGAATAATTAAGGCCTTTATTAATTTTAGGTTAAAAGGTAATCTAATTATAAATAACCTAGCGGAAAAATACTATTTAATAATCACCCCTTACTAAATTTCCACTATATTCTACTCTAAAGGAAAGATTAAAATAATTAGATTTTATAATATTATTCTATATTTTAGTAATATTTATACCCTAATCTAAATATTTATTACCCCTCTAGAGATAATTGCAGTCCTATTTATTTTAAGTATGCTTTTTATTTAAATTATTAAACTTTTATTTAATTATTTTATTATCCCTAATTAAATAATAATTAGAATAAACCTAAATAATATTTACTTTATAACTCTAAGTTTAGAGTTAATTAAATAGGAAGTCTTACGCTTAGAAAAGCATAAGAATAATATCTAAATATAGATTATAAGCCTCCTTTTAAGGGACCTATTAAGCAATTTCCCTTTAGAAGGAGATAATAATCTAAGATCGGTTTAATACCTATCTTAAGGGGATTTAAAATCTATTATCTAATTAATTATTAAGGAATTGCAGAAGGAATAGATAGAGAGTATAATATTAATCTATATTAAGTTTAAAAAAATAAAATAGAATATTAAATTAAAGAGGAGGAGGAGGAAAAAGAAGAAAAAGAAAGAGGAGGACTGCTACCCTTATATTGCCCCCTATATAAATATAAATATTCTCTTTAAGCAAAAGGGCATTAAGATCCACCCTATTAATAACTAACCCTTAAATAATTCTATACCGGAAAGAGACCCTTACTAAAAGGAAAAGAAATAAAAGAATATAAAGGGAAAATTAAAATAAAATGCACTATATAATAATATTATTACCCTAAAATTCTTAATAATAAAGGAAGGAATATAATTTATACCTAATTAATATAAAGAATTATTTAATTAAGTAAAAAAGGACCTTAACCTTAAGGAATAAAATATTTACCTTTAGATCCTTTAAAATTAGGAAACTGCCCTAGCCTAGGATTTTAATAAGTGCAGGCAATTTAACCCTATTATTATACTATTATAAGTCCTAAAAGTTATTTCCTATTTAGCTTAGTAATTAGGGACTATCTTTATCCTACCTAGCCTTAAGTAGAAGGTAATAGAGCTCCTAAAGGTTTGCATAAAAAGAGGGATACTTAAGGAGGGCTATAGGGCCTATTAAAACCTATTTATATTAATTACTAAAAAGGATAGTAAAATCTATTTAATTAATTTAATTATTTATATTAATAAGTATATAATATATAATAGCTTTATGCCCCTAAATGCAAATAAATTCTTAATAGATATAATAATATATAAAATGCTTTTACTTTTTAATTTCTTTTTTAGATATAATTAGGTACTATTAAATAAGAAAAATAAAAACTTAATAACTTTCTAAATGCCTATTAGATTCCTATAAATATATACCCTATTATAAGGAGCTATTAACTTTATTGCCTAATTCTTATAGATTATTACCTAAATCTTATTTAACCTCCTCCTAAATATTTATTATACTTTCCTAAATAATATTATTATTAAGGGACCTAAGATTATATATAAAGATAAACTAGCCCGGCCTAATATTAAATAGTATATTCTAGAGTATTTAATTAACTTTAATAAGACCCTTCTTAATATAGAACTATCTAGATGCATAATATTAGTCCTAAAATCTTAATTCTATTAAAAGTTAGCTATAATAATAAGCTATTTATATAATATTAATAGCTAAGCCCTAAAGGAATCTAAGATTATTAAGATTATAAAGTGGGAAGATTATAATTCTATTATAAAAATCTACTTATTCCTAAATATTATTAGGTATTATTACTATTAAATTATAGGCTTTATATTAATTGCAAGACCCCTTATAATACTCCTTAAGAAGGATATTAAATTCACTTAAGAATTAAATTAGGCAAAAGCTCTAGAGATACTAAAGCATAAGGTGATCTCTATACCTATATTAGTTATGCTAGATTGCAGCTTAGGAGCTAGGGAGGTAATCCTAATAGTTAATACTAGCCTATATAAATAGGGATGCATTCTTATATAGGTAATTAATAGGAAGAAATACCTAATTTAATTTAAATTAGGATTATAGAATAATGCAGAATATAAATATAATACTATAAAGAGGGAATATTAAGCTATCCTTTATGCAATTAGAAGGTTATAAGGGATAATTTATAGTATGCTATTTACCCTTAAGATTAATTTATAAGTCCTTATTTATTAGCTTAATAGCCATACTAGCAATATTCCTAGAGCCTTAATTATCTAGTAATTAAGCTATATCCTCCTCTTTAACTTTATAGTCTAATATATTAAGGGCATTAAGAATTTAATTACTAATAGATTATTGCAAAAATAAGTAAGACTATTTAATTAAAAGGATAAGGAGGTAAAAAATAATATTAAGGACTTTATTAATTTATATTTATACCTAATTATATTTAGAGACTTAAGGCTAATTAATAATAAGCTTTAATTTAAAGACCTAAAGATTAATTATATTAAATAGATATAATACCTAGCTATTAAATATAAAGGTAAATAGCTATAATTAGGAGAGTTTCTTTATATTATATAATATCCTATTAGCTTAATAGCTATTAAATATACCTAGATTAAAAGAGAAGCTATTTAGTATTTTATTTAGGGAGGATTCCTTTAGCGCTAAGGCTATAAGTAAAATAGATTCTATAGACCCCTATATTTAGTAATATCTAACTTAATAATTAAGAACTAATTAATTATATCCTATTATATTAATTTAGGCCATAAGGGCTATAATTTAACTATTATTATCCTTTAGAGGAAATACTAATAGGCAAATATATAAACTGAGATAGCCATTTATATTTAAATCTATAAAGTCTACTAAAAATACTTAATAATTAAGGTTAAGGAGCATATTATATTAATATAACCTAAATAATTAATATTTAAAGTCTATATAAATGCCTAATACCTCCTATAAGCCTAAGGCTATAAGTACCTACTAAAAGCCTATTATAATCTAATAGGATAGGTAGAGACTATAGTTATTCTTACATTAAATATAAGCGCTATTAAGGTCTTTATATAAGGTATTATCTCTAAATAGGGAGTAATCTTAATAATAATAGTAAATAATAGCTTAGAATTAATATAAGACTTTAAACCCACTTTATAGGCCTTAAGGGCAAAAATTATCTTAATATTAGTATATAACCTAAAGGTAAATAGGATTATTAAAACTAGGTACTAATTAATTATTAAGTTTATTGCAAAATAGAACCCTATATATTTAGGCATATAGCCTAATAACCTAGGCTATATCCTCCTAGCTAATTGCATTATACCTTAAGTATCTTATAATTACTTACTATTTTATTTAATTTATAAATAAGAGCTTATCCTCCTGCTTAAAGTAGATATCCTAATATAATAAACTATTAATTAGGATAAAATAAAGATATATAATTAAATAGTTAAGGTAAGGCTAAAGATTATTATGCAGCTAAATAAGGATATAGAGGATATAAGGCAGAAGGCCATAGAATACTGCTAGAAGCTAGCTATTTGCACTAATTAGAACTATTTAAGGCTCTTATATAAGTAAGCTATTTAAATAAGTAACCTTATGCTCTATTATAACTCCTATTAAACTAGAGATTTATCTTAAGAGGCTAAGCTTAAGCCCTAATAGATTAGCCTATATATTATAATTTATAAATTAAATAATAAAGTATATTACCTTTAGCTCTAAGGTGGCCTTAAGCTTTTAATTTCTATTTATAGGGACTACTTTAAGAGATTCTATAAGGATAAAGATAAATAATAGGCTATTAATATTAATAAGGATAACCCTTAATTTGTAAAGCGCCTCTTTTATAATAAGAAGCCCTAATAATAAGAACTATCTAATTAGAAAGAAAATATTAAGGATAGATATATTATTAATGCTTAATATAAGCTAAATAATAAAGATAATATAAATAAGGATTGCCTAATAGTACCTTTTATAATAGTGCCTTTAATTTAATTTAAAGTAATTATCCCTTAAATAGGCAAAATAGAAGTTATAGAGTATATAAATATAATTAGGAATTAATTAAATATATAATTGCAATTTAAGAAGATATAATAGGGAGGTAATTAATAATAAGGGTTTTAGGTATTATTTCTTACTATTAAGGGGAGGAAGAGAATAGAAAAAATAATATATTACTTATACCCTTTATTATTTTAGTACTCTACTTAAGGAGCACTAGACTAAAGTCTATTACTGCCTAAGATTAGATTACTAAAGAACCTAATTCCCTATTAATTATATTACTTACCCCCTTTGCCCCCCCTTTAAAGCTAATTATTAATAAAACCCACTAAATTAATAGCCTATTAAAGCCTAGCCACTACTATAATAGGAAGAAGCTAAGCTCCTTATCCTATAATTAATAGTTTTCTACCTTTACTTTTACCTTAGGATCCCTATATATAAAATTATCTAACTCCTCTATCTCTAAGATCTAAGGGCAGCTAGCCTAATTAAGAACTCTTATAATATAAATCTTAAAATTCTTAGGCCTAATAGAGCCCTAAAGATAATTAAATAATTCTTTAATATTAAGAGTAATTAATTAATATTTATATAATAAAATCTATTTGCATTTATTGCGGGAATATTAAATGCAATTAGTATATTGCCTTTTTATAAAGCCTAGGATTAATTAATAAATATAAAATAAAATAAAAATATATTTCTAATTAGTAGAGATATTAGATAAATAAGTCTAGATGTAATATAAATATATAATTAGGTTCTAGTACTTTATAAAGGCTATAATTAGGGCCTTTAAGTGCTTAGGCTAATGTAAGATCTCCTGGACTAGATAATTATATTTATAAGCGAGATCTATTAGAATATATATAAGCTAGAGCTTTATAGCCTTTAATTTAATAATTTTAATAGCGGATTCTAGAATATAATCCTTCTAATTAATAAATTTAATTTAATTATAAAATAATACTTTTACTAACTTTTTCTCTATTTTTTATAAAGCTAGCTTAATATATAAAAGCTACCTAAATTAATTAAGGGCTATTTATAAATAAATCTAGATAGTAAATTTATTATTAAATTAAGGAATTATTTAATTAATAAGAATAAAGGGGTAATAAAAGAAAAGAAGAATTTATATTTTAAAATTAATATAATTTAATTTTAATAATTAATAATTAAATTATATTATAATAGAGCTAGAATATTTAGATCTATTTATAGAACTTAATATCCTAAAGCTAGCTAATTAATTAATTAGAAATATTAGGGAGGTTAGCTTAAGCCCTCTTAATGCCCTTAATTGCTTAAATAGTAAAGAGAGGGGGAGCTATACCTAATTAAATAGTTAAATAGAAGGAAGATAAGGAATTAGGGAGGTTAGAAGAAGGAAAAAACTTAAGACCTAAATTAATTTTAAGGATAAAGGATTAAGAAGTAATTGCTTAATACTAATGCCTAAATAAATAGGCAAGTAAATAACTAAATATACTATATATTAAGGCCTTAGGCTTAAATTATTCCTTAAATATTTAGAATAATTATTTATTCCTTTTCGCACCCTTAAATACTTAAGTAAATAAATCCTCTCTTATTTTCTTTCTCTTTTACCCTACTTTCCTTATATTATTAACCCTTTTCTTATATCCTTATTATAACCCTTATTCTTTATTTAAGCCGCTTAATATATTAGTAAGTATATAAACTATCTAATTAGATAACCTCTTAACCTTACTACCCTCCTAAATAGCAAAAGAAATGCCTAGAATTTATATAGCTTATAGAATTAGTAATCTCTAACTCCAGCCCCTAAAGGCAATAACCTTAACTAAAACCCCTAGCTTAGATAATAATATTTAATACTTCTTAAGCTAGTCTTACTATTTAATTAATAAATTTAAATAATTTACTATTTATTAAGGTAAAGGTAAGGGCTAATTCTATTTATATAATAAGTCCTTAATAGCTATATTATTAGCAATTACTATCTATATACAATCTATATTTATCCACCCCTATACTTAATAGCTATTATAGACTTCCTAATTAGACCTTAATATCTCCTAGGAAGCTACTATAATAAGCTTTATAAATATTCTACTATAAGGATACTATAAAAATAGATAAATTATTATTATAAATTAGGCCTAATATTATGCAGATATCTAGAGTGCAATTTACACTCTTATTAATAAAGATTAAGCAGAACTATCTGCCTTATAGGCAGTTCTTACTATAATTAAGTATAATATAGAAGATCTAATTATTATTACCTTTAGTCCCCTTATTATCTGCCTAAATATAAAGATTATTAAGTATTATCTATTTAATTAAATAACTTTAGATTTATTAATTATATTTTTAAATAAAAGTATTAAATAAGCATTATATTATAGAGAAAACTTAAATTATATTTCCTCTATATATATAAAGATTATTATTTATAATAAATAGTTTATAATAGGGCTAATAAACTTTAAGAATATTTATTAAGTATTTTATATTTTTAATTAAGGCTCTAAATGCATTATTTATTTTAATATATAGAAATAGGGAATTAATCTCTATTATAAGCTCTTTACTCTAGCTTTCTAATAGGTCTTAAGTAATATAGCCCTCCCTTATTATTTTAAGGTCCTTTACCCCCCCCTTTATATCTAGCTAGATAAATAGAATTATAAATATATTATAATAATCTATATATTCCTTAATATCTAATTATTTATTAGGTATTCTTTAGAGGCCCTAGCCGCTTAATATAGCCTTATAAATACTTATATTAGAGGATATATGCCTATATGATTTATAGTAGTAAGAGATTTAGGATAGTATATTATAGTATAGGATAATTACCTCCTCTTAAGAGATTAAATATTAGCTCTAATAGATAATTTTAACTAGATATTATTTAATAATATAGAGTAAGGATTTAAATATATCTATTAGCTATTCCTATAGGCTGCCTTTAAGGAACTAGGCATTTAGTAATTTAGGGTCTTAAAATATTTATAGCTATATAACTTAATAAAGGACCTAGACCCCTTTTAGTACTAATTTACTAATATTCCTCCTTATAATAAGGCTATAAACCTAATTTATTAAGGTAATTATTAATTAATTAATTAATATGGATTTTCTATAACCCCTATTTAGAAGAGCCATTATATTATCTACTCTATAAGTAAGATTAACTCCTATTAAGATTAAGCCTTACCTACTTTGCCCCCTTTTATATAAATTATAGATTATATTATGCCTTTAATTGCCTAGGAAGAATATAAAGATAGGAGAATAGGCTTTATATAGTACCTCTTATATAGAGAGCGCCTAATTAACCCTATATTCCCCCACTATATAACTCTAGCCCTAGGGCCTTAAGGTCTAGCTATTAATATACTTATTATAATATTAGCTTTACTTATAAAGCTATATACTTTACCCCCTCTTAAGATATTATTGCAATCCCTAAAAAAGTAAGTAGTATTATAACCTCTAATATTACTTATAGCCCCTTAGAAATTACTAAAGAAAAAGGCTGCTTAAATATCTAATTAATTGCTTATATAAAAGCTAATTATTATTAATAAATTAATAATTAATAGACTAAAGCGCTTTAATATAATAAAGAAGGGCAGGCTCTTTAATTTTATTAAATTATTAAATAATCCTAAAATATTTAATATATAAAATATTATTATTTAGCCTTTTTTAGCCCTTAATTTAAATAAAGTATTTAATTAATTTATATTATTTTTAAATTAGATTAAGATTTTTATTATATATATTCCTAATAGGTTAATCTTAATATCCTAATAGATAGGGATTATAGAGACCCTAAAGAACTACTTTATCCCTATTATATCCTAGCTTTCTAGGAGCAATAAAGCTATTATTAAGTCCCTATATAGTAAAACTCTAGAATATAGCGCCTAAATAACTTCTAGATTACTTGCACTACTGCCCTCTTAGCCTAGATAGGACTAGATGCTGCCTCCTCTAGCTTAGAAGCTTCTGCCTATACTAATGCCCCCTCCTCCTATAACCCTATAGAAGCCTATAGACTCTAAAGGATTAAATAGTCCTTAGTATTACTAGCCCTATACCCCCTCTATTATACTATCTAACCTGCTTCCTCCGGTTATATTATCTTAGATATGACGCTTAATGCCTAGGCGTATGCCTGCTCTATTATCTTGCGAGAGTTTAATAGCCCTAAGCCCTATATTAAATATCTTTAGGCCTGCACTTTAAATACCTAATTATTAAAAGCGCCTGATTAGAATGCTTTAATCCTATTAAATTAAACTGGATTTAACTAAAGATAAATTGGGCTTAGTTAATAATAAATTAGGCTTATTAATCTAATTAAGGGAATAATTAGGCTTCTTTTAGTAAAGAGAACCTTATTTTTAGGGAGGTAATCAAATAGATTAAGGGCTCTATTTAAAGAAATAAGTATAAAAGAATAATAGAATTAGGGAGGTTAATTTTAATATATTATAAAGAATTTAGGTCTTAAGGATAAGAATTATTCTTTATAGGGAGGTTTATAGTAATAGAAAATAATAATTAATAGAAATAAATAATTATAGGGCCTAAAGGATTTTTATTAATTAATAGATTTTTAGTAGGTCTATGCGCTTGGCTGCAGTTGGCCAGCTTTAGTATAAAGGGGGAAGGATTTCCTTATTAGGAGGAGGACCTCTTTAGTATGCATTTTCCCCCTAAAGAATTAAAGTTTATTTATCTTATTTAAAGTATTATTATTATCTCTTATTGGTTAATTACTTAGTTCTATTTTATCCCTATTAGCTATAAGCCCTGGCTATATCTATTTCGGCATTTTCCTATAGAAAACCCTCTTTTCCTCCAGTCTCGCTCCCTCCCTCCGCTACCTACCCTACACGCCGTCTTATGGGTCGTGGTGTTGTGTGGTTGTGTTATTTTCCCCATTAAACTAATAATAGGCCTGCAATTAGAGCTATAGCTATAGCCACTATTGCTACTGCTGCCCCCTTACCCTAGAATGCTAGTAGGAAGCTAAATGCGGCTGCTAGCCCCTCCCCCTCCCTCTCCCCCTTAAGGGCCAGTTAGAACCTGAAGGCTATTGCCTAGTATGAGGCTGCTGCTACTAATTTCCTCAAGCAGCTGCTAGTTCTTATTTATATTAGCTTGGGCTAGCCCCTTTGCGGGAATAAGCTGCTCTTACTAACCTAGTATAATAGTAAGCGGCCCTATGGGCTCTACCTCTAGCATAATATAGTCATAATCTATACTACCTATTATAAGGGGCAGAAATAATTAGGCAAGTTTAAGGATAATATCTATTTTCTGCCTCTAGTTATTACAAACCTCCTGCTTAATTATCTTATCTATATAGCCCCTTTATATTAGGCCTTTCTGCGCTAGGAGGCCCTGCATGCCCTCCTGCCCTTATACCTCTAGTAGGGGCAGGGCCAGGTCTAGCCTGCCTGCTAGCTTAGCCGATCTATAGAGCGGGCTTGTGCTTAAGCTGGATGCCTGCAGCTGCATATTATTAATTGGCAGTAGATAATTATACTTATTATTAAGATTAAGGTTACTGACCTAGCTGATTATAGCTGCTTTAATTTTTATAAGGTTAATATAAGCAAAGCTGGAGATAATAATAAGGAGGAGGATAATGCAGCTAAGGAGCCTGAAGCTAATATCTAGGCTATAGCTGCATAATATAATTATATAGCCTTTATATTAAATATAAGATATATTAAAGCCTTAAGCCTTAATAGCCTTAATAGCCATAATAATAGCTTTAGGGGCATTTAAAAAGGCCTTATCTAAAGGGACCTATAGGCCTCTAAAGTCTAATAGGGGCTCTTTTAGGTCTTAGCTAAGGCAGCTAGTAAGGGAAGCTACTCTAGCTTTAGCCCTAGCCTTATGTAGTAGCTTTCCTAGAGCCTTATGCTACTACTGCAGTAGCAGTAGAGGCAGTAAGTATAGTTATTTAGGGCCCTGCTTATAGTTACTTAAGCCTTTCTTAATAATAAGGAGCTGGGCTAGAAGTTGTTTAAATAAAAGCAGGCTATCCTTGCCCTTATTAGCCCTCTTAAATAGGTTATTGTGACTATAGCTACTAGCAGTAGCAAGAGCCTCCTCTTCCAGCTGCCCTATATGCTGCCCGGCGCTAAGGTTATAATCCTAGTTATGCTGCTAGTTGCCTTATGGGATAACCTCATTAGGCGCCTGCAGAAACTGCAGATTGGCCACTAGATCTAGCAGCTAGGCAATAGGCTTATGGCCCCCTTAGTAATTATCTTAATTAAGGTAGCTGCAATTACTGGCTTCTATAGCTATGCCTATAGCCTTATTGCCTAATACTGCCTTAACTATATTATTATTAATAAGGCCTATTTAATTATTACTATCTCCTCCTATTATTAGACTATAGCTAATCTAGCCCTTATCTATACTATTTATATTTAGTTTATCTATTTAATAGTAATATTACTGCTAACCCTTAAGGCAGCCTTCTTTAAGTATAATTACCTTTAAGGACCCTATTATATTTGCAGGCTAGCTAACTGACCGAACCTCTCCTATTTAGTTATCTCGGCCGCCCTCTACTGCAGGCAGCACCCTAGCCTTAGCCTAATAGAATATATAATTATTATTACTTAGGAAAGCTAGGCCTATATTACTAGTAAGCTCCCTGACTAGCCCCCTAACTAGCCTTAGTATTACGCCCTAATATACACTTAGACCTAAGTTAAGGCCTAAGAGCTGGCTAAGCGGCTTAGCTATATATACTATATTGCCTAACTTAATATAAGTGCGCAAGAGAGGGCCGGCCTGATTAAGAGCTAGTTAGGCCTAGATAGTAAGAGCGCTTTTATTATAGCTATAACTGCCTTTAGGGCTAGCCTTAATTACTTTACTATTTACTTAATTATCTATTTTAGCTATTCTTATTTATTTATTAATTTTATATAAGAATCTAACTATACTAGCTAAAATAGGGCTAATGCCTATTTTATTATCCTGCAATTAGATCTAGATCTTACTATTAAAGCGGCTATTACTACTACTACTATTATAGCCCTAGTAGGGAGGCCTAGGGGGGCGGCAATAGCAGCCCTTACTATTAATCTTAGCAATAAAAATGCCTTTAAGGTAGATGCAGCTGCCCTTGCCTACTTCTTTAATAATTAGGCCTATTATTAGGCCTGCCTTAGCGCCTACCTTAATAGCAATTATAAGGGCTGCACTAGGGCTACTATAGACTTCCCTAAGGCTAGGCAGCTAGTGCTAAAGCTGCTTGCGCTTTAGGGCCTATTAGCCTATTAAATAAGCAATAGCTGCAAGGAGGGGGGGCTAGATGAGATAATTTGCGCTATTTATAGTAGCTAGGAAGAGAGAGAGAATAGGCAGGAGCAGGAGCAGTAGGAGGAGGAGGAGAGAGGAAATAAGAAAGAGGAAGAGCAAGAGGAAGAGGAAGGAAGGGAGGAAATGGCCTTTATAGGCAGCGCCTTAATCTAATTGTAGCAATAGGCCGATCTTAAAGATCTAAACTGCCTCTACTAAGGTCTTCTGGCTGTAGAGGGAACCTGCATGCTTTACTAGGTACTTAGGGAGGCCGACTGGGGCTATAGCTTTAGAAGCTGCCCGTAATGGTTTGCTATTTTTAATGCTTGCCGAGCTATTTGCGAAGCTGCTAGCAGCTGTGGCTAGATCTGCCCCTATATGGCCTGCTATTTCTGCTTGAACCTGCAATCAATCTGCTCTTAGGCCGACCCCGCTTAGGGCTGGGCTAGCTGCCTATTTCCCGATATTATCTTGCTGCTTTATTGGGCTAGCTATTACTAGCTAGGGGGGCCTAAGCAGCTAGTAGAGCAGCTAGGCTATAGGTTTCCTATAATAGAGGTATTTTTAGCTTAATATAGTAAGGAGGAGGAATTTAGGGGGTAATAGGCTATTAAGGCTATTTAATTTATTTTAGATATTTTTATTAAATTAGGGATTATTTAATAAAAATATATAAATAATATTTAAAATAATATATTATAATAAAAAAAAATTTTATATAAAAAAAATATAATTAAATAATTATAAAATAAAAAAATTATATAAAAAAAATATAAAATTAATTAGGGAAAAGATATAAAATAAGGGATAATTATAAAATAAGGAAAGAAATATAAAATAAATAATAATAAAAATATAAAGAAAAAAGGGATAAAATAAAATAAAAATAATAAAATAATAAAATAAAATATAATAAAAAATAGATTAATAAATTAATAAAAAAAGATATTAAAAAAAGATAAAAAGAATATAAAGAAATATAAAAAAAATATAAAAAAAAGTTTAAAAAATATATAAAAAAAATTTAAAAAAAGTTTAAAAAATTTTTTTAAAGAAAATATAAAAAAAATTTAATAATAAAAAAAATTAAAATATAATCTAAAATAAAAAAAATTAAAAGGAGAGATATAAAATAAGGTAGAAATATAGAGTAAAGAGGAATAAGGGGTAAAGAGGAAAAAGGGGTAAAATAAAATAAAAATATATAAAAAATAATAAAATAAAATATAATAAGAAAATATAATAAAAAAAATAAAAAGAATATATATTAAAATTTAAATAGAAATTAATTAATAATTATAATAAAAATATAAAATTAATAAATTAATATATAAAATATTAAGAAATTTAAAAAAAATTTAAAATAAATATAAAATAAATATAATAATAAGAAAAAATAGAAAATAATATAAAATAAAAAGAATTAAAAAGAGAGATATAAGGTAAGGGAGGGTTATAGGGTAAGGGGAGGGTTAGAGAGTAAGGGGAGAGATATAGGGTAGGGGAGGATGAGAGGGTAAGGGGAGGATGAGAGGGTTAGGGGAGGATAAGAGGGTAAGTGGAGAGATAGAGAGGGGGAAAGGATAAAATAAAAGAAATAATATAAATAAAGAATTAAAAAGAAATATATATATAAAAAAAAAAGAAATATTAAAGAAAGAAAAGGAATATAAAAAGAAAGATATAAAATAAAAAAAAGAAATTATAATTAAAATAATAAATAAAATAATAAATAAAATAATAATTAAAATAATAACTTAGTGCATTTTTAATTTATATATAATTTCAAAAGAACTTTAAGAAGAGTTCCTTTATAAATTATTAATAGGTAAGGGGTAACCTTATTAATGCATTATTAATAGGTAATCGAAAAAATAGATAATAGCATCTAAATAACTCCGCTCTAACTAATCATCTATAAATCGGCTAATAGTATTAACTCCAGTCATAACCTACTTAACCCCTTAATAAAATATAGCCCATAACTTTTCTTATTTAATAATTATGCAATATGGCAGTTATTTATCCTTACGCTTGCACTAATAACCTCTAGCCTCTCTATATATACTATTATTATTATACTTACTTATACTATTATCTATACTCTTATCTATATTATTAGTATTATCTATATTATCTATATTATCTATATTATTTATATTATCTATATTATTTATATTATTTATAGTTATATTATTATCCTCCTTTAATTGCTTCTAAATATATATTATAATATACTATTACTCCTTATATTGCTTCTATATATTTAGTTTTATAATCCCTTTAAATAGCTTATTAGGCATAATATATATCTCCTTCTGCTTAATCTTAAATAATTTAGCTATACTGGGACTATAATAACTAATAGCTATATATATATTATTTAATATAGATTTAAAAATCGCCTATATCTTCTGCAATATTGGCTTATTATTACTAATAGGCTATAATACCTCCTCTTATAACTGCACCTTATTAACCTTAGCTAAATGCCAGGCCTATCTGCATCACTTTAACTATCTCTGCGCCTCCCATTTGTTATTAATGTCTTAGATCTGGGTCTTAGCCTCACTCTCGAATGCCTCCTTGTCATTACGACGGCCAAGTTATCGGCATAGCCTTACTTGCAATATCATCCATCCACTGGTTTCTTAAGCAGCTGGCTCGACGTTTCGACGCCGCCAGACTGCAAAACTTGCCAGGCCTGTTTCATCCTTGGACGGATTCTTAGACAATGTACACGAACAGGGTTCCCATATGCCCAAGACTCGCCCTCATTGGCCTGTACACAACTGACAGGGATACCATAACGTCCAAGATGATTTTCTACTGGTTAGTTTGATCTTCGCGAGCAGGGGTGTCTTTGTACCCCCTTCAACGCGCTTGGGCTAATCTTTCATCAACCTTCGATTTGATGTCTTGAATCAACGATAAAATACATTCTGGTGGGAGAAAAAAATTTATCTCTTGTATGCCTTACTTATTGCAACTTTCGCTATCGGTTGATATACGTATTACCGTGTGCATCCATGTGGTTGATTTACCATCAATTTTTATTGTCTTTTTCCGCCATCTTCTGGATTTCACCAACACTCGACACGACACCGCCCCAACCCTGACCCTATGAGCACTATTGCTATCATACAGACTGACAGACCGGGCACGAGCTCAAATGGAGGAGCCAACGGATACGGCTAGCACCCTTACTTTCCTTCTTAAAGGCAGACTCGCAGGATACTCTTCTAGATAGTCTATTCGACAGTCTCCAGCGCGCCGCATACCCCACGGGAGGTCTGGGGCGCCCCGCGCCCCCCTCGGCGTTAAATATACTACTACTACTACTACTACTCTTGCTCGTCTCCCCCCTTCCCCTTGATTTATTTTTTCTTGGCACCTAGTGTTAGTGCCGCCACACAACTTACCGCAATTTCCTTAACAAGCCCTTGAGGGACCCTTCCGGCGCTGCTATGGCCGCGCCGGCAGCCCTACAGACAGGTGCGCCGGGGGCGGCTCCTGCAAACACACCTCACAGGAACAATCCCGCATACCAGCTACTGCTAGACAGCAGTCCGCAGACCTACCTCGAAGAAATAACACCCTCCTCCTACCGACAGCAAAGACGGGAACTAGCCAAACTGCCAGACATCGCAGAGATAATAACAGGAAGGTCTCAACGATAGGAAAAGGGGCTCTCTAGCTCCTACCATGCTAGACAGGGCCCCCTAGAACCTCTCATCTCCGAGCTTGGAGCAATAACCAAAGGCCTGACAAGACTGGCCAAGGCCATTGACGACATCATTGAAGATACGGAACAGAGCCAGAGCCTGAAGGGAGTTAGTCTTCTCACGCGGCACGGCACGTGCAGCACTGAACAACGTTATCATCGTACTGTAAGCGCGGCAGCTTGATGTTGATTATCTCTACCACATGCTTCAGAAACGCGATGGAGCGTCATTCCATGTTGCACGTACTTGCCTCTCCTCTGAGGATCGAAGGCCTCACTCGGTCCTTCAGCTGCTACTATCGACCTATTACCGTGTCAGCCTTCGATTGGCCGCCACTGACGCTAGCCAGCTGGACATTGCTTTCGTCACTCGCCAACGCCTTACTGCATGGCATCTTGGCACGGAACTTCTGCAGCTCAATGCGGCTAGCACCATTCTATCACGGCCTGGCCGGGGTGGAACGGTCACTGTCGTTCCTCCAGTTAAAAGAAAAGGGTCTAACTATATGAGAACTAGTGTTACGGCTCAGCGAAAGGTGAGCTGGGAGTTCAAATTTCACATTACCCGTTGGCATTGTGGGGCTGCCCTCTACCAACCTCGTCCCGAGGTTGGTCTCAAAACCCTGTGTCAGCCCGGAAAATGTGTGTCATCTGCTGAGGGGCTCCTCAAGCTGTGAAACAGACTATTTCCTGTTTAAGATCTTTCAGACTTCGCAATGCAGCCATTCTTTTGTGGAATAAGCTAAAAATTGGCTTATTGAATAGCCGTAAGAACATTAAAAATGCATATATTAATAGAAATATCGGAAATGGCATTTTTGGCTTTAATTAACCTAATTAAGTAATAGGCTTGAATTTGGCTGCTGCTTATAACCCTATTAATAATATATTTATTCTAGCTAATTTAGTTACTTATTAATAATAAAATTTACTGATAATATTTATGACTTTTTAATAACTGCTATTCCTTAGTATTATAATAGTTAGGCCTATTATTATAGTATTTTTATTAACTGGATTAAGACCTAAGTCTAAGGGAGCTAAAGGCAGCAAGGAGGTTATTCCTAGTAATATTACTAGGTTAGGAATAACCTTATTTTTAAGGCCTTTAAATTCTTTAAGTTTAAAATCATTATTATTATTATCTTTAAATAGTCTAAGGCCTATAAATTAGACCTTATTGCTGCTATTAGGCTAGGCGCTTTAATCTATCGCAAGAATCGATCTTAGGGCATAATAGGCTTATTCTTAGGTATTAGGAAATGATTTCTTTATTCCTTAGCTAAGGATATTAATATATTATTTTCTTTAAGCCTTAAGGTTATAAAATCGGTTATAATTATTAGTCTATTAAAGCTATTAATTAAATATTAGCTAGGGGATAGCCTTATCCTTCTATGCTTTATTTACTTGCCTCTAATAATCTTTAAGTGCTTTAATCTCCTATAGAATAATAGATTAGGTTAATTATAATTATAAGCGCTATGCCTTAACTTTTACTACTTTTTATAATACTTAGTATTAAGCCTGAATATTAGAAAGGTTAATACTAATAATAAAATCGCCTATTAGCCTTACCTGCCAATTAGGCTTCTTTCTCTTACTATATTTCTCTAATTAAATAAGCTAATTAGCTAAAAATACCTTATATTTATAATATATAATTACTGCCTCTATAATAATATTATAGATATTAGTAATAGCCTTTAATATTAGCAAGCTTATAACCTTCTAGTATTAATTATAAACTTACTTTATTTAATCCTAAGTATCTTAAAATTAGGTTTCTAGCGGCAGTTAGTCTATAATAGATAAATAAATTGCCTTCTACTATTATTATTATTTAGTAAGGATGCATTTAATTATGGATTTTGCATTTAGAGGCTAAATATTAGACTTTTTAAAGCTTGATATAATATTGCTTACTATAAAGCCTATAATATAGATTTTCTTAAATACTATAGTGAACTATAGGCAGGAGAATAATAAATTGCTTTCTTAAATAGATTTCTAAAGCTCCTTTTAATATGCATTCTTAAAAGGCTAAAAAATACTAATATTAAGAGGTTAAATAAGATATATTAAATATAAGGGCAGGATATAAATAATAATATTAAAATAAATATAATATTTAATAAATTAAAATCCTAAATAATTAAAAAAGCTATTAATAATAAAAAGGCAATAGATCTTATCCTTATTATTTTAGGTAATTAATAGTGCCTTAAATATATTATATAGTAATAAGGCATTATAAAGCTATTTATTACAATTAAATTACTTAATTAGAATCTTTCCTTACTATTAAGCTTTAATAAAAGTAAATTAGGAAAATATATTAAAAGAATAAAGCTATTTATAGGTAATCTATTAATTACTAAAGCTAATCTCTAATTATGAAAATTATATATTTAAAATTATATTAATATTAACCTAAGATTCTATAAGGAATGCCTTAAAGATTAGCTATAGCGGGATACTATTCCTAACTGCATTTGCGGCTCTAATCTTTATATAAGACTTGCAGTTCGATAGATTACTGACTTTAGGGCATTAGGATTATATAGTCCTAACTATAAGGACCTTAATGTATTCTTAAAGGCATCTAATGCGAATATTGCATTTATCCTTATTCTAATACTTTAAGGCCTTAATATTATGCTTAGAAATAATAGCCTAAAGGTTAGAAAAGAAGGTCTTAATATCTTTAATATTAGAAACTTTAAATGCCTTATAAGCTTTATTTATAGCCTTAATAAATAACTTTTAAAGCTCTAGATAATAATCTCAGAAGTAAGGATATTATAATTTTAATAAAGAGGTCCTCTTAATGCCTCTAGAATATAGGAATCCCAATATAGCCTTTTTAACTTATAATTTCTTAGCTAGGAAGCTAGATCTTTCTATCTAGATAATAAATACAGTTAGGGCGGTTTCTTTAGCAGTAGTTAGGAGCAATAGGCGGCCATTAGACTTAAGGGGATTAAATAATAATAAATTTAACTGAATAATGCATTAAATTATCTCTCTAGATATATTAAATTGAGCTGCTAGGGCTCGGGTTAAGGGAGTTAATATAATAGCTTTTGCCACTCTTTATATATTATAGGGCATATTTAGATTAAGCGTTGCGAGTATATTTTTCCTTAATTCGGACTGAGCTTTTTCCGGTGTGGTTTTTGAAGGCAAAGAATGCATAGAATTACGGCATATAATAGGTATCTTAATATTGCGCATTAACTACTTAAAAATGCGAAAATTTAGTGTATTTTAGGGCGTTAATTAGTAGAGGTGAGGTAAAAAATGGTAATATAGGGTTTCCGGGCTGATATAGGGTTTTAAGACCAACCTCGGGACGAGGTTGGCAGAGGGCAGCCCCACAATGCCAACGGGTATATGACCTGGGATAAGACAGTATTATGTTGGTAGTGTGATTCAGCACGTGACTATCTATTCCACATTCTTATGCACACAACTGTAAAAAAAAAAAAAAAAATCATCTACGAGGAGTATAGGAATGTCTTCGCCATGGCCCAGTTCGCCCGTTCCGAGAGCGACTCGACATGCACGACCTCAGCACTCCAGTGGGCCTCTCTCATCATCACCATCATCTCTATCAACGTGACATGGTGGCTCTTGAACATCCCGCTGCTGTGGAAGTACGGGCTCAAGCAGTACCTCAGCTCGGTGACGTGGCAGTGTTTCCGTCTCTATATGCCCTCCTGTGCGGCTCTCTACGCCCTCACGTACGCGAGCACGCCCGAGGAGGAACCCTACGTTTACTACTTGGGGCCGTTCTACGATATCCTCAACTCCTGCGACGTCCCTCCTGCTGCTGGCAACGCGCTACCGCTCCAAACAACAGCAGAACAGCCAGCGCCGGCAATCCGCGGGCTGACTCGCTTTCAGCTGGTCAATTCGCTGGTCATGGACAGCCTCACCATTATCTCGACCGGCCTTACCATCAACAACGTTGTGCACCTCCCCGCAGGTAGTCCCGCGTCGGGCGTCGCCTCCGACACCTGGGCGTACCCTACGCTCCCCGTTGCTTTGCTCGGGCTCTGGCTCCTCATCTGCGGCACGTGGATACGGTGGAGCCGCAAGTGGACTATCTGGCTCGGTTTCCTGCTCGTTCTTGGTGTTGGCGCTGCCGTGGTCACGCCAGTTGCCCTGTTGTCGGAGGCGGGGAGGCAGAACAGCCTTTGGCCAGCCGCCCTGATCGGGTATGTCTTCATGGGCTTACCCATCCTTGCTTATCGATACACGGTGCCCTTTGGCACACTGCTCGGTTTAATGTTTCGGGTGGGTGGCATCGCCTTCGGCTCCATGTCTGACAGGGCATACTTCCCTTTTTGCCAGCTGAAGGGAAAGGCTTTCGGGGCCACATACCTCGCAGTTGGTTGCGTCGGCGCGTTCCTAGCAATTGTTGGGTGGGCCAAGTTCCTTAAGTGGATGGATCCGTCAAAGAATCCGAGAAATAAAGAGTGGGCCAAGGCTGGTCCAGTTCCAACCGTTGAGGGACTGATATTGTCTCAGGGCCTTCCCAGCAAGGCGCAGATCTCGACGGATGCAAGCAGACTTCCAGCACACCATGAAGATTCATAGTGAAGAGGTATGGTTCACGGAGGCAAAGCAAGCCAAGATTCATGTGCTACCACGAAGATGCATTAGGGGGATTTAGAAGATTGAGAGTGTGGCCTTCGCCCCGCGGCTGGCGGTATTTGTCGCTAGCATTGGACTCGCTCATCCCACATGTAGCCAAGAAATTGACCGAGAAGAGAGCATTTTTGTGACGATAAGCACGGAAAAGTTCACTGGAGTTTAATTGAGGATGAGTTTTGCAAGTCTCTGTATCCTTATGGCGTTTGATTTCCATCCCACTGAATAACATTTGACAACCACAAGTCTGCTTAGTATTATTGCGCATGGCCAAAGAGAGTCTACTATAGATAGCACTAGAGATCAAGTTCTGCCCCCCTTGGAAAAAGGTCCTGAAAAACGGAACCCTGTCGGCATGTCTAGTTGGCCTTGTCTGGCTCAGAGTTGCCTTTCTCAATGATGGCCTTTCTGGACAACTAAGAACTGCAGCGCGCGTTCGACTCCCCCCATGGGATTCGGAGATGGTCTGGTGGGGAGCTTTAAATGCACCTTGTGATATAATGTACAAATTTAGAAATATTTTCTCCCTTTCTACTTTCCTTGCGCACAAGAGTTTGAAGCCCTGGGCAATTGCTGCGGCCCAAAAATTTGTTGGCGGGAACCCAGTTTAAGGACCTTATTCCACTCCGCCACCCCACCCCAAACAATCCGGGGAATATGGGGACCGCTTCCTGATCCTTCGGCCTCCCAGTGGCCTTGGAATATCTCTTTAAAAATAGAAAGCGGCTAGCCGAAAGTCTCGAACGTTCATGGCAGGGACCCGAAACTGGACTCAGTGGCCCAGCTTCTTGACCACTGAGTTCAGTTTCGGTCCCTTGCCCATCTCCACATGACGAAGCTTGAATCACGATTTCCTTAATTAACAATTCGAATTGCATTCCCCGATTAAGCCTAGAACCAGGATCGAATCAACCATCTTGTCTGCTAGCACATCTAGAATCATCTTATCGTGCAACCTCCGAGCTACTTAACTATGGACAATGGCATATATCCTTTCTGAGAACTAATGCTCGTTATTGGGTATTCCGCCCACACTAAAAGTGTCAACCGCTCCAGCTCCCTGAAAGTCCCGCTGGAACTGTTCCCTTGCAAAGCCCATTTTCGACGGGTGTCGGCATCGGCATCGTAATGGTTCCGAAGGTAAGTCTCTAGATCTCCGTTGGCGTAATCGTGAGCGTACTTCGGTTTGATAAGCGGACAGTGGTTAACTGCGCTCGATGAGCAGCGTGTTGTTCCACCGAGAGCGTCTTCTTCTGCTTTTTGGCTCGGTCCTGCGCCTCGTGGGTAGCGAAATATTCGAGAAAGGCGTGATCTCTCTTCGCGCCTAAGCGCGAGGCCGAAGCCGCGTGCGATGTCATTTGGTAATATACAATACAATACAATACAATTTATTACGCCCGGCCGCACTAGAGCCAAAAGGGCACTAATTACTAATATACCTATATATTGCCTAAATTGTATTATAGTCCCCTTTAGCCCATATTGAGTCCTCTTATTGCTTATACTTCCTTTGCCTATTATATATTCCTTCTTCTCTGCGGGTTCTTATAGGTTAGTAGTATTAATAGCGAACTAGCTTAAAGCTAATTCTCTAAGTATTTAATATCCTATCTATAGCAGCTAAAGCGGTATTCGCTATTTTAGCATAAGGTAAGGGTAGGGTAAAGTTAAAATGGTAAGGTAATAAGGGGGTTAATAGGGAGAGGCCTATCTCCCTAATTAGCTTATATTAAGGCGGCCTATAGCTAATGCAAATTAAATTATTGCTTAAATAGCCTTTATATTTAGTGTCTATTTTTAATTATTAAATAGTAACTTTCTTTTAAAATAAAAAGAGATATTATTCCTTTAGGTGCTAATATATTAAAGTATCTTTATATAATATGCTATCTACTTTTAGTATTAAAAGAGGAAGTATTTAATTATTGCTTTTGCTTATTTATAATTATATTAGTCTAATAGTATTACTTTAATATAGAAGAGGTATAAGTTCAGTCTTGCTATGCCTATTCTAAGCTGCACGAGTATACTAGCTTCTTTCCATAATAGCTAGTTATATAGTTATTTTGTGTATTTGCCTGGCAGTGTGGTGTTAATTCGCTTAAAGTGTCTTCTAACTTTTTTCGGCAGTGTCCTATTAGCATCGATTTTCGATTGTGCAATTCTGAGTGTCGTCGACTGCATGCTAGAGCACTGTTTTTCGGGCATGGTTCCTTGCTGTGTTGCCTTCCGAGCCTCCTCCTTGGCATGCTTGAGAAGCTTATTCTCGTCACTTGAGGGTAGCCACAGAATCTTCACAACATTTCCATCATCCCGTAGCTCCTCAACCAAATCGTAGATACAGCGTATATATTCTTGTCCAGAAGATCTCACCAGTCACCGCTCTACCAGGTAGCAACGGCTCTAGTAGATATCCCGATGGAACAGCTGGAAACTATTCAACCACTTACGCTAGCGCCATGGGAAGAACGAGTGGAAGCCACCACTGATGGGACAGCAACGAGAGAGGCAGACGCAGGTTGGGCCATACGCGTCGCGGTGAGCAGCTCCGCGCGGAACGACATAGTCGGTGTTGGCGGAGCAATCCAGATTCCGTTGTCCATGCGAGGCGGTCCGAAACTCCAGACCTTCTCGTTCACCCTTGGTATGAGAATAGAACAGAACCCGTACAGCGGAGAACTTGCAGCGATGGAATATGCTTTGAGGCGAGCCTTACCATACTTCAAATATCGCAGCGTCGCACTGATCACGAGCAACAAAGCTGCTGCGCTCTCATTTGGTAATATTCGAAAACGGTTGCCCTTCAATTCACTCTTTGAATTTCTCCGCACGGACAAGTTCAGGGGAGGGGTGGGTCATCATACTGTCTACGCACTATACACACACTGTAATTGAAGTACTTTGCTTACCCCTCTTGGCTGTGGGCCAATTTTGGACGGATCTGATTTGTGCCTCAGGCTGCAATAACAGGCAGAGCATGTCCGTGCAAGTCGACGCAAATTCGATTCTTGACCATATCATCCAAGGCAGTAATCAACTTTCTGCCATCCAACAACCGTGGTACCAAATCTGGCCGACTCTCGCAGAGCCCGATCGAACCTACAATGCTTTGGAGCTACGCGAGCACCGAACAACGGCCCCGGCCGCTCGCGAACCATTACCCCTCCGATATTAATAGCTCGTTATATCAATCGCCTTGCCGAATAGCTAGATATGTACTAAGCGAGATAGTGATTTTTCTGCATGATGAATTCGAGATCGCCGTGACTATATCTAGCGTCAGGAGAGCGCTAAAATCTGTGAGGTGGACCAAAAAGACGGCTCGGCGTGTCGCAGCGGAACGAAATGCGGATCTTCGCGACTTTTATCTTTATAAGCTATCCTCCTTTCATTCTTACCAGCTCGTCTAAATTGACGAGTCTGGATGCAATGTGTTAAGGCTGGGCGCTTTGGATGGGCTCCTCGAGGCATCGCACCTAGCGTTTAGATCACTTCTGTTGTGACTAAAGATTCTAGATCCTCCTAGTATACACGTAGTTAGGCGTTTGTCGGGTATTCCAAGGCTCTATAGATAGTGACATATTCGAGGACTTTGACGATGGGTGGGGCGGGGTTCTGCCGTGGCAGACCGCTCGGTCCCCCGTAGGGTCATGGCATAGGCCGTGAGATGGCACGTGACAGGAGAGTCGTCACACCTCGTGACAATTCATGAGCTTATTCCCCGAGCCTCAACCCCGCACTAGCAGGATCAAACAAGTGTCCCTGACTTCTGCAATACCGCTCGGTTCGGGCCGTCGAAACCCACTAAATATCAGCTCTCCTCTCCCATTCTGTCCTGTTCGTCCTGCTATTCAAACAATAGGTTGTTTAGGAGCTCATCCATATCTTCATTAGGAAACCCGAGAAACCGGTCTACGAAAATGACTACACGTACTGCCGAGTCACAGCCACCCCGGCCAACTACACGTCGCGGCTTTGAGGTCGCCATCATTTGCGCTTTAACCCTTGAGGCCGATGCCGTCGACGCTCTCTTTGACCGCCACTGGGACGATGACGGTCTACTCTTCGACAAAGCCCCAGGTGACCTCAATACCTACTCCACTGGCACGATCGGCCGACATAACATTGTCCTTGCGCATATGCCAGGAATGGGGAAAGCTAATGCTGCGACAGTAGCTGCTAATTGTCGGACGAGTTTCCCAAACATCAAGCTTGCCCTTGTAGTAGGCGTTTGTGGTGTTGTTCTATTTGGCCCTATTGGCGAGGAGATCGTGCTTGGCGATGTCATTATTAGTGAGGCTATCATCCAGTATGATTTCGGACGGCAATTGCCAGACCGGTTTGTGCGCAAAGACACACTGCTAGACTCGTCAGGGAGGCCAAATGCCGAGATACGTGGTGTACTAGCGAAACTGAAAGGAATTCGGCCTCGGAAGCAGTTGGTCAGTAACATGACTAGCTACCTAGAGATCCTTCGAAAGGAACCCCTTCTCCAATCTGGGTATCCTGGCGCAGCCAACGACAGGCTTTTTGAAGCAGCTTATCGCCATACGACGGACAAGCAGTCATGCGAGCAGCTCGGCTGCAACGGCAAGCTGGTGCGGCGCTCACGTCTCGAAGCCGCACAGGTCAATCCTGAACCTCGCATTCATTTCGGTCTCGTCGCGTCCGGCGACTCAGTTTTGAAGTGTGGGGAACAACGCGACAATATCGCCACAGCTGAAGGGGTTATTGCCTTCGAAATGGAGGGCGCTGGCGTTTGGGATAGCTTTCCATGCTTGGTGATAAAAGGCGCATGTGACTATGCCGACAGCCACAAGAGCAAAAGGTGGCAACGTCATGCTGCGGCCACAGCGGCGGCCTGTATGAAGGCGTTTTTATGCTACTGGGTGCCCTCCTTTCCTATAGGTATGTGATATTGCTTGGCTCGGAATAATAGGCTAATTACATTTGAAGATGCTATGCTTTCTAGCAGTCAACAGACAGCAGAGAAATTTGGTAGAACAGAACGTCAGTATAAAGGGAGTAAGCTTAAGGATAGCCGTTTAGCTAATATTCAGTCAGATCGGGTTGTCCATTCAATTCCATTCCCTAAAAATAGGGCCTTTGTGGGACGTATTGGTACAATCGACACCTTGAAACGCATGCTCTTTGCACAGGGCATCCAACAAGTCGCGCTCGTCGGGTTAGGTGGCATGGGTAAGACCCAAGTGGCCCTGCACTTGGCGCATTGGGTGAAGGACAATCAACCAGAGTATTCCGTCTTTTGGATGCCTGCTTTTAGCATGGCCAGCTTTAACCAGGCTTATGCTGACCTTGCCAAGAGGCTCGGCATTCAATGCTCCGAGAAGGAAGATGCTACAGAGATTGTACGAGAACATCTCAACTCGGAGCATGGAGGAAGCTGGGTCCTCATCATCGACAATGCTAATGAAATGGGTATCCTCGACGGGTCACCGCAGCAACCACGCGGGATTCTTGACCTTCTTCCGCAAAGTGAAAATGGACGGGTCCTCTTTACAACACGGTCTCAGGAAGTGGCCGTTACTGCTGCAAAGAATGCTGTAGTTGGACTGCCAGAGATGAGCCAGGATGAGGCAATGAGTTTCCTAGAGAAGTCTTTGATCCAGAAAGATCAGCTACAGGACATCGGGGTTGTGTCCCAGCTTCTAGAAAAGCTCACTAATCTTCCTTTGGCGATTGCGCAAGCGGCAGCCTATATGAACATGAACTACGTGTCCATTAAGAAATATCTCCGGCTCTTTAGGAATACGGACCAGGATACGATCGAGTTACTCAGCAGCAGGTTCCGCGACAGTACGCACTATTCTCGTTCCCAGGGTGCCATTGCGACCACCTGGACTATATCCTTCAACCAGATCCGCGATAATAATAATGCTGCGACGAACTTGCTCTCATTTATAACCTGCATTGAGCCAAAGGCCATTCCTCAGTCACTTCTCCCAAAGTTGGAGACAGAGCAAGGAATGACGCGAGCTATTGGCATATTGTGTGGATATGGGTTCTTAACCCAACGAGGGGATGAGATGTTTGACATGCATAGCTTGGTCCATTTGGCGATGCGAATATGGAATGAAGATCAAGACACTGCGGATAAAACACAACGGGACGCGGTAGCGCATCTCACGAAAGTGTTTCCATCCGATGAATGGGAAAATCGTGAGCTATGGCGGCAATATCTCCCTCATGCACTCAGAGCGCTGGAAAGAGAAGTTGGTGATGGGTGTTGCGAATTAGGGTTCTGGGTGGGTCGATGTCTGCATGCAGATGGACGCACGCAAGAGGCAGTCAAACTGCTAGAGCATGTGGTTGCGATACAGGAGGAGGCATTAGCGGAGGACCACCCAGATCGACTGGCATTACAGTATGTGCTCGCAGGAGCATACCAAGCCAACGGACAGGTCAAGGAGGCAGTCAAACTGCTAGAGCATGTGGTCGCAATACACAAGGAGGCATTAGCGGAGGACCACCCTTCTCGACTGGCATCAGAGCACGCCCTCGCAGGAGCATACCAAGCCAACGGACAGGTCAAGGAGGCAGTCAAACTGCTAGAGCATGTGGTCGCAGTACAGGAGGAGGCATTAGCGGAGGACCACCCAGATCGACTGGTCTCGGAGAATCTGCTTGCATATATTGTTTCAGCCAGTGTTAGTAAATAGGAGGATTTGAGTTAATGCCTTTAATACAGTACATATAGTATAACTTGCGTAGATGTTCTATTATAAGAATGTATAATAATTCAAGCCGATAGCGATACGTCTTGCACTTAGTCGGAAATTAGGACTAAAGAGCCTCGATGTGCTATATGCAATTTGAATGATAGCAATATGGAACGCATCGGATTGAGCAACACAGAAATCATCACATCAGCTTGAACACAACACAATTGATCAACCGAATAACCTTACTTTGAGGCTACTATTATCGTTATATCCCTATAAATTCTATCACGGTTGAAGTCATTACTTCGGACCAGCCCTTTACATCTTTCCGGCTCCGACAGAACGAATTGACGATGCTGTTATTTCCGTCGTATTTAGACCTTACCATTTTTTGATTCGAAGGCCATGGCGATATAGCTGTGGACAGCCATTTCTTGCTTAGTAAAACATGGTCCATCAGCAAGGAACATTCGACACAGTGCCCTGCGAGCTACTAGATACACCCCCTGTGTATGGTCCGTGCGCAAAAACCGAAGAGTGCAATAAAACAAGACAACCGATTTCGACCAGGAATGCAAGGTCCTCCCTGGAGCAATAGAAGCCCTGAACCAGGAGAATGAAATCCAGATTGCTAAGGTGGCCTAGTTAAGTCGAAAGGTCAACCCTAAGGCATATAGGTCTATAGTAGTATATCTTACTAAAGCCAGCAATGCTAGGAGACTACTATAGGAACGCTACTTTCTTGTAGCTAGTGAGTCGGCATGCATTAGTGTATTTAAGCGGAGAACCGGTCCGGAGCAATACTATAACTGCCAAGAACTCGGTCATAAGGCTTTCTCGTGCAGCAGGAACCGGGTATGTGTAAGGTGCGCCGCTAAAGGGCACCACTATAGTGAGTGCTAAGCGCAGATGCCCAAGTGTGCCCTCTGCAGCGGGCCGCATAAGGCATTCAGCAGAAACTGCCTGAAACTCTACCCCAGATATCATAAGTAAGATATTTTAGGTAATTCAACTGAACATAAGAAAACAGGATATAGTGCACAAGAGCCTAATGAACGATAAGCAACTTCAAGATTATATAGTAATAGCGATTTAAGAACCACAAGCACACTAAAGGGACAGTAAGCTACTAACAATCCCTATAGGGCATCCTAGGTGGGTTAAGATGGTCCCTACTATTTGGAAAGAGGGCAGATAGCCGATCCGGAGCATATTATGGGTGAACAAAGATATGGAGGCAGAGCAAATACCGATAGGGTCACCAGACATAACGGCAGCTATCTTGCGGCTCCCTGAGCGGCTAGTCCTGGTCGTGTCCGTCTACATACCAGGAGGAGACGCCCAGGCTTTATAAGACACCTACAACGCTTTACGCCAGGTCACCTCAGACACAAGAGGGCAAACCGGCAGACTGGTGGATGTAGTGGTTGTCGGAGACTTCAACCGGCACGACCAGCTATGGGGAGGGAATGATGTATCCTTAGTGAGACAAGGCAAAGCGGACCCGATCGTTGACCTTATGTATGATCTTGGCCTCACTAGCTTGCTCCCTAGAGGAACGAAGATATGGAGTGGCGGAGACTTTAAAATAACGGTCGACTTGGTCTTGGCTTCGGAAGAGCTGACGGCCTTGACTGTCAGATGCGCGATACACGGGATAGAGCACGGCCCTGATCATCGCGCGATTAACACGGTTTTCGATATCTCGGTCCCTGCACCAAAACAGCAGGATCGACTTCTCCTGAAGAATACGCCTTAGAAAGAAATCAACGCGAGAATTGCAAGCATACTAGAGATAATGCCACTGGAAGGCACGGTGCAGCAGAAGACCAATAGGTTAATGTTAGTGGTTATAGAGGCGGTTCGCTCCCTAACACTAAAAGCTAAACCGTCGCCGTATGCCAAACGGTGGTGGACGACGGATCTGATGCAGCTCTGTCGAATATATACATATTGGAGAAATCATGCTCGGGCTGAGAGATGGGCTGGACGAGCTAGGACGGAATTAGAGGAAATGGCGAAAAGGGCCGTAAAGCAGTATCATAACGCTATCTGACAACAAAAGAAGAAGCACTGGGATGAGTTTCTGGCAGACAACGACAACATTTGGGAGGCGGCCAAGTACTTAAAGTCAGGAGATGATATAGCATTTAGCAAAGTTCTGCAGCTGGTTAGGGCTGATGGGACAACTACGACGAACCACAGGGAACAAGCGGAAGAGCTGTTGTCCTCGTTCTTTCCTCCCCTGCCGAACGACATCGAAGACGAAGGCTCTAGGCCTCAGAGGGCTCCCGTGGCGATGCCCGATATCACACTGGAGGTGGAACGACAATTATTCGCGGCAAAGTCATGGAAGGCCCCCGGGGAAGACGGGCTATCAGTGATGGTATGGAAACAGGTGTGGCCAGTAGTCAAGCATTAGGTGATGTGCATTTTCCGAGCATCTTTGGAGGAGGGAACACTGCCTGTCCATTAGAGACACACAAAGATTATACCGCTCCAGAAGCCAAGCAAAAAAGATTATATAATAGCAAGAGCCTAGCGACTAATTTCACTTCTTGCCACTCTTAATAAGGTATTAGAATTAGTAGTCGCAGAAAGAATCTTATATGCAGTGGAAATGCATGGCTTGCTTCTAATGAATTATATTAGAGCCCGCAAGTAGCGTTCGGCAGAATAGGCACTCCTTATCTTATAGGAGGAGATTTATAGGGCCTGGCAAGGCCAGTGGATTATAAGCCTTATTAGCTTTAATATTAAGGGAGCTTATAATAGAATCTTTAAGGAAAGGCTGCTCTAGAGATTAAGAGCATATAGCATCTTAGAGCAGCTACTCTAATAAATTAAGGCATTTTGCTCTAACTATATAGCAATAATTCAGATTAATAGGGAATTATTTAAAATTAGGAACCTACTATAAGTAGGCCTGCCCTAAAGCTTGCTGCTCTCTTTAATTCTATTCCTTTTCTTTAATGCAGATTTAGTATAATAGTATATTAATAGCAATAAAGGGGCGATTGCATTTATAGATAACTTTATAGCCTAGATTATAGGGCTAATAGCATAAAGTAATTGCAAGGAAGTTAAGGCAATTATTAGAAAGGCATTAGACTAGGAGAGGAGAAGCGGCGCGATATTTAAGGCATAAAATAGCCATTATACACTTCACCCAAAAGGACTATAAGATTAATTTAGAACCCTTTATAATTAAGAGATAGATAATTTAATCGAGAGATTATATTAAGATCCTAGGGGTTATTATAGATATTAGGCTTAAGTATAAGGAGTATATTGCGAGGGCAGCTTTAAGGGGCTTAGAAATAGCTATAAAACTAAAGAGATTAAGAGGCTTATTACTAGCAATAGCAAGACAATTATTTATAGCTATAGTCACCCTAATTGTAGACTATATCTCTAATATATAGATATATTAAGTTAAATATAGACTTATAGGGCTAATTAATAGGGTTTAGAGAGCAGAAGTATAAGCAATTATTAGAATATTTAATATAGTGGCAATAAGTATAATAGAAGTAGAAGCTTATATTATATTAGCGTAATAGCAATTCTAGAAGAGAGCAATTAAGATATAGATAAATATCTATATACTGCTTAATACTAACCCCCTCTATAGGATAATATTGCGTATATAAGTATTCTAAAGGTCTTACTGGTCACTACTCTATTAAATAGTAATAGCACTTAGTAATATACTAATAAAGGAGCTAGAAACGATCTAGCTATTTATACTAGCCCTATAATAAGAATAAGTGGAAACTATTACTAATAAGTTAGTAATAAGAGATAAGAAAGTAGGCTAGGCTATATGCATTGCAGTAAGCAGCTTTGTGCGGAATAATATAATAAGGGTAAGTAGAGCTATTAAATTTCTAATATTAATATAAGGGTTGCGTAACCAGGGTGAAATAGTATATATAGAAAGGTATATATTAGTATTATAAAAGACTTCAACTTGGCCAATTATAGTCATAGCTGGCCGTATTGCCCCTTTATGCCTCTAGGGCCTAGGGCTCATGCTAATTAAGCCGGGTTTACCTTAGCTTGCCATTACTAGCCGCTTAGCAGGCCTTTATTATGCCGGGCTCTTTATAATTATCCCCCCCTCTTAGAGGCTTAGTCCCTAAGCTATTATTGCCCTATTATAATAGCCTTAACTAGTTCCTTATCCTATAGTTAGTTGCTATATGCTTTATGCATTCTTTATAGTATTATTATTATTATTATTATTATTATAATTATTCTAATTAATTANNTTATTTATTTATTTTTATTTTATTTATTATAATTATTCTAATTAATTAGCTATATACTATTTATTTATGGTTTATTTACTTAGTATTTACTATATTGCATTTATTAATTTCTTATCCTGCCTTAAAATTATATCTCTCTCCCCCATATTCTATATTTTTTCCCTTCCTTATATCTCGCATTTCTCTCTATTATATATTTCTCCTTTCCTTACGCTACCTTATTCCTCTCTCTATGCTGCCTTATTCCTCCCTTTTATTATTGCATTATCCCCAGTCTCTTATTGGCCTACTACTTTATCTCCTCCCTTACTGCTCGCTCTCTAACCTATTGCCCTGCCCTTTAATAGCTCTTTCGCGCATTTTAGCTATCCTTATGGCCTTTAATATTTCTAATCCTCCTCCTAGTTCTACTATCTCTAATCCTATATAGCTCAATTAGATAGGCATTCCCTACTTTAGGTATATATATATAGCTTATTAGAGCCCTAATATTTTATACTGCTAGTTTAATAAATTAGGCACTATTTATATTATTTATAAAAATATTAGCTATAAATGCTCTAATATAAGTTTACTAATTGCTCTTTATATATTCTATTATTAATAGGCCTTCTAGATTCCTCTTAAGCTTATCCCCTTTACCTATTAATATTAGGCATTTATAAAGTTTATATTTTCTTATAAAAAGCATTTTAAGTTAAATAAGGCTAAAGCTTTTAGCCTGCTGGCCGCTCCTTTATCCCTTAGGCATTAATAGCTCTAATAGGCTATTAAGGCTGCAGCCTCTACCTAACGAGCCCTTACTAAGTTCCTTATTAATCTTAATAATACTATTACTATCCAGGCTATTAATTCTAGCAATTCCCCTACCCTAATTGCTAAGCAATTATTATAAGAGCTAGCTTTAACCTACTAGCTTATTATAATCTCTTTATAGCTATAAGTATATTACTTAAGACTTTTTATAATACCTTTATTAAATATTTATTAATAATTTTAATATAACCTTATCCCTATTTATATTTATAATAATCTTATTGCCCTTATAGCTATAATTAAGGCTACTTAGCCTCTCTATATTTATGCCTATCCCCTAACTAATAACCTCCTCTCCTGCTTATAATAGCTTTATATTTATAAGGGGTATTCTGCCCTTAATATTAAGGAGAAGACTCTATCCTTATACCTTATTACTATTACTGCTAAGTACCTAATAGCTATTTACTATATTGCTAGCGCTCTTATACTACTTATAGCTTTTATTACTTTTAGGGCGCTATTAAGCTATTATTGCGCTATTTGCGCCATCCCCGCTAATATTACTATATCTCCTAGGGCCCTTATCCTGGCCTCTCCTTCCCTCTCTATCTCTTTTGCCGCTAATAGCTCCGCGCCCTTTACTCTTACTTAAAATAAGTATAGCGCTACTCCCCTAAATATATATTTCTCCTAGTATATCTCTATCTATACTATCACTCCTAATATTAAGCTATTACCAGTCCCTTTCCAGCTTGCCTGCCCTTATTTACTAATGCCTACTCTTTATCCTTATAGCTTTACTCTCTCTTACTACCTTACTATTAATAATAATAATAATAATAAATTAGCTCTAGGTCCTATTACTAGGCCTTTACCCTCTAAGCACTAATACTACCTATAATAGCGCCCTATCCCCTTTTTTCTTTATTTTTTATTACTTTAGTGGCCCTATATTGCATTATTAATTATCTTATATAGCCCTTTATTTAGCGGCCTTTTATTATATTTAGCCTAGCAGTCCTCTATTACCCCCCTTAATTCTATTTAATTATCCTATTTTCTATATATCTTCTTAATTTACCTTTAATAGTTATTTAGCTTCCTTTATGCATTTATTAAGTGCTCCTCTAGTTCCTAAATATTATACTCTACTAGCCACCCTGCCTATTTAATTAGGAAGAAGCGCGCCTCCTTGTCTCCTTTATAGCTAATAATCTCCTTTATTTCCTACTTATTACTTTCCTCCTTTAATAATAGGAGCTTATTCTCTATCTTGCCCTATACTTAATAAGCGCTCTTCTATAATTCAAGCAGCCTAATTAGAAATATATTATATATCTATCTATACTATTTAGGGAGGTGCACTTAATATGCCTATATCCCTATTTATTCCGCTACTGCAATAAAAATAAATTTAAGCGCTAGCTTCTTATATTTAAAGTAAAAGTTCCTTATTAATAGGCCTATAACCTATTTAACTATAAATTCCTAGGGCTTATACTGCTTATTATATCCCTATGCCTGCTTCTTTATTGCCTATTGCTAGTATTTTTATGCCTTAGTGCGCACTTGCTAAAAGGTCTTAATATACTCTCGCACTCCCTAGACCCTAATCTTCATTTCCTGCAGCATATATTCCACTATTTAAGAATAGTAACTATATAATGCATATATTAGGGATACCTTTATAGTCCAATAGTAGCTATTATTATAGGCAAATACTGCCTCTAAAAGCTATATTGCCTACTAATTTAGTAAATTACTGGCATATACTTGTAGATACTTTTTTAGCATTTAATAGAGGCGCTCTATCTGCCTATCTATCTGCAGGTAATATACTATAAATAATCAATAATAGGTCGCTCTTTCCTTTATAAGGTCTATCTAGAATTCGCTAGTAAAGAGCTTATCTCTATTACTTATAATCCCTTCTAGACTACTAAACTTACATTCTATATATTTATATATTAATTATACTAATTATATTGCATTTAGTATCTTCTTTATAAGGATAAATATTATATACTTTATTATATAGTATATAATTATTAGGATTATATTATATTCCTTGCTATCTATTTGCGCACTATTTAGTAACCTTATAATAAAATCTATATTAATTTCCTAGAATAGATATACTAATAGTAATAGTGAGTTTAATTGCCTATATAGCCAGTACCTTAGCACTTATACCCCTTAGTAATGCTAGCACTAGGATATATAGTCCTTAACTTCTTAGCTAATCCCCTACTAATAAAACTTCCTTATAATCAATTCTGCCATTTTTACTACACTTATATATTCTACTTTAGGGTCTTTATAATATTAGCATAAGATTTCCCCTTAAAGCGCTTATTACTTTAGGATTATTAGCCTATTTTTATAGAATAATATGCTATTCTTATTATATTAATAATATTTAACTCTATTAGTTGCTCTTTGCACTTTTACTAATTATTATTAATAGAATAAATTATTAGCCTACAATCTTCTAACTAATTCTTTTAATGCATATAATAATTAGGAGAGAAATGCTATTTTGCTTTTTATAAGTGCCTTTATAATTTAATATGGGATATATTACTCTAGATTAGCAACCCTAACTCCCTGTGAGTTCCTGCAGCTTCCTTAAGTAGCTATCTTTTATAGAGCGTTCTCTAACTGCTCTATAGTATTCCTCGCGGCCCTTCTAGTGCGCATAATAACTGCAGAGGTCTGCGCCTTCTGCGCCTAATAATTAGGGGAGCTTAACTCCTTCTCTATCCCTTAAGGTTAAGACTTCCCCTATCCTTATCTCCTTTAGAGATTTATTTATACTACTTATATATATGCCCTTATAACCTTAGGTTTCTTAGGTATTTTTAGGCTAGTAATCTTCTACTAAACGCTCTATAGTAGCTCCTTAACTAGCTAGAGTTTCTTTATTAATATAAGAAGTATATCTTTATAACTCGCTTCTCCCTCTATATAATCTAGTCTTCTGGATAGTCTATTTATAGGGTTCTATTTCCCTAATTAGTACTTAATATTAAAATTAAATAGTACTAACCTATATACCTATCTAATAAGCCTTCCCTAAAAGTCCTATATTAATATATTTACTATGCTCTTTAGTGCTATATAGTCTATTAGGACTAAGAACTTTTTTAATAGTCCTATTAGGTAATAGTTCTAATACTTTAGGCTCTTAATAATTATTAGTAGCTCGTATTGCCTAATATACTACCTCTACTCTATATTAATAAGCTTCTATAATTAATAAGCAACCAATTACTATTAGTCTCCCTTAAGCTATAATAAAATGCCTAATACTCTTTTGCCTAATGCATTTATCTTAATCTATATAAATAATATAGGGTTTTAATACTATAAGATCATAATAGAGCAGAAAGCTCCCTTAAGTTCCTAGAATGCCTACTCTACCTCTTCTAGCTAATAGAAATCTCCCTTCTTCTTCCTATTCTCACTCCCTTTTAGTATTAATATTAATAGTATAATTCTATTAGAATATTTAGAGATAAATTTATAATAGAAATTGCAAAATCCTAAAAATACCTAAATATCCTTAAAGCTCTTAAGTACTAGCTATTCTGCAATTACTTACACTTTACTCTCCTCTATCTTTACCCTATTTTAAATAATATAATAGCCCAGAAAATCCACCTTCTATTAATAAAATGCGCATTTTAATAGCTTTATATATAATTAGAATTACCTTAATTGCTATAAGACCTCCTTAAGGTCCTTTATATACTAATCCTATATCTTAAAGAAGATTATAATATCGTCCAGATATATAATATAGCAGACATCTAGTAGCCTGCCTAGCGCTTAGTAAATATATACTTAGAATATAGTGGGTATATTTATTAGTTCGAATAATATAATTATATATTCAAAATAGCCATAATGCATATAAAAAGCCATCTTCTATCTATCCTCTAGCTTAATGCAGATATAATAGTAGGCATTTCTAATGTCTACCTTTAAGATTTATCTTACTCTTATTAATTAGTCTAATAGATCCCCAATTAGGGGCAGGGAGTACTTATTCTTAATTATAATTACATTTAATTTATAATAATCTATATATAATTATAGTATTCTATCCTTTTTTAATATAAAAAGCACTAGAGCTCCCGCCTCGCTTATAGACTCTATAATGCAACTACTTGCTAGATTCTTTTATATATATTCTCTTAAGACCTCTACTTACTGCTTATTTATAAGGTAGATAGGACTAAATAGTGGTTTCTTGCTTAATATTATCTTAATTATATATTCTGCTCCTTTAAGTAGTAGTAGTTCCTTTGCTATATGCTTATTAAATATTTCCCGCTCTAACTCTAGTTTTAGCAATAGTAATACCTTACTTTCTAGTACTTCTTCACCTAGGGTGGCTATTAGCCGCTTATTTAGCGCTAATATACTATATATATAAAAGATATATACCCTTTTATTATTCTTTATTATCTCCCTTATAAATATTTTTAATTTTATAATTAAAATAGATTTATAGTACTATATATACCTCTATATATTAATTATAATTCCCTCCTTGCCTATTAAGTTATTTAATAGTAATAGCTCCCCTGCCCCTTTTAGGCATAAGGACTCTGCAAATAATTAGTAAAGTTTCCTTAGAAACCCCTAGAAATTAATAAGGAAAAAGGTTAGTTAGTATGCCTTCCCTAATTCCTACTCCTTCCTATTATAGCTCACTAGCATTAGAACTTTTGCGCCCTCTACTAGCTTTAATCCTAATGCCTTTACTAGCCTTATGCTAATAAGGTCTACTTACGATATTATATCTATATCTATTTGCACTACCTATTTAGCGTGCCCTTATAGAGCAATCGCTCTCCCCCGGACGACTTATCCTATAAGTATTGCCTCCTTGCTTAATGCGCACAGTAAGGCGGCTTTTAGCGCGCCTACTCGTTTTCCAATAAATTAATATCCTTATCTTTTGCATATATTTTAATGGGGGAAATAACACAACCACACAACACCACGACCCGTGAGACGGTGTGTAGGGTAGGTAGCGGAGGGAGGGAGCGAGACCGGAGGAAAAGAGGGTTTTCTGCAGGAAAACGCCGAAATAGATACAGCCAGGGCTTGCAGCCAATAGGGATAAAACAGAACCAAGTGATCAACCAATAAGAGATAATAATAACACTTTAAATAAGACAAATAAACTTCAATTCTTTAGGGGGAAAATGCATGCCAAGGAAGTCCTCCTTCCAATAGGGAAATCCTTCCCCCTTTATGCTAAAGCTAGCTAATTGCAGCCAGGCGCATAAACTAGCTAAAAATCTATTAGCTAATAAAAATCCTTTAGGCCCTATAATCATTCATTTCCGCTAATTATTATTTTCCACTGCCATAAACCTCCCCGCAAAGAACAACTCTTATCCTTAAGACCTAAATTCTTTATAATATACTAAAACTAACCTCCCTAATTTTATTATTCCTTTGCACTTACTTCTTTAAATAGAGTTCTTAATCTATTTAATTACCTCCCTAAAAGTAAGATTCCCTTTATTAAAAGAAGCCTAATTATTCCCTTAGCTAGATCGGTAAGCCTAATTTATTATCAGCTAAGCCCAATTCGTCTTTAGCTAAGTCTGGTTTAGCTTAATAGGATTGGAGCATTCTGGTTAGGCGCTCTTAATAGCTAGGTGTCTAGAGCGCGGGCCTAAAGACATCCAATGCAGGGCTTGGGGCTACTGAGCTCTCGCGAGATAATGGAGTAGGCGTATGCCTGGGCGTTAAGCGTTATGTCTAAGATAGCGTGACTAGGGGAAGCAGGTTAGATAGTATAATAGAGGGGGTATAGGGCCAGCAACGCTAAGAACTATTTGATCCTTTGGAGTCTATAGGCTTCTATAGGGTTATAGGAGGAGGGGGCATTAGCGCAGGCAGAAGCTTCTAAGCCAGAGGAGGCAGCATCTAGTCCCATCTAGGCTGAGAGGGCAGTGGCGCGGGTGACCTAGAAGTTGCTTGGGCGCTATATTTTAGAGCTTCACTATATAGGGACCTGGTAATAGCTCTATCACTCCTGAAAAGCTGGGATGCAATAGGGATAAAGTGGTTCTTCAGGGTCTCTATAATCCCTGCCCATTAGGATATTAAGACTAACCTATTAGGAATATATATAGCGAAAGTCCCAGTCTAGCTTAAGGACAGTATAGATCAATTAGGCACCTTATTTAGGTTAAGGGCTAAGAAAGGCTGGGTAGTAGTGTCCTATGCGCTGGGCACCTTAGGATTACTTAGTGGCTTAGTGAGATTAAAGAGCCCGCCCTTCCCTATTATATTAAGGCGCTTCGGTCTATTGATTACTAGTCTATTAATAATAATTGGCTTCTATATAGGCAATCGGTCAGGTGCTTAGGCGGCCTTCTTCTTTGGCGATTTCTAAGGGGCTATAGGCAACACTAGAGGTTGTAATGCTACCCACTTCTTTAGGGACTGCAATAGTATCTTAAGAGGGGGTAGGGCATGCGGCTTTGCAGGTAGAGCTAGTGCTGCAGTAGGTGTATTAACAGTTAGGCCCTGGGGCCCTAGGGCTGGAGTCGCATGGCAGGGGAATATAGGGTTAACTAGGCGCTCCCTATATAGGAGGTGCTATATAAAGCCCGTCCTCCTATCCTTATATTCTTCTTAGGCAATTAGAGGTATAGTATAGTCTGCAACCTATATAGAAGGGGGTAAGGTAGGCAGGGCTTAATCTCAGTAGGAGTCAGTCTTGCTTATAGAGTGGACGATGCGGTGGCTCTTCTAAGTAGGGGTTATAGAGAATCCGCACTAATTAATTAATTAGTAACTACCCCGATAAATTAGGTTTATAGCCTTACTATAGGGAGGAGTGTTGGCAAATTGGTGCTAGAAGGGGCCTAGGTCCTTTATTAGGTTGTATAGCTATAAATGCTTTAAGACCCTAAATTGCTAGATGCCCAGTTCCTTAAAGGCAGCCTATAGGAATAGCTAGCGGATGCGTTTAAACCCTTACTTTGCGTCCTTAAGCGATATCCGGCCAAGATTGTCTATTAGAGCTAACATCCAATCTCTCAAGGGGAGGCAGTTGTCCCATACTGTAACGTACTATCCCGGATCTCTTGCTGCTATAGATCGTGCAGGCATGCGTCCTCCAATATGAGTATTTATAAGGCCATACTGAGCAGCTAGGGCCTCTAAAGAATACCTAATAAGTGATCGGATATTAAGGAATATATAGATTATTGTGATATACCTGTAATTCTACTTGTCTAGCTGGGCATGAAGGGGGGGGCAAAGGATCTTAAAGTAGTAGGGGAGGGCTATATTGCTTAGGACCTGCTGGAAAGCTAGGGCAAAGAGCTTGCGGTAGAGATTAGCTCCCTATTTCTATATATTAAAGTAAGTAATGCATCTAGAGCCTTAATTGAAAATATAGGATATTTAGTGAGTATTCTTAAAGTTCACTAGCCCTATTATGAACTGCTTATTGTAAATGGCAGTTTTTATGTGTGTGGGGGAAGCGTAACCTAAGTTTTCTCTATAGTATAATGCTTATTTAATGCCTTTGTTTAGGAATGCAGTTAATAGGTCCAGGGTTATCTAATTAAATAGATAGTACTTAATGATCTTTATATTTAGGCGGATAATAAGGGGACTAAAGGTAATAGCAACTAGGTCCTCCATACTGTACTCGACTATAGTAAGAACTGCCTATAAGGCAGATAGTTCCGCCTAATCTTTATTAATAAGGGTGCGGACTGCACTCTAGATGTCTATATAGTATTAGGCCTAGCTTATAGTAATGATTTATCTATCTTTATAATATCCCTATAGTGGAATATCTATAAAGCTTACTGTAATAGCTTCTTAGGAGATATTAAGATCTGGTTGGGAAGTCTGCAGTGGCTATTAAGTATGGGGGTGGATAAGCGCGGGTTATATATAGATAGCAGTTGCCAGTAATATAGCTATTAAGGACTTATTATATAAGTAGAATTAGCCCTTACTTCTACCTTAGCGGATAGTAAACTATTTAGGTTTATTAATTAGATAGTAGGACTGGCTCGGGAAGTATTAAATGTTATTATCTAGGCTGGGGGTTTTAGCTGGGGTTATTGCCTCTAGGGGCTAGAGTTAGAGATTGCTAATTCCGCGAGCTGTGCGGGTTCTAGGCGTCTCCTTCGCTATTTGGGAGGGTAGTAGGGTCGGGAGGTTGTCTAATTAGATGGTTTGCATGCTTACTAATATATTAGGCAGCTTAAGTAAGGAGTGAGGATTGCAGTAAGGATATAGGAAGAGGGTTAGTAATATAAGGAAAGTGGGGTAAGAGAGAAAGAAAATAGGAGAGGATTTATTTACTTAAGTGTTTAAGGGTGTAAGGAGGAATAAATAGGTGTTCTGGGTATTTAGGGAATAATTTAGGCTTAAGGCCTTAATATGCGGTGTATTTAGTTATTTACTTGCCTGTTTATTTAGGTACTAGTGCTGGGCAACTACTTTTTAGTCCTTTGTCCCTAAGGTTAGCTTAGGTCTTAAGCTTCTTCCTTCTTCTAACCTCCCTAAATCCTTATCTTCCTTCTGCTTAACCATTTAATCAGGCATGGCTCCCCCTCTCTTTACTATCTAGGCAGTTAAGGGCATTAAGGGGGCTTAGGCTAACCTCCTTGATATTTCTAACTAATTAGTTAGCTAGCTTTAGGATATTAAGTTCTGCAAGTAGACCCGGATGTCCTGGCTTTATTGCAATGCAGTTCAGTTATTAGTTATTAAAGTTAGGTCGTATTAATTCTAAAATATAAGTTCTTTTTTTCTTCTATTACCCCTTTATTCCTACTAATTAGATAATTCCTTAGTTTAATAATAAGTTTACTATCTAGATTTACTTGCAAATAGCCCTTAATTGATTTAGGCAGCCTTTATATATTAAGCTAGCTTTGCGGAAGATAGAGGAGAAGTCGGTAAAGGCATTGCTTTGCGATTAGATTGAATTTGCTAATTAGAAGGATTGCATTCTGGAATCCGCTATTAAAATCATTAAGTTAAAGGCCATAAAGCTCTAGCCTATATACATTCTAGTAGATCTCGCTTATGAATACGGTTATTTGGTCCGGGAGATCTTGCATTAGCCTGAGCACTTAAAGGCCCTGGTTATAGCCTTTATAGGGTACTAGAACCTAATTATATATTTGTATTGCATCTAGATTTATTTATCTAATATCTCTGCTAATTAGGAGCATATTCTTACTCTATTTTATGCTTATTAGTTAATCCTAGGCTTTATAAAGGGGCAATATGCTAATTGCATCTGGCATTCCTGCAGTAAGTGCAAATAGATTTTATTATATAGATATTAACTAACTGCTTCTAATATTAGAGAACTATCTAATTATCTTTAGGGCTCTACTAGGCCTAAGAATCCTAAGACTTATGCTATAGGAGTTCTTAATTAGGCTAGCTGCCCTTAGATCTTGGAGATAGAGGAGTTGGATAACTTTATATGCGGGGATCTTAAGGTAAAGGTAAAGGCGGAAAACTATTAGTTATGGGATAAGGAGCTTAGCTTCTTCCTATTATAGTAGTGGCCGGGCTTTAATGGGCTATTAGTTTAGTGGGTTTTATTAATAATTAGCTTTAAAGGGGGGGTAAAGGGGGCAAGTAATGCAATTAGTAGGGAATTAGGTTCTTTAGCAATCCGGTCTTAGGCGGCAGCAGACCTTAGTCTAGTGCTCCTTAGGTAGGGTGCTAAAATAATAAAGGGTATAGGTAGTATATTATTTTCTCTATTCTCTTCCTCCTCTTAATAGCAAGGAATAATACTTAAAACCCTTACTATTGATTACCTCCCTATTATGTCTTCCTGAGTTGCAATTATATATTTAACCGGTTCCTAACCATATCTACGTACTCTATAGTTTCTACTTTGCCTATCTGAGGGATAATTACTTTAAATTAAGTTAGAGGCACTATTATAAAAGGCGCTATTGGGCGATCCTTGCCTGCATTATCTTTATTATTTAGCTTATATTAGGCATTAATAATGCATCTATCTTTAGTATCTTCTTTCCGATTAGATAGTTCTTATTATTAGGGCTTCTTATTATAGAAGAGGCGCTCTATGAATTAAGGGTTATCCTTATTAGTATTAGTAGCCCACTACCTATCTTTATCCTTATAGAACCTCTTAAGGTGGTCCCTATAGATGGAAGTCAGAAGCTTAGGGCCACCTTAGAGCTAAAGGCAATATGCTCTATTACCTGATTTGCAAATTATAATATATAGGCCAATCTATTGGGGCTTAAGCTTGGCCTCTTGAGATAAATCTCTAGCTTGGCGGGAGTTATAGTAGAGCATAAGGTTACTTATTTAGATAGCTTGCTTGCATAAGAGCCTTAAATGGTTCTAATTAGTGTAAATAGCTAGCTTCTAGCGGTATTCTATAGCCTTCTACCTTATATCCTTTATGTCCTTATCTAGCCGCATAATAATCTTTAGCCTTACCTTGACTATTTAATTATATATCTTTACCTTATCCTAATTAATAGTTCGCTATATTGGGATATTTACTTTAAGCGGGAGGATAGGCTCCTATCTATAGACTAAATAAAATAGCGAGTAATTATAGGATACTTGAGGTATAGTGCAGTTAGCCAGGAGGATATGGCTTAGGTTATTAGGCTATATGCCTAAGTGTATAGGGTTCTATTTCGTAATAAATTTAGCAATTAATTAGTGCCTAGCTTTAATGATCCTATTTGCCTTTAGGTTATATATTAATATTAAAATAACTTTTGCCCTTAAGGCCTATAGGGTGGGTTTAAAGTCTTGCATTAGTTCTAAGCTATTATCCACTATTATTACTAGGATTATTCCCTATCTAGAGATAATGCCTCGCATAAAGACCTTAATAGCGCTTATATTTAATGCAGGGATGGCCATAGCCTCTACCTATTCTATTAGATTGTAATAGGCTTTTAGTAGGTACTTATGGCTTTAGGCTTATGGGAGGTATTAGGCATCTATATGGACCTTAAATATTAATTATTTAGATTATATTAATATAGTATGTTCCTTAACCTTAACTATTAAGTATTCTTAGTAGACTTTATAGACTTAAATGCGGGTAGCTATCTCGGTCTATATGCTTGCCTACTAGTATCTCCTCTAAAGGATAGTAATAGTTAAATTATGGCCCTTATGGCCTAGATTGATATAATAGGATATAATTAATTAGTTCTTAATTATTAAGTTAGATATTACTAGATGCAGGGGTCTATAGAATCCATTCTGCTTACAGCCTTAGCGCTAGAGGAATCCTCCCTAGATAAAGTACTAGGTAGCTTCTCTTCTAATCTAGGTATATTTAATAGCTATTGAGCCAGTAGGACATTATATGGTGTAAAGAAACTCTCCTAATTGCAGCTATTTGCCTTTATATTTGGTGGCCAGGTGTTGCATCTATTTGGTGTAGTTGATCTCTAGGTCTTTAAGTTAGAGCTTATTGTTAGTTGGCCTTAAGTCTCTGAATATAATTAGGCATAAATGTAAGTTAATAAAGTTCTTAATATTGTCCTCTACCTCCTTATCCTTCTAATTAAATAGTCCTGCTTATTTTCGCGATAATCTATTAGCAATTGAGTTCTTAATGCCCTTAATATATTAGACTATAAAGTTAAAGAGGAGGATATAGCTTAACTACTAGATGATTAAGGCTCTAGGAATATTGCTAGTATAGCTATTGAGCTGATAGATAAGGACTTATAAGTTAGTCTTAAGGGTAAATGGTATGCTATAAATTATCCCTTATAACCTTCTGATTGCATAAAGGATAGCTTGGCACTCCCTCTTTATAGCATTATATTTATGTTCTGTATTATTCTATAGTCCTAATTTAAACTGAATTAAGTGTCTCTTCTTATTAATTACCTGCATAAGAATATATCCCTATCTATATAGGCTAGCATTAACTATTAGGATTACCTCCCTAGCTCCTAGGCTACAGTCTAGCGTGACTAGTATGGGTATAGAGGTCACTTTATACTTTAGTGTCTTTAGTGCTTTCGCCTAATTCAATCCCTAGGCGAATTTAGTATCCTTCTTAAGGAGCATTATAAGGGGTCTTGCAATTAGTATAAAGCCTATGATCTAGCAGCAGTAGTACCTAATAACGCTTAGGAATAAGCAGACTTCTATAATAGAGTTGCAATCTTCCCACTTTATAATCTTAATGATCTTAGACTCCTCTAGGGCTTGGCTATTAGTGCTGCATAAGTAGCCTATTACTATGGCTAACCTTTAATAGAACTGAGATTTCGGGACTAATATTATGCATCTGGATAGTTCTATATTAAGAAGGGTCTTATCGAGGTTGATCAGATGCTCTAGGACGTACTATCTAATGCCAGGCCGGGCTAGCTCGTCTTTATATATAGTCTTAGGTCCCTTAATGATAATGTCATCTAGGAAAGCATAGCAGATATCCGGGAGGAGGTCAAACAGGATTTAGGTAATAATCCTTAAGAATTAGGCAATAGAGTTAGTAGCTCCTTGCGGCAGGGTGCATATTCGCAGGAGTCTAATAGGCATTTAGAAAGTTATTAGGTCCTTACTTTTCTTATTTAGTAGCACCTAATTATATCCAGAAAAGAAGTTAAGGAGCGAAAGCATCTTATATATTGCTATATCTATTAAGAATTTATCTACGCTTAGGGGCATAAAGCTATTGCATATTATATACTTATTAATGCGAATAGCTAAATTAATCAGATAGATCCTGCCATCCTTTTTAGCAACTAGCATAAATGGGTTTTAATAGGCCCTATAGCCCTCCTTAAGTATTCCTCTCTTTATGCGAACCTTTAGGAGCTCTATCACCTTCTGCTTAAGGCCAGGCGGGATAGGGATAGTCCCTAATTGCCAAGCTGAATAGGAGATAACTTTTAGGACTTATAGTAGCGCAATAATAGGGTCGAGCTGCCCGCACTTATTAAAATCCCAGGCTAGGGTAGTTTCCTGATTTTAGAGGATCTAGAGGTAAATATCTTGCTTTTTAGGGTTAAGATCCTCCTTTATTTAATTAAATAGTTCTTTATATTAGTTAGGTATAAGTTATATTCCTTCCTTTATTATTAAGAATTTTGGGGTGATGATATTATTATGCGGCGCATTTTATTCTAGTTTTCCCTCCATATTCTTCCACTTTTTCTCCCTCTAGTAAGGGTCTCCTTTTAGCATAGAACTGTCTAAGGGTTAGTTATTAATAGGGTGGATCTTAATGCCCTTCTGCTTAAAGAGAGTGTTTATGCTTATATAGGGGGCGGTGTGAGGGTGGCGGTCCTCCTCTTTCTTCTTCTTCTTCTTCCTCCTCCTCCTCCTTAGTTTAATATTCTGTCTTATTTTCTTAAATTTAATATGGGCTACTATTATGCTCTCTATCTATTCCTTTTGCGACTCCTTAACGATTAATTAGATAATGGATTCTAAATCCCCCTGAGATAAATATTGAACCGATCCCAGATTGTTATCTCCTTCTAAGGGGAAGTCGCTTAATAGGTCCCTTAGAAGGAGGCTCATAATCTGCATCTAGATATCGTCCTCGCGCTTTTCTAAGCGCAGGACTTTCTATTTGATTAACCCTGAACCTGGAGTTATAAGGTGGATATTGCCTAGGTTTATTCTAATTATTATCTAATTAGGGATAGTAAAGTAATTAAATAAAAGCTTAGCAGCTTGAATGAAAAATATACCTAGAATAAATAGGACTGTAACTATCTCTAAAGGGGCAATGAATATTTAGATTGGGGTGTAGGCATTACTGAAATATAGGATAGTGTTATAAAATCCGATTATTCTAACCTTTCCTCTGGAGTAGGATATAATAGAAATTCGGTAAGGGGTGATCACTAAGTGGCATTTTTCCGCTAGGTTACCTGCAATTAGATTGCCCTCTGACCCGGAATTAATAAGGGCCTTAATCATTCCTCTATTATAATGCTAGAGGCGGACTGCCACTTTTGGGGTGTTTTATATGTGCGCTGGGACTTAGGACTTATTAATAAGCGAGATAGGGCATATAATGATCTTTAATTAATTAAATGGTTCCTAGAGGAGTATAGGTTGCAGGCAGGCAGTAAAGTTAATAATATCCTACTATCTATTCCTGCTAGTGTAAAGGTACTATCTAAATAGTAAGTCATTAGGTATTAATAGGGTGCTAATACTATTTGGGTCCTTAGGAAATATTATGCAGTTAATACTGCATTCCTTTACTATTAAGTTATAATAAAATATAATATTAGGAATCTCCTTAATAGTTGTAAAGCGAATAGCCAAAATGCACTATTGCTTTCTGGATTCTGCCTTAATAGTTGGCTTTTCCTGCTTGATATACTTAATATTATTAATGCTTATTGCAGTAATATTAAAGTCCTCTATTATAAATTCAGTAATTTTAGGTGCTAATAGGAGAGCGTTATGCATTAATACTGAGATCTTCTTATTGCGAATCTTATTTAAGACCCTCTAGCTAGCTTTATTATAGGCTGAGTTATTAGCATAAAGGTTCCTGAATTGCAATGCCCTCTTAACCTCCTTTCGATTAGCTACTTTATATCGGTTTGCAATGCAGGGGATAGGAGGGGCACTATCTTTTGCGGCAGTTATCCTTACTATTACTTTAATTAGGAAGGACTGGACTTAGAGTTTATTGTCTTCTGAGTTGGACGTATTATAGATAAAAATGGGGTTTATCTTTAGCAGGGGTCCTATAGGTTCAGTAGAACTTGGCTTCAGTAAAGGTCCTATAAATTTAATAGCTATATTAAATGTATTGATTAAATGGTTGCCTGTAGGATCTGGGATGTATTAGGTAAATTAGTTAAGGCATTTTTATTTAAATGGGGTTAGACCCTATTTATACTCTAGCCAGATAGAGCTTTTAATGTTATCAACTTAAGCTCAGTACTTTAGGTTAGGCAAGAGATCTAGCCAGTAAACTAAAAGTCTCCTAATATATGATTAGAGGGCCAGGGAGGTGTAATATATAACTAAGCGTAGAGGAACCAAGGATTCGCATTTAATGCCTATAAAGCAGGCACCCATAGAAGAATTATACTTAATATATCCCTTTCGGTAGTTATTATTATATAGCTCGCATTAGTCAGGGAAGTGGCCAATACTCTAGCAATACTAGTATAGCCTCTTTATATTAGACTAGTATAGGTTTTGGGTTTGGATAGTATGAACCTCTATAATAGGCTTATTATCTAAATAATCAGATAGATCTAGAGTTAGGTATGAGTTTTTCATATCCCTAAGGCCTTAAGTATAGAGTTTCCACTTCTCCTCTTAAGCTATTATCTATTCCCTCTTATTTTCGCAATTAATAATTAAAGCAAACTGGATTTTAAGGTCATCTATTTTGGCTATTAGTAGGTTAATAGCTTCCTTTATAGGGTCGATAGGTTTTATAGGCCGGGGCAGTATTAGGCCCTGAGGTGGGAATCATAGCATAGGGGGAAGTCCTGGGATTACATTATGGTATCTTAGCTATTAGTACTAGTTCCAGAGAGGGGCTAAGTAGTCTCTAGGGTCGCTGATATATGGTTCTATTATAGATCCTTGGCGTTAAATAGCTAGCTTGATCTCAATATAGTTTAAGACCAGCTTGAAAAGCTCCTTATATAGCTTCTGGCCTAATTAATTAGGGGTTATATAGTGCTAGTAATAAAGTATAGTAATAATAGAGTTTAGGATTACCCTATAGAAGGCTTGCCTGGCCTTATAGCTACTATCTATTTTCTTAATAGTCTAGGAAATAAGATAGTAATACTATAATATCTACACTTAAAATGCTTTAAGGTTATCGCTTAGTGGGCCATACTAGTTTATCCTACTTAGCTTAAGTATAGCCAATTCTAATTAATTAGGATTGCTACTCTTAAAAGCAGCCCTTAGGCGCTTCTTAACTTTATTCCAGATATAGTTTTCAAGTGCATACTTTATGCATTCTTTAATATATAGCTCGGAATAGTATAATCGAAAATACTTAGGCCACTTAATCTTACTATACCCTTAGTCTTTAGCAGTAAGTTTAAATTAAGTAAGGTAATCTATAATATTTTAGCTATTAAATTAAGCTAAAGGGATATTAAGGCGCTAGGCGGCTTTAGCACTAAAGGCATCCTTAATTATTACTATAAGTCTATTAATAGCAATCTTATTAAGCATAATTTAGGCAAGGGGTATTATTACACTAAGGCCTATCTAGGAGCTTTCTAAAGATTTAGAGGCTATACTTAAGTAGCTATAGGCTGGGCTTAGGGTAATAGTGGACTATAATATAAGAGCAGGATATATAAGTGCCTTTAGGGTTGCAGGGCAGGAGGAGGGTCTAGTAAACACTCTTCTAATTTATCTAGATGCTAATTGCTGGGGCCTAAATGTCGATTAATAGCCTTAATTGCAATTAATTAGATAGTTGTTAAGTTGTTTTTCTATAAGGGGTTAGGCTAAGTATTATAAGGGTATTGACCTTAAGGGTGGTTTCCTAAGGACACTTTTAGGCTAGAGGCCTAAGTCCTTAGGACTAGGCAGCATAATGGCCATGGTGCTCTTAAGCAGTATGCTTAAATCCTTAGTCTCTATTGCTATAAGGGATGGTATACTCTCAAGCTATGCGCTTAAGTCTTTAATCCTAATCGAATTAAGGGACTGCCCTAATTGTCTATAGGCAGGTAAGGATCCTAAGGTTAGGTTTAATAACTAATTAGATAGAACTACTAATGTGGTTTAGGTCGTGAGTTAAGGTAATGCGATGGACGGTTTAGGTATTGGCGAGGGGTTGCCACTATATCGATTCTTCCTCTTGTGCATGCCGGTCTTCTTATTACTGTGGCCAGCTGCTTTTTTTAAGTATGCGAACCACATAAATATTATCCACAGGCCCGTCTTGACCGCTTCCTCGGAGATACTATAGCTCATCACTATATCTCCTATTTCCTGGCTAATTATTACTAGCTAGGGGTTCAGGGCTAAAGTATCTGCCCGCTTAGGGGTAAGGTTTAGAGCTAATGACTCAGCCACTTTAGCTAGTATTAGTACTCCTGGACAGTCCGCAAGGATAGTAACTAACTAATCAATCATTAAGGGGGTTTCTAGCGCAGCAAGTATCAGTTCAGACCTTCAGTCCTTCAGTAATAGTTACTGCTTACTGTAATTCATAAATGGAACTGAATCCTTTACTACTAATAGCACTATTATAAATAAACCTAAAATAGTACTAAATTAAATAATCTTTAATAAACTAGAGCTGAACTTTACTTATTTTTACTAACTGTCTGATTAATTAGACCTAATAATTAATATTATATTAACTAGAGGTTATTAGGTAAGGGTGGGAATTTTTTTGGGGTCTTTTGAGGTTGCCTATAAGATGACCTTTATAGCTGTTTCTATTACTCCTGCTTTTTGCTCTCTCTCCGTGTCTGGGTTTTCTGGCGATAGCTTAAAAGTATTACTACCTTTCTGATTAATTGGTTTTAATCGTAAAGGCAGCTTATTTCCTTAGTGTGATCTCCAAATTTAATAGGGGAAATAATATAACTATATAATACTATGACCCGTAAGATGGTATATAGGGTAGGTAGCAGAGGGAGGGAGCAAGACTGGAGGAAAAGAGGGTTTTCTGCAGGAAAACGCTGAAATAGATGCAGCCGGGGCTTGCAGCTAATAGGGATAAAATAGAACTAAGTGATCAACTAATAAGAGATAATAATAATACTTTAAATAAGATAAATAAACTTTAATTCTTTAGGGGGAAAATGCATGCCGAGGAAGTCCTCCTTCTAGTAGGGAAATCCTTCCCCCTTTATGCTGAAGCTGGCCAACTGCAGCCAGGCGCACAGACCAGCCAAAAATCCATCAGCCAATAAAAATCCTCTAGGCCCCACAATCGTTCATTTCCGCCAATCGTCATTTTCCACTGCCACAATATATAGTTTATATATGCAGAAATTGGCTTCTATTGCCCAGGCTTCTATTAACCTATTAGTTATAACCTGCACTCCACAGCCCTATAGCCCAGCTTCTTATACTTAAAGCATATTACCTAGGGTTTATTGCTATAGTATAGACCGGTCGGCAGGTATGCGGCCCTTATTAAGGGCTACTACCTCTATCCTATCGGTCCTCCTATATTAGAGTTCTATAGCGCTATATTTAGCTAGTAATAGCCTTATCCTATTGGCCCTTATAGCGGTTAGTAGGGAGATTTCCTTAATTAGTTTAGAGTAAGTCCCTCTTATTCTCTCTTTTAGCTATTATTTTGCAAGCACTTGCTAGAAATAACCTAGATCCTCTATACCTCTATTACTACTATCTTAATATCTTTTAGCTCCTTCTCTTAAATTATTAATTCCCTTTAAAGCTCCTTACTTAGGCCTGCATAGAAATTAAATACGCGCTTGCTATTATTCTCTATATTTGCTAACCTAAGCATTAAGTATAGTGCGCTCTAGACCTAAAAGTAATCTATTAGCAACTAGCTAGGCTTCTATTGCAGTCTCCTAATATCCTATTATAGCTTCCTAATCCTAATCTTTAAATTAATATACTTCTAATAAATAAAATTAAGGAATTCTACTTATATAGCTTCCTGCTTATTCCTATAATTCTGCCATTTTATTTACATTATATAATAGAGTTTAATTATTGCCTATTTAATATACTATTTATTATTATAGCTTAATTAGAGCTTATTCCCTATTTTAATTATTTAGATTTAATTATCCACTTTAACCTCTATAGCGTTCTCTATAAGGACCTTATAATTATATATTAGGGGCTTCTTATAAGTCCTCCTAATTAGCTCTAGCTTTACTAAGCGCTTAGTAAGTATGCATATTAATTGCTCTTAGTGCTACTACTGCCTCTATATTATTGCCTACTGCTCCTAAAGCAGTCTAATTAGCGCATCTATATTCTTATATTCTGACGGTATATGCGATCCCTAATTATCCCACTAGCTTAGTATATTACCTCCCCTGTCCTATAAGTGCTTATTAGCTAGTTGCTTTAGGCTTACTAATTGCTCCCCCTGCATCTATTCCCAGCAAGTTAGGGTTGCTCTATATAGGTTATCCCTTAAGCCTTTAGCTAATATTCAATCGATTGCTACTATTAATATCTCTCCTCAGGCTCTATATTAGCCCTATAGCAGGGTGGCTAGTCCTTAATCGGTTAGTTGCGCGTTATTGGCATTATATAGGTGGTTATTTTCAATAGCTCGGTTCGCTTCTAGCTAGGTGGCCTCTATATATTCGCCCTACATTAGCGGGCGCTCGCTAGGTTTATTCCTATCTATCTAATTCGCACTAGTTCCCTAATTAGGTATAAAAGTTAAAGAATTATAAGGGTTATATAACCAGGGTGAAATAGTATATATAGAAAGGTATATATTAGTATTATAAAAGACTTTAATTTGGCCAGTTATAATTGTGGCTGGCCGCATTGCCCCTTTATGCCTCTAGGGCCTAGGGCTCGTGCTGACTAAGCCGGGTTTACCTCGGCTTGCCGTCGCTGGCCGCTCGGCGGGCCTTCGTTGTGCCGGGCTCCTTACAATTAATAAGAGGTGGCTTAAGGCTTAAGACCTTTTTAGTTACTCTTAATATAAAATTAGAATAGAACCCTTATAGCGGAGAACTTATAGTAATAGAATATATATTAAGGCAAGCCCTCCTATATATTAAATATTACTGCATCTTACTAATTATAAGCAATAAAGTAGTAGCGCTTTTACTTAAGCAGCCCCACTATTAGTCCGGATAAGACTATATATATTGCATTTATAACTTAATTAATAAGCTGCAAGAAGATAGAAATATCGTTAAGATTCTATAGCTACCCGCAAATGCCAAGGATAAGCTTCTTAGATATACTAAGGAGGAGGCTCGGAAGCAATATAGTAAGGAGCCACTCCAGAAAAATAGCTCCCTAGCATGCAATTAATAATACTTAGACTTATATAATCGAAAGTTAGTATTCCTAGGTCGCTACTAGAGAAGGTTAGCAAACACTCTAAATAAGTAGATATAGCACTATTAGGTAAATATATAAAATAACCCTATAATAGACTTTTATAGAAAGAAGCTAATATACTCGCTTAGCTTTAAATAGGTATGGCTAGATTAAATATATATCTTTTCTATATTAATGCAGTATTATTAGACTAATATAATTATAAATAAGTAAGAGAGATAATTAAGCACTTTCTCTTCTAATACTAAAAGTGGATAGTATATTAAATAGAGATGCTCTAATGCACTAATACCTAAAGAGGTAATATCTCCTTCTATTTAGGAGGGAAGTTACTATTAGATAACTAATAGTAGAAGCTAAACTTAGATACTATATAAGCAACTATCCAGTTTATATTAGCTATAGGCCGCCTTAATGCAAGTTAATAAAGGGAGATAGACTAACTTAAACCTACTACCCTACTAACCCACTCTTCCTACCTAATCTTAACCCTTACTTTATGCTAAAATAGCAAACGCTATTTTAGCTGCTATAAATAGGATATTAAACACTTAAAGAATAGGCTTTAAGCTAGCTTGCTAATTATACTATTAACCTATAGGAATTCGCAGAAAAAAAAAGAGAAATAGTAAATAAGGAAGCAGAAGCAATAAGTGGATATAGAATGGGCTGAAGGAGACCTTAATATAATTTAGGCAATATATAGGTATATTAGTAATTAGTGCCCTTTTGGCTCTAGTGCTGCTAGGCATAATAAATTATATTATATTATATTATAAGCAGATAAGCTAAAAGGCATCGCTTCCAAACCTAAGCAATAAGCCGATTCTGGACGGGTGCCTCGGGAGAACTATTTATAACTAATAGAGCAGGGCACTGCATATTACCTTACCCAACCACTTTGTCCAGTTTGGGCCTACCGGATGTCCAGAAATAGCTCCGTAAGAATGCTACGCTTTGCAGGGGTGTGGAATGGGGAAATGGGGGGTGTGTGCATAGGAGCATGGGGTTATAGAGGGGATCCAGTAATAGACTATTTTACTATACTATATCTATCTGGACTGTATGCATCTATAGGTTAGAGTTCTATGCATGCACAGCTATGCGAGTTAGGTGTTTGCACTTTAATTATAAAATACCTACCTAAAGGCTTTTCCTCTTTTCTCTTATGGAATAGTTAGTTAAGTCTCCACCTCTAACTAATGGGTACCTACATTAGATAAGGAAAATCGTAATCCTAAAAGCAACCTACAGCATTAATAGCATAATATATGCAGCATTAGAAAAAGAGGCTGGGAAAGTCTTATATTTTCTATATATATATAGTGGGGTAAAATTAACTGGACTGCTTTCAATTGCGCCGGCCATAAATAGACTTTTCGGGTCATAACCCCTGTCTATAGGTCGGGATTGAAAATGGATAGCTTCAAAAGTCTCATTATAAGTCAGTATTTACCTTGCCTTAAGATGTGCTATAGTATAGATAAGACCACCATCTAATCACCTGCCCTTGGCCTAAAGTGTAGCTGCAGCACGTCGTTTAGCAGTGCGGCGAACTAATGGCTTACCCTAGTCTACTATAAACGCAGTTGAGGCTCTTAAGCACGCAAGGCTAGACCTTGCAGTTAATTCTATTACATTCTTTAGGGATGGGGCAAGGGTGTAGAGAGTTATTCCCTTAATATATATATGGATAGTTACTTATATAAATATAGCTACCTTTAGAGATTTAATGGTTAGGAGGCCATTAAGTATTTAAGCATATATATATTTAGTAATTACTATTAAATGTATTATATTATTAATTAGGCTAGATATTATAAACCCGATTCTAAATGTATTTAGCGTGCTTAATATAAGATAATGCAGTTAAAGGTGGCTTATTAAATTAATAGGTAGGAAAATGCCTATCGATTTAGAGGAGGTATAGGCATAATTAAGACCTTTAAATACTGCTTTCTGCAAGAAATAAACCTATTCTTCTTATAGTGCATATAGCGGCCTGGCCCTGGCTGCTGCTAATATTACTAAAACTTATAAGAAGATATCTTTTAATGCGCATTTGCTAGTTAACTAATTAAGCCTTTATATCTAAAAGTAAACTAACTACTTATATTACTAATAGCCGCAACTGCTATATTTAATAGATTCCTATTTTTATCTAGATTATATATTATTCTAAATTAAAAAAATCTTAAATTCTATTTAATTAGAGCCTAAAGGTACTAAATAGACCATTTAGCATAAGCGATTAAATAGCGGGATAGTGCTTATTTAGATATTTATTAAAGGCAGTAAGTTAAATAGTAACTTTCCTGTAAAATGGGCATTTAAAGTTACCTTAAGGGTTAATAAAGTCCCTTAGCTAAGGATTAAGGCTAATCGATTTAGTTACTTACTTAAGCTAATCTATAACTAGTAGTTAAAAATTCGAGAGCTATATGCATTTTTAAAGAGGCACTATACTGGCTAGAGCCTGCTATACTGGAATAATTAAGGATATAGTTGCCATTAAGGTTAGCAATAGCTCAGTATGTAATAGAAGTGGTTATATATTAGCTAGTGCACTAGCTAAATAATAGGAGCCTTCTATTAAGGAGATAGATGCCGCGTTTAGCTAATAATAGACTTATCTAGCTAGCGGATTATATTCCTTAAGGGAATAAATAGGAGGTAATGGATTATAAGATATTAAGTATTAGTGCTTACTGAAATTAGGCTTAGGAAGATCTAGAATAGATAGAGGCGCTTGATTTTAGGTTAGTGGGCTAGTATTTGCATTTATTTAGAGTATACCCTTAGTTTATAAGTTCTAACTAGCTAGGATAGTAGGAGCCTATTCTGGATAGGCAATTAGTATATTCTGGGATATTACTAGCTCCTATTATATTCCTAAAGAAGATATACTTAGCGAGCTATTAACCTAGTTGATTGGAGGCCCTTTGGTTATAGAGGGGCGATTATTAATTATATCCCATACTATTTAGGCTAGTCTAGTTATCTCCAGTTTGCTTAGTAATATTTCTTAAGTAGTTTAAATTTATTGCGCAGATTATGCCCTATTCTCCTTTAGACTTACTATAGGTATAGTATCTCCTCTATTATTAGGTCGGCTAGCAGCTAGAAATATTATCTGAACTATATTTCTATGTGGATCTGTGATTACTTCTCCTTGCAGGGAATCTGCTGTTGCGACTCTCCGGTTCTGATCGCGGGGAGATTGATCTGGACGTCCCTAGAGTGATGGGGTGGAAAGACAATAAAGCCAGCAAGAAAGAGCCAATTTGATATGGCTGCTAAGAGGCAATCGAAGGCCGGAGCGTTATGTGCTGCGAGGACCATTGCTCCATATGGAGATTGCCGTTCAGTCCGTAGAGACTGGCTAGGGCTTGAAGACCTCGCGGTATTTATTTGCGGATGGTTTTTTTCCATAGTGAAATACTTTGTGAAATGGAAGGCTATTTCGTCTGAGAAGGTTAAATGATACCTGCTGACGCATGGTTCAAGGAGGAGAAGAACTTAATATATATAACGTATGTAATAACGTGCATAATAAGCGTGCGGTCAAAATAAGCGTGCAGTCAATTCCCCACCCAAATTCTCTTTTCCTTATTTTAATCTATATTCCTTAATTATAAAATATATTATAATTAAATTATAAAGCTAATATTATTCTTACTCTTTAAGCGCTTTAAAATAACCCCTAATTAAAGGTATATTATGCTATTATAATCTATAGAGTCTTAAATACTACCTTATATTATTAATACAATTATATTCCTATAAGATATAATTTTATGCCTAAATCTTAAAAATTAATAGATCTAAAGGAATAAATAATTATTTAATATATTCTTAATTTAAATTTGCAATTATTTCCTTCCTGCCTTTATAATATAGAAGATATAACTAATAAATTACTTATTAATTATAATATACCTCTTATTAATAAGCACTAAGCTTTTAATTTTATTAAGTAATAATTAGAGCTAAAGATATATTCTTTTTAGAAATATAATTACTAAAGAGCTAAATATAAAAATCTAAAAGTTATTTTTAATTAGTTTATATTTATATAAAATATAATTATTAAATATAATATCTTAAAATTAAATATTTATAATTTTAATAAGATTAGCTTTATAATAGAAATTATTTTAATAGGCATAATTATTATAAATGCAAAAAGATATTCTAATGCAAAATTAATTTAGCTTAAAAATTAGAAATAGATTATAATCATTTAGGGCATTAATTCCTAAAGATAGTAGCTATTACTATTTATTATTATTATAAGTTAATATTACCTCTTAATATAATATAAAGATAGCCCTTTATTATAAAACTAAATTATTATTATAATTAAAAATAGCTAGATAATAAATAAAAGAGGCCTAAAGTGGGTTTAGCATTTTAATAAGTATATTAAATTTTATATAATTAATAAATATTACCTTTTTATTCTAAATAATTATAAAAGTTACCTTTTAATTAACTTTAAGCTCTTCTATAAAGATAATAAAATTATAACCCTTTATATACCTTCTTATTTATTTTATATACTTTAGCCTCTTAATATTAAGTATTTTAGCCCACTTAAGTAAATATATAATTAATAAATTAAAATAAAAATGCAGGCTAATATAATGCATATTGCTAAAGAGGATTTCTTTTTAGTATTTTTTATAGCATTTTAAGAGTCTATAATAGAAAAGAATATCTATAGGGGTTTCTAAAGAGCAGGCCTTATGCCTTTAAATTCAGAAAATATAATTTCTAAACTAAATATAAAGCTATATATATTAATATTAATTTAGGGGGTTAATAAGCTACCTATATTTTAGGTTTCTAAGATACTAAATAACTTAATAAAGGCAAATTTATAATCTAAATTTATTAAGAACTAGATCTCTTAATATTAAAGAAGCTCTCTAATATTAATTTTATATACTATTAATTAATTTATTAAAAAAGCATAAAGAATTATATATTAAATTGCTTTATTAAGGTTAGAAAATTAGATTCTTTAATAAAAGAATAAAATATTTAATTAATATTAATAGGCTAAAAAGAAATAATTATAAGATAGAGGAAGTCTAATTTTAACTAAAGGGTAGGATTTATAAGATTAAAAGGAGGTAAATATATAATTAGAAGAAAAAAGCTATTAAAATAATAATTAAAAATAGAGGCTAGAAATAAAAGTATAATAATATAGTATTTATAATAAAATAGGATATAATATATAAAAATATTAAATAAAAGTAATAATATCTTAAAAATAGAGTCCTAATTAATTTAAGCTAATTTAAAGTATTATAATTAATTTTGTAGGGGTAGAGAGTTATAAGGTTATAGAAAATTAACTGCATGCTTGTTTTGACCGCACGCTTATTATGCACGTTAAGCGAGTGTCCCAAACAAGCGAGTGTCCCACTTATACTATACAGCTAAAAGTCATAATTTTCAATTTCCTAAAATTAGCTATATAATTCTAGGAATTTTAGGGAATTAATTTTAAATATTAAAATAAATAAGTTATAAAATAGTATTTTTTTTAGATTTTTAAAAAATCTATTTAATTATTTAAAAATAAAAATAAGAAAAAAAATAGTGCAAATAAGGTTTTCTTAAATAACTTTATAAAGGATTTTTTTAAAAATCTAAGAAAATTTATTCTTATAATAATTAATTTAATAGATTTATTTTTTAAATTATAGCTATTTTAAGATTAATTTAAACTTTTAAGAATTTTTTTAAAAATTGCGTTTTAAGGTATAAAACCGCTTTAGGACACTCGCTTATTTGGGACACTCGCTTATCACATACGTTAGCTAACTATGACATTCTTCGTGGACCCAGCACGCGCTAAAGTACGTACGTACGAGAACTGAAAACTGTAAAATGAATACTGGATTTATTAACGCCAATCAGTGCCCAGATAATGCAGCTTAGCTATTATGGACGGCAATTGGCTAATTGGGTAAAGTATAATGCAAGTTAACATAACTACTGCTAAACATTTATCCAGGGCATGAAAATTAAGTTTTATCCACAGTAAGTTCCTTTTATATTCCTTCCATACTAAGTCCTTCCCATACCAAGTTCCGTCCACACCAAGTTCCGTCCACACCGAGTTCCCTCTACACCGAGTTCCCTCTACACCGAGTTCCCTCTACACCGAGTTCCCTCTACACCGAGTTCCCTCTACACCGAGTTCCCTCCACGCCGAGTTCCCTCCACGCCGAGATTCTCCTACGCTAAGCTCCTCTTTCCACACTGAGTTCCTTCCACGCCAAGTTCCTTCCACACCAAGTTCCCTCCACACCGAGTTCCTCTACACCGAGTTCCCTCTACACCGAGTTCCCTCTACACCGAGTTCCCTCCACGCCGAGATTCTCCTACGCTAAGCTCCTCTTTCCACACTGAGTTCCTTCCACGCCAAGTTCCTTCCACACCAAGTTCCTTCCACGCCAAGTTCCTTCCACACCAAGTTCCTTCCACACCAAGTTCCTTCCACACTGATATCTCCTGAATGCGGATTGCCGCACTATTCGTTAGATGAGTGCAATCGCGAAAGAAGTTCGTCTGGGCACTTCTCTATAATCTTAGATGCTACCAATCGCAAAGTTGCGGCATCTGTCCTTTTAAAGTCCTTTCTAGAAGTCGAGGGTAATCAGTATCATCAATAAACTGTGGGGAAAGTAGTTTCCCTACATAACTGATTCTGCGGCCTCAGAATACATGAGAACTAAGAGGGGAGATGGTTTGGATAAGTCTCTCCAGCTTCTTCCCGCTCGTTTGCGTTCTTGAAGCTCGCGGCGTAGATCATTGGGGTTTGATGTGTTCTCCTGAGCACTCATGTATATATCAAGAGCAACACTTGCGTCACGATAATAACGTCTTCGCGCCACTCGGCCCGTTTCTCTCTCGAAGCCAACTATATCCTCGAGAAAAGTGAAGAGCCGCATTAACTGAACGTAGGCGAGCCGCCGAAGCAGAGTAGATCCTTGTCTCCCACAAATCACATTATCAACCGCCTGAAATGCGTAAATGATACGAAGATCGGAACTTGACGCAATATTTGGGAGAGTAGTCTCTCTCTTGAGCGAGTTCCAGTCTGCCATGACCTTCTCGCAGTTTTTGGCGAATGCGTCCAAAGGATCCGTCCCGAGAAGTTTGTCATAAAGCCGGATAATGCAAGCTTCTTGTTTCGCACGCAGGCTCTCAACGTTTAACCATTTTCGTGCTCGTCCTCTTGGATGGTGTGTCATTGCCCTAGAGCTAGGCCTCTCAAATCTTCGTGTGTGCCATGGCTCGAGGCGATGAAGTGGAAGCCTTCGCAGAGCTTCAGGGAGGGTAATCGGCGTGTCGGCTGTTCTACTACTCGGATTATCACCATCAAGCCGCATCGGATCACCATCGTCGGCTGTAGGATGACGCTCGACCGAGACTGCAGGGTCTTCCATCTCGTCTGCTTCAAACTATCAAGAAGAAAGCAGGACTGGCTCAGGTAATAGCGCTTAATGCAGGCAAAGCTTATTATTTAAACATCTTTTGTTAAGCATCCTATCTTAATGTAGGATCCGAATTTCAGATTCTAGCTAGTACGTTTTCTGAAAGTCAGTTTTCTGTATTGCATTCTGGACCATATCTGCTAGTATGATTACTAAAGTCAGTTTTCTGTATTGCATTCTGGACTATATTCTAATAGTATAACTACTGAAGTCAGTTTTCTGCATTCCATTCTGGACTATATTCTGCTAGTATGATTACTAAAGTCAGTTTTCTGTATTGCATTCTGGGAATTGTCCCTAGAGAACTATATTATGCATACTAATAGCTTATGTATTAATATTCCCAGATTTTATTACTTTATTTTAGTATAATTATATTAAAGGCTTCACTAATTAGGCACTTTCTCTTCCTATTAATAGATTTTATAATTAGAGTATTAAATTAAAGAGAAAAAACTTAGTCTATTACTATAACTATTAATGCTTCCTTCCTAAATGTTTCGTAAAGCGGGTTACTTGGGCGAATTCCTCAACTTTACAATTACAAGGGACTTTCATCAGGTTTCCGCTTCGACGTCAGCAACGAACACGGCAAGTCGTGATGCGATCGGCCCGGAAATGTTGCAATCGTCCTTCCTCGCTTCAAATCATTCCAGTGACCGTGTGGGGTCGGCTTCGTCCACCACTGAGCTCCGCTCATCTCCAAGTTCTGCTCCCCAAGATCTATCCTACAACAGCGGCCGCAAGACTCGAAAACGCAAGTCAACCGCAAATACTTGGGCACATGCCCGTGAGCCTCAGAACTCAGAGCCTGCGCGCTGCAATCGGAAAAATGAGAAGATCTATTATTGTATGCACTGCAGAGATCCGACCTATTCCACGACTGTCTCAACCACGTTTCGGCGCCATTTGCTCAAAATCCACGGCATTGAGTTAGTTGCCCACGACCATCCGATCAAGAAACAACGCGACAACCTTATTCAGGATGCTTTCGCTAAGGCTGGTGAGGTGAATACTACGAAGCAATTGGCGAGGCAAGAGGAGACTCTTAGAGCTGCAGTCAATCGGAAGGCCGCACTTGAGGCCCTGATCCAGCTCGTCACCGTCCGCAATCTCTCCTACAACTGCAGCTCTTGGCCAGAATTACACGCGCTTATTTGCGCAGTGAACTACACTGCGGAGGACCTAATTAGCCTCTCCCACGGCTCCATTCAAAAGCTTGTCTCCAATTCTTATTGTGTGCACAAGGATATCCTGCGGAGAAAGCTGCAATCCTCGCCGTCGAAGCTCCATCTCTCTGTAGATGTTTGGTCGGCTCCGAATCACAAAGCCTTCCTTGGAACTTGCGTCAAATTTGTCGACACGGACGCTAAGGAGACACTGCAAGCGCTGCTTGCTCTGTCAGAGCTACCGGGCCTCGATGGGCCGGGTAGCCATGGCGGAGCGGAGCAGTGGAAGCTTCTCCAGCATGTCCTCGAAGACTATAACATCTGGAATAAGATCGGCTTCTATACCGGTGATAACCATGGTTCAAACGACAAGCTCTGCCGTTTGCTCGGCAAACATCTTCAAGGGAAAGGCATCAACTGGGAGGCAAAGAAGCAGAGGATTCGATGCCATGGCCATGTCATCAACCTCGCTGTTCAAGTCTTCCTCTTCATGGACTCCAAAGAAGCCGCACGAGCAGCTCTGGAACAGATTGAGGGCGACGACGAAGTTGCGTTTGGCAGTGACTTTGCTGAACGGGTCAAGGCGCAAAAAGCGCTTGGTTGGCGTCGACTAGGGCCTCTTGGCAAAGTCCACAATATCTCAGTTCACATGCGCGAGAATGATTATCGGTGGAATCTATTTAAGAACCGCGCTGGAAGGTCGTTGGGGCTTGACAACGATACGCGCTGGAACTCATGGTTCCTTCTTCTAGACGTTGTCCTTGATCTCCAGGAGCACGTGGAGTGGTATCAGAGAAAGTATTATGAGGACGTGCAGGACGATTATCTCACCCCTAACGAGTGGCGAGTCCTACGGGAAACACGCGCTTTCCTTCAACCCTTCTGGAAGATTACTCAACTCACGGAGGGCCGTTATGCCACTCTAGACCGCACGCTCTTCACCATGGACGTTCTTCACAAGCATTATACACAAGCCTTCCAAAAGCAGTCCGACAATCATTCCCTCCGAAGTTGCATTGCAGCCTCATGGGCTATTTTTGACAAGTATTACCAGCTTACAGATGAGAGCCCTGCCTATGGCGCAGCCATGATACTTCATCCGTCGCGGCGTATGGCCCACGTTAAAAAGAACTGGCCCAAATCGTGGCATAAACCAGTCCTTGATGGCGTGAAGAAGTATTGGGAGGATTACTACCAGGGGTTACCGATTACCACCACAACGCCTGAGCTACGAGATGGCCTACAGCCACTCGACGAGTATGATCTGCTTGCTCGAGAGCTCGATGTCGTTAGCCCAGCGATGAGTGACCTCGACGAGTACAAGTCCTTCACCGCGGAAACTCCTGTCGCTATCGACTGTTCCCCGCTTGCTTGGTGGCTTAGAGAGGAGCAGCAACAACGATACCCTCGTCTATCCAGAATGGCCATCGATATCCTCTCAATACCCGCTATGTCGGCCGGGCCAGAGCGCGTCTTTTCTGGCGCACGACGCACAATATCATGGGATCGATGTCGGCTGGGAAGTCGTACAATTGAGAGAGGAGAGTGCATGAAGAGCTGGATTAAGAGCGGCATCACCCAGGGTATTCCGGTCGACTTGGTCGAAGAGGGGGAGGACGAGGAGGAAGCTGATAGTACCGGTATACCAGTCAGCCACCGGCCAGACCGACGAGCACACGCGGCTGGACGAAGTCACCTCCGCATTGGCCCCTGAGATCGACCGCTTGCGATCAACCCTGGGCCAATCAGGCCAACTTTCAGATTCGGAACGAAGCGCCCTCCAAGTCGCGCAGCAATGCAAGAAGATTGGCGACAACCTGCATGTCCTCTTAGACAAGATGAGGGTTGAACCGCCCTCAGCCGGCCCCACGACCGACATATCGATGGCAGACAAGGTCAAAGAGAGAGCAAACCGAATAGGGAGAAGCGGGAAGTCGGCCTTATTTGCCATTTGGAAGAGTAGGGAAGCCGAGGGTCTACGCAAGGAGCTCGATACGTGCACGATCCAGCTGAGCGTACACCTTACGTTGGTGATGAGGTAAGACGCCTATGGACGTCCTTTATGCTTAAGCACTCGTATTCACTAAACCAACCCAGGTCAGATATCGGCGACAAAATCAACAACTTATCGACCAATTCCCTACCGAGACTATCGGATGATCTCAAGCGCATCCAAGCCAGCCTCAGCGACCAGCACACGGCCAACCAAGGATTTAGGGCTGAGTTGGTATCAGTCCAAAGCAAGCTCAGCGGCATAGAGAAAGACAAAAGCATCCTTCTCGACAACATGAGCCAGCTCCTAAAAGTGTTCGGGGTTTCGGACCTAATGCTCCAGGCCATTAATCACAGACGTGTCCTCGACGCAGTGGCCTTTGATGGGATGATGGCCAGACGAGATCAAGTGGCCGAAGCGGCTCACCACACATTTGAGTGGATTGTGGAAGATGACGCAATACTAACACATGACCTAAGACCGGCAGATTCCTTAAGGGACTGGCTGTCGAGAGGTAGTGGCATTTTTCACATCAAGGGAAGGCCAGGCAGCGGAAAGTCGACGCTGATGAAGTTCATTGCCGCCCATGCGGAGACCAAGGCTTTGCTGCGGCACTGGGCAGACGGGAAGACCCTGATTCTAGTCAACGTTTTCCTTTGGATGGCGGGGCCCCGCAAGCAGAAGTCGATGGATGGCCTTGTAAGGATGCTTCTCCACGCCATCCTCGACCAAAACCGGGGGGATCTCATCCCCAAGGTGTTTCCACACTCTGGAAGCCAGGTGAGTGGTCACCGCGGCAGCCATACGAGAAGCTAGAGATATCTAATCACGAGATACTCGACGCGTTCAAACGTCTCATCAGGGACCACCACTCGAGCCATCGGTACTGTTTCTTCATCGACGGGTTAGACGAATTCGAAGACAACGTCGTAAGCTCCATGGACCTTACGAGGACGTTGAAGAAATGGGCCACCGATAATTCGGAAAGCGTTAAGATTTGCATGTCGAGCCGGGTGTTGCCATCCATCACATATCATCTCGGCGGCATGCCAAGCATTTTTCTACATGAAATCACCGCCCACGACGTCAGAGCGGTGGTGGAGGAATGGCTTGGAAAGCATGAGTACTTCTTCACCGAAACGCCGGAAGAGCGCGAATTATTAATGGAGCGTTTGATGGCGAAAGCTCAAGGGTCCTTCCTCTGGGTTAAGCTCGCCCTCCAGGAAGTAGAGTCCCAACTATGTCACAGACAGGGCCTGAGTCGGATCGATCTACAGTCCCTAGCGATATGGTAGACATGTACGACCACATCTTGTCGGAATCGATCTCGGAGTTTGATCAAGCTGAGGCCTGGGCAGTCTTGGGTGTTCTTCTCTCCCTGACCAAGCACGGGGCCGACAGCCTGTCTCTCTACCACTATTCTCTGATAGATGACTTAAGAAACCCGAGCTTCGCCACGAGCTGGGGTATTGATGACCAGTCCATGAGCGATGTTCAGAAGCGGGTGGAGCTGTTCAAACTCAGGGTTCCGAAGCTCTTCAAAGGCTTGGTGGATGTCGTGTCAATCGAGGTTTCGGCTCGAAGACAGTCCACATTTCGCTTCGAGGACAACGTCAACGGGTCAATGTTCGCCGAGTCGTTGGCATTCACCCATCGCACTGCGTATGATTACCTGATGCTCGAAAGCGGCGGGGGGCGCTTCCAAGCCAAGCCAAGATTCAATGCACCTTTGGCCATTTTACAATGTTTTCTTGCCGAAGCACAGAGCTTCGGCTGGAATACATATTCCTGTGCTCAGTGGCAAGATAATTTGAGGATCATCATCCCTTGGGCTGAGGAGGTTGGCCTTGACGACTCTGGCCTTGCTCTCCTCCAGGCTCTAGATGATGTCCTTCTATGTCGCCAGTTTGGAAGCCGCACGGTGGATGCCATTGACTGGACACGACTATTGCGGTTTGCAAGTTCGGTGGATCCGCGAGAGCCGACCCAGGTCTACTTTCCCACGATGAAGCGGTTGTCATATGCCATCGTCTCCGTCTTTTCCATGTCCTGCACATTTGGATTCCACAAGTATATCAGCTGGGCAACGCGGGGTGAATCACAATGGACCGCAAGAGAAGACGTCCGCGCCGCAATACTGGACATGATCTGCAGGGAAGGGTCTACGATACCATCATTCCTTGGCACCCTAGAGGTCCTGTTTCAGTTACGATTTGACCCTAACATGAGACCCTGTTATGGTTCTTCCCCCACCGATATTTCTGTCTGGGAGCTGTACCTCCTTCGAGCGCTTGAGAGAGGGGAGATCTTTGCGAAGGACGGACCCTTCTGGAAGACCTTGATAGTATTCCTCAAGTATGGCGGGAACGCCAACATAAGTTTCCATTGGGAGATATACGAGGCGTCGCAGAGATCCAGACTCTGCGAAATCATAAGAACGGATATCCAGATGATCGCGCCCGGAGTGCCAAAGGAGCGAAGGGAGGCCGAGGGTGATGCTTACGTCACTATGCATGCGGGTAACGAAATGCCGCATCTGTTTCCCCTAGATGGCGATCCTTACTCAACCGCAGCCGAAATGACCGAGGAGCCGATTCTCCAGAACAATCGCTCGGATGCGTCGACAGACAGCCAGCGAGCAGTGCAAGGCGTACCGGACGCTAGCCACTCCGAACTGAAGACTGCTAATACTTTGTTTATGATGGATCTAAGGATGGAAGTACGGGGCAAAATAGGGACCAAGGTGGTAAGGATGCCTAGATCCGAAGCCAGATTTGGAGCCGACACGGAGTCGGCGAGAATTCTCCTTTCGCGTTTGCCAAGAGGAGGGACACTTCGAGGCATATGCGAACAAGTCGGGCCGTGTGAAGGGCCTGAAGCTCTTCGCCTGATTGACCAGAAGCTGGAGGGATGGTTGGATTCCCGAAGTAGCAACTTGGAAGAGCCCCAGATGGTTGCAACTCTGTCTGAAGTTTGGTTTGAAACCTTGCAGACGGGTGTGCCTCTGATTCTAGGTAAGTTGTCGTTAAGGTCAATAGTCTTATGTGATATACTAAGTTGAACAGGTCTTCTTAGTGGCATGGCTGCCTACGCTTTGATGTGTTGGTGGAGGTCTGATAGCCTGTGAAGTTTGCATTTGGTGTACGCGGAAATCCGAGTAACGACTTACTCAACTATGAGACACCCCGCGACGACCTTTAGCCCGTGTGGACACGGGGTTGGGGACTATGATGGACGCACCCGAGGGAGAAGGATTTGGGCATGTCAGATTGTTTTATATGTCAAAGGGCTCAGCCTAGGCGTCATTAGGATAAACTTAGTATTCTCGAGCACGAAGGGTATTGGTAAAGAGCCGAGAGCAGCGGAGATGAAATTGAATTGAGAACAAGTTGACGTGGTTCAGATGATGCTATGAGAGCGCTTCATGACATCGCATTTAGGTCTGGCGTGAGATGACAGTGCACCGTCCGTCATCACATGAGGATTGACATATATAGCGAATTATTATTTTATCAAAGTCCTGGTCCATATACGGTACAGCGGGACCCAGCCCTTCATCTCTCACTGTTCTATGGAACCAAACAATTCCCCTGGACAATATAAACCATCATCACTCCAGAGCCTCTAAACTAGCACTCAAGGACGAACAAAAATCATCCACAACACGCGCCTTGTCGCCCACACCCAATGCCCCCGCTTGCCAACTCACAGTGTATGACAAACTCCCGCCCTTAATACTTGCAACGTTGAGTACCCTTTCCCCTGGATCAGAAGCTCAGTTACTCCGCTTATAATCCGTGCACCAGTCTACCCTTACAGATGACATAACTCTTCTGGCCCCGGCACCTTCAGAGGCAAACATCCATGTCTTTGCAGGCGAGTCTATGAATATCCAGTCCTTTCTGCATGAGGTCGGCATCCCACTCTCACCAAACCTATCCACGCCGGCCTACCACTCCCATGGAGCTCCGACTCGCGGCCCTAATAGTCATGGGGTGACTTACTGTACGGGCCCTTGACGAGGCTGCACGAGGCGGCGTCAGATGGTCCCAGTTAGATGAAGTATCGACGGGCTTCGAGAAGCTGGGCAACTGGCGGTATTCCGCTTTCCAGATGGAGGATGGCGATGGGGGTCGTCCTCCAGATAGGCTGTATAGCTCGCATAGATTAGTTGATAGCCTTGTTCATTCTATGCAAGAAGTGTCGAGTACTTAGTGGCCGGTCTTTAGAGGGTTCACAGGGTGCCTGTGTCGTCTGCATAGCCGAACTGGCCTTGAGGATTGCTTAATCGGTAGTGGGCTCTGTATATAGCAGAAAAAGGATCGGCGATACCGGCGATCCCTGAGGGAGACCGTACTGGAGAGGAGAGGGCGGAGTGATAGTATCTTGATACCTAACACAAGCAGATCGGGTCATCCATGAAAGATCCAGCCCACCGTGCGAGATGTTCCGGCCAGCCTTGTTTACGGAGTCGTAAAATCAGTCTATTGCGTATGATAGTGTTGAATGCGCCTTGGATGTCCATTGTGATCAGTGTGGCCACCTTTTTGCGAGAGAATGCTTCATTAATGTCATGAAATAAAGCAGCAATAAGGTCTGTTGCTGGTTGGCTGCTGAAGAGGTACCAATATTTCTTGACTGGTTCGAGAAAAGATACAAGTAGAGTGTTAGAGGGTTGTCAGACTGGTGGGGGGCGTATGCAGGGGTAGTCTGGGACTACATAGGCAAACCATTCCTTGTTAGTCTCTATAGCATCGTCCCCTAGGTCGGCTGCCCATTCAGTTTGTCTCTGCATGAGGAGGTTGCGGGTGGTTATGCCGGTGGTGAGGACGGCCCATTCGGACCTGACTTGGAATGCCCACGGGATCTTTCGTGGGTCCACGCCGAGTTTCCGGGAAATATGGGTCCGGATTGCGTAGTCCTTGCGGGCTCTAGCCGGAGGTCCTCTCGGGGTAGGGCAAAAGAGGTGGGTTGTCCCTAGCGAGGAGGGGGGTTGTTGTTGTTGTTAATGATGTTGATGTTGGTGGGCAAGGGAGTAATTAAGGCTACTTTTTAATATTTGCATGCCAAGAAAGTAAGATGACAAAGGAAGGTGTCGAAAGTAGATAGTTATGTATGTATCTATGTATGTATATTTTTCGTCCGGGGGGCCGTTAGGCCCGTAGAGTCCCCTACTGGGGCACAGGACGTGCTGAGCTAGAGATCCTAATCTACAATCTACATCATGCCATTAGGTGGGGTTAGGCTTAATCATTTGCAACGCGAAATTAGTCCTCCCCAACGAAAAAATATTTTCTGCAAAAGGCGAAAACAGACCACTATCCAGCATATCATCGGCTCAAAGGCGCATCGTGTCGAGCCTGTTACCCGTCAGCGGGATGACCAGGCGCGGCTGAGAAACAGTAGCCGCAGAACCAGCCTGTTACCAGGAAGGCCATGGTAAGGTCATGGGCGTGGCAGCAAGAGGCTGCCTCGGGTAGTCCCGGTCAGGTGAAGGGTGCTGTAACACCTTTCTTCTGGCCGAGCCCAGGTAATAAGGAGGAGGAACAAATGAGAAGAGAAGAGTTTGAAAAAGAGGGAAGGAGCGCGAGTGCGTCTCGGGTCAGCCTCGGCTAGTGACGAGAACAAATCTTTTCAAAGAAGGCGTTTGTTTTGGCCAGCTTGACAAACTTGTCGAAGTCTCTTCCTATTGCAAGGTTGACTGCTGCCTTCGGTGAGGGAGCCAGCCTCATCCGATGACGCGGCGGTACCTTTCTGCAATAGAAGATATGATCAGATGCTTTGAGTCGGTTGCACGAGCAGACCACTCGTGCTTCGCTGTGGTCAAATCTTACGTGATATGCGGCGAAGTCCCCATGGAGGGATCTTGCTGCGAGCAGATGGTGCAAGACTGCACGCGGGAGCGAGAGCTCCGGTGGGCAGCCCGTGGTCGCCTTGAGATTGAATCTCCTGTACTGCTCGGGGGAGGAGGTAGACCACCATGCTTAAAAGTTTCTTTCGGTTTATGCCTTGCAACTCTTCGCAGGTATGCTAGCGTTGGCTTAGCGCCCTCGGGCTCGGGCAGCGAGGATGCTGCTTTTGCCAATTTATCGGCTTGTTCGTTGCCAGGAATGTCCGTATGGCCTGGTATCCAGCGCACTTGTGTGGCTCCATGCGATGCAACTAAGGCCTGGAACTCGTGGAAGACTTCTTGGGAGGAGTCAGATGGTGTGCCTCGTAGGCATGTGGCGGCAGCCAGGTTATCCAGGCAAACTATAATGTCCTGTGTTGCTGATTCTCGGAGGTTTAGGGCGGCCTTCAGGCCCTCTAGTGCTCCTGTGGCCTCAGCATCGAAGACCTCAGCTGGCCCGAGGCGTCCTGATCCATCGAAGATCGGGAGATTATTTTGGTGGATGGTGAAGCCGTAGCTAGCTGCTCCGTCTGGGGACAAGGAGCCATCTGAGTATACAATCAAGGTGAGCGGGTTGAGTGACTGAATCCAATGGAGGAAGGTCTCAGCAGATTCTTCTTTTGATGCTATCTGCAGCGGTACTGCCTGCTCGTTGTTAAAGCATTGCTGGATGAGCGTCGGTCGTATGCAAGGCGCGAGGAGCTCATTAGTGCGTCGAAGACGTGTCCTGAAGCTGCTTTCTGCCGGTGCTTGATATCTCCGTTTGATGAGATCGTGGTATGCGGGTTGTCTGGGTGGGAGCGTTCGACTTGCCAGGGGGTGGGCCTCGTCAAGCGATTTAAGTCGAGCAGAGAACCGGAGTCGCCGTGCTTCGAGAAGCTGGGCGACTGGTGGTATGCCGCTTTCCCGGTGGAGGGCGGCGATGGGTGTCGTCCTCCAGACGGGGAGTATGGCTCTCATAGATTGGTTTATGGCCTTGGTCATTCTCTGTATGAGATGTTGGTTGCTCGATGGTAGGTCTTTGGACGGCTGATTCCATCGCGGCCGGACTGTGCCTGGGTACCACGCTTCCGCGCCGTGGAGCAGGACTGGTTCGACACATGCTCTGACGGCGCTTCGTACGGCGCTGGGCAGCGGGCCATGTTTCGTATTGGTGAGTCCGCGCAAGTGGTAGGCGACTGCTTGCGCTTTCGCTGTCCACTTCTCTACGTGACTTCGGAATGATAGTCTGCTGTCTAGCCAGATGCCTAGCCAGCGTAGAGCCGCTTCAGGATGTTTCACGTGTCGAAAGTAGATTCTATCTGTGGTTATTTAGTGTAGGGTAGCCCCCTGATGAGCGCTGCTACCTCACGCCTCGAATTGGGTTCGCCTGGTCCCTCAGAGTCATCGTCTGGATCTGCCTCATATCAATCGAGTTCGCTATCTTCATTCCCATCTCCTACATCTGTTCATACGGTCCCCATTCCGGGTTCGGTTTCCAAGACGCGTACATGCTCAGCACACCTCTCAATGTTGGAGCAGTCCCCGGTCGGTTTTTTGCCGGGTTACGTTGCGGATAGGTTCGGGGGTGGTCAACACAATGTCCGTCATTCTTTTAGCGGATGGAAACCCGGGCATGAAAATCTCATTCACCGTACTATATGGGTTTTGGTCGGGAGCATCCGTCAGTTGGGCTCCGGTCTGCATTGGTCAGGTTGCCGAACCGAAGACTACGGAAGGCGAAATGGCAAGGCGTCCACTCTCTGCAGCTTTGACCCGCTGATTGGCATCCTGATTGCTGGTGCTATCTTGGGTGCTCAACATGGTTCGTACCAGGATCTGATGATCTTTTGCCAGTTTTGCTTATATAGTGTCTTTTGCGGCCTACGTACTGGTTCTTAGGTGGACGGTCACTGTTGAAGGTCTGCTAAAAAAAATAATACATACTTTGGGGATGAGACGGGGAGTTGATCAGACTGTAGCACTGGAATTCCTAACCCTAGTTCTCCCGGGGCCCCGGAGCCTCTGTTTGCTCTTGCGCCTTGACGTTTTGCACGGCCATCCTTGACGTTGCTTTGCTGGCTTTGCTAGGTTTGTTCGCTCTCCTCCATTTGCTCTTCGCTTTCACTCTCAAGCTCGTTCTCCAACCTCTCTTTCCCTCCAGTAATGCAAGATTCTCAGAGAATCTCCACTGTAACAGTCTGTCTCCACGCCATCTGCTGGGCAGGAGATCGATGAGGCTCTCGAAGAAGCTCAGGATAACGAGGGTCGCTAAGAGTACCACCGATAATTCTTTGAGTGGTTGCCGGCTCTTGGAGGCTGCGAGCATGTCCTTGGGGAAAACATATGAAAGTAAACCGAACGCCGCCCCAGTTGCTGTTTCTGCGTTTCAAAGGATGGCTTGTTGTGGAAGAAGTTTGGTAGAGCCTTGGCTTCCTGTCTCTGCGGATGCCATTGAAGTGGAAGAAAACCTTTGAACGAAATCAATGTGTGACCAAACAACAGAGGGAACACATCCTCTGGGCGGCTTTTCTGGCTTTGTGGCTGAGCGAATTGCCAACACACACAGACACGTCCGGTCAGACGATCTGCACGACCTGTGGTTGGGCCTGGTCGAAGACGCCCGAGTCTGCCCAGACCTTGCCCGCTCCGATGCGACGAAACTCGCCATCCTCTCGGCCGGTCGGCTCCAAGATCAAAACGTGGAACCACAAGTATACGGAATCTTGCGGCGGACAAAAGTTCAGCGTGATTTGCTTCATCGTCACGGCGAGGCACCGCACGGCGCCCCTCGACACGTCGGCGTGTCGGTCGAACTTGAAGCGGCCGACGACGCGAGACTCCCCTTGGAAGAGTATCATCTGGCTCCAGTTTTCCATGGAAGCAGCGCAGTGGTGCGGGTGGTCCTCTTCTAGGCGGAAGTCGAGTTCTGTTAGTAGGCCTCGCGCGACTAGTCGACCGCCTTGGATGGACGAGGTCAGCGGGCGGCCGGACCAGGTGACGTCGACGGTCTCAATGGTAAGCTCCTTTTCGGTCCGTCGGCTGGGCAGTTCGTTGGGCATCCTACAGCAGTTCCGCTTGATGGGGCCGTCGATGGAGATCCAGGACCACGACGGTGGGCAGGAGGACGAGGACGGGGACTCTCTGCCGGACCCCCCGGACCCCCCGCGGAACGGGTCGCAAGTCCAGCAGAGGCTGTCGACGAGTTCGGCCTTCCACATCCCGGCCACTGGCTCGTCCCCACTCAACCTCTCGTAGAAGAACTGAGTCAAGCCGGCCAGCGCCGCCATCTTGTCGCTGGCGTGGGTCAGGGCGCGCGTGGAGTAGTCCTCGACGAGAGTCCACCACATGGTATACACGGACCCGCGGGTGAGCTGGTCCCTCTGGCCGACGAGCCAGTGCGGCGGTCCAAGCAGCGGCGCGCGGGGGGGCGCCCCGAAGCGCGGCGTGTGGACGTGGGTGCCGTCCTCGGACGCCTCGCGCTCGGCGCAGAACCAGTACATCTGGTCTTGGGCGAAGTGGATGGTCCGGCGAGAGAGGCACACCTCCTGGAGCACCCAGGCTCTGGTGTTGAGCGCGGCCTTTTCCAGATCCCTCGCCGAGCCCGATGGCCGGACGAGTGCCGGCGTCGCCTGCTCCGTGGGGACCGCTGGCCCGAAGCGACCGGGGCCGGTGCTGGACCATCGAGGCGGCGGCTCGATCTGGAAGCTCGTCGTGGGCCTGGGCGTGTGCATGCACCCTCCGTCGCTGTCGAACGCCGACGTCGCGGCCAGGTTCAGGTAGGCGTTTCGGTATATGGAAGCCATGTTGGCCGACTCTCTCTCCCAGTCGTCGGCGTCGTCTGCAGGGAACGCCGGCCCTTGTTCAGCGCCTATCTCTAAAAAGGGGAGTTGGCGGGCGGTGCTAACTAACCTTGTATGATGCACAGCGAGTCTATCCAGATGTATCGGATCCCGAGCGCCCGCGTGATGCTGATGGCGTCTCTGTACGTCCTCGGCAGCGTGTCCAAGCGGATGGCGTCGGACAGAGGCAGCACGGAACTCGTCGTCAGCCTCGCCGGCAGCTGGCCTTTGCCCCAGCAGTGACTCAGGGTCGCGTAGCGCGCGTGGCAGCCACTCAAGATGGCAAGCCGCGGCTCGATGGACCCGTCAGCCTCTCCGACGTCGATGCAGCGGGTGGGCAAGACGGGGAGGCTCGGCACGGGCTCGAGCGAGCATACTGACGTGTGCGTGTCGTCGCACTCCTTCAGCCAGGTCAAGATGGTTGGCAGCAGGGCCTCGACGGCAGCAGGCCGGGAGCTGGTCCAGATGGGCCTCTCTCTGGTATTGTCTGAGTCGTCTTCGTCCGTCGTCAGCATGGAGGGCAGGCGAGGCTGGGGAAGTTGATGTTTCTCTCCGGGGCGGGCAACAACTTACCTAGCTCCTTGCGCAGGATTAGTCTCGTCGACATCTCTTCCCGCATCCAGTACGCTCGGAGGCCCCAGGCGCTTATGTCGTTGGAAGATGGCGGGATCGAGTAGTACGGAGCGCAAAGGTAGTGGTCCACCTCGACCCGCAGCTTGAGGCCCTTGAATGCTCCCTCCAGATCTGCCTCGGTCTCGAGGGACCGATCATGCGTGGCCGATTCAAGCATGACCTTGCAGAGCTCGCACGATTCCGCCGACTGCCTGAGGGCCCTGAACGTCTTGTGATGATCAACCGTAGGATCCTCTCCGGAAATCCGTATCATCGGGTGCTCCTTGCGCATCACCTCCAGACAGCGGTAGCAGAGGGTCATGGTGGCATCTGTGTCCTCGACAAAGGTGTAAGCGAAAGGAGCCTTCTGGTCGAAAAGACGGACGTCATATGGTCGGGGAGCTGGGGGTGGTGTATCTCTTGGTATCCCCGGGCGACGTGCTAGGGATTTATGTTTATCCGGAGGTCATAAGTGGGCCAGCCTCTTAAACCGAAGCTGAGAATCCGGGGGCGGTGGCTGTTGAGGCAGTGAACTGACATCTGCCTCGATGCAGTTTAGGGCATCGTGGCAGTGAGGGCAGCTGAACCGCCAACACGCTAGATAATCCCGACATTGTGAATTTCCCATGAGAAGAGGGAAATCATCGGGTTCGGTTGACTCTTGCTTGATAGTCAGCTCGACCTGCGCTCGTTTTCGGATGCGATCGCAAAGCCACCATGACATCAATAGACTCGATCCGCCGCTTGTACATATCCTCGTCGGTCCAATCCTCGGACTGGTGGCACCGGATCTCGACGAGCCGGGCACGCTCTTGGGTTTCGAGGTCCATCTCCTGGTCGACATGTTCCTCTTTTAGAAATGTCAAGGCTAAAGAATTATTCCTTTCTATATAACGTGCATGATAAGCGTGCGGTCAAAATAAGCGTGCGGTCAATTTTCCATAACCTCGCAATTCTCTACCTTTGCAAAATTAATTATAATACTTTAAATCAATTTAAATTAATTAGGACTTTATTCTTAAGATACTATTATTTCTATTTAATATCTTTATATATTATATTCTATCTTATTATAAATACTATATTATTATGCCTTTATTTCTAGTTTTTACTTTTAATTACTATTTTAATAATTTTCTTCTTTTAATTATATATTTACTTCCTTTTAATCTTATAAATTCTACTTTTTAATTAAAATTAGATTTTCTTTATTTTATAATTATTTCTTTTTAGTTTATTAATATTAATTAAGTATTTTATTTTTTTATTAAAAAATCTAATTTTTTAATTTTAATAAAGTAATTTAATATATAATTTTTTATGCCTTTTTAATAAATTAATTAATAATATATAAAATTAATATTAAAAAGCTTCCTTAATATTAAGAGATCTAATTCTTAATAAATTTAGATTATAAATTTACTTTTATTAGGTTATTTAGTATTTTAAAAACCTAAGGTATAAGTAGCTTATTAACCCTTTAGATTAATATTAATATATATAGCTTTATATTTAATTTAAAAATTATATTTTTTAAGTTTAAAGGTATAAGGCCTGCTCCTTAGAAACCCCTATAGATATTCTTTTCTATTATAAACTCTTAAAATACTATAAAAAATACTAAAAAGAAATCCTTTTTAGTAATATATATTATATTAGCTTGCATTTTTATCTTAATTTATTACCTATATATTTACTTAAATAGGCTAAAATACTTAATATTAAGAGGCTAAAGTATATAAAATAAATAAAAAGGTATATAAAAGGTTATAATCTTATTATCTTTATAAAAAAGCTTAAAATTAATTAAGAGGTAATTTTTATAGCTATTTAGGATAAAGAGGTAATATTTACTAATTATATAAAATTTAATATATTTATTAAAATACTAAACCCACTTTAGGCCTCTTTTATTTATTATCTAGCTATTTTTAATTATAATAATAATTTAATCTTATAATAAAGGGCTATCTTTATATTATATTAAGAGGTAATATTAACTTATAATAATAATAAATAGTAATAGCCACTATCCTTAGGAATTAATGCCCTAAATAATTATAATCTATTCCTAATTTCTAGATTAAGCTAATTTTATATTAAAATATCTTTTTATATTTATAATAATTATATTTATTAAAATAATTCTTATTATAAAGCTAATCTTATTAAAATTATAAATATTTAATTCTAAAATATTATATTTAATAATTATATTCTATATAAATATAAACTAACTAAAAATAACCTTTAGATCTTTATATTTAGCTCTTTAGTAATTATATTTCTAAAAAAAATATATCTTTAATTTTAATTATTATTTAATAAAATTAAAAGCTTAATATTTATTAATAAAAGGTATATTATAATTAATAAATAATTTATTAATTATATCTTCTATATTATAAAAATAAGGAGGAAATAATTATAAATCTAAATTAAGAATATATTAAATAATTATTTATTTCTCTAGATTTATTAATTTTTAAGATTTAGGCATAAAATTGCATCTTATAGGGATATAATTATATTAATAATGCAAAATAGTATTTAAAACTCTATAGATTATAATAATATAATATACCTTTAATTAGGGGTTATTTTAAAATGCTTAAAGAGTAAGAATAATATTAGCTTTATAATTTAATTATAATATATTTTATAATTAAGGAATATAGATTAAAGTAAGGAAAAAAGAATTTAGGTGGGGAATTAACCGCATGCTTGTTTTGACTGCACGCTTATCATGCATGTTATAGCATAATAGCTAATATTAATAGCCTGGGCTAAGTTTAAGAAATTAGACAGTCAATATATTTATTTTTATATAATACCCTGTCCTTCTGTTCTGCCAACTATCTATTCTATGCTCTGAAGATATATTTATCAACATCCAAACGTGGATATCTATTGAACATTTACTCGTCAAACCGCCTCATTCGATGCTTCCATTCTATTTTGGACTTGCGCTACTCACCAGCTTGGATTTTTCAAGGTCCTCGGTAAGCCCCCAATGACCCCGGAGCCTAAGGTCTCTTCAGTGTGGCCATGAGAAACCGTTGATGGAGTTGCACTCCCAGAGACCACTTTGACTGGCCAGCGGCCGTCAAAGTCGGAGTTGAATTGCCCTGCACCTTCCACGGCGTGGACAGCTTCTGGTAACCCCGTTGGGACGGAATCGTCGAGAATGAGACGGGAACGACTTCAGAAAGCTCAGAGCGGCCGTCTACAATTTCCATCCAGCATGGCCCAATCCCTACCATTACGAAGCCCAGACCCTTGAGCAAGTTCCTGTGTGATGACCTGTCAGTCACACATGGCAACTGCGATGTTTGTGGAGCACTTCTGCGAGGTCCGAGGTGATGCCTGCCACGGTATTTCTGGCTGAGACATTCCACAGCCGGAGGCAGAATGGCTGTATGATTACGGAGATTTTCTACTTCAGCTCTTCCAGCTGTTTCCGGCCTACTTGGTGGCTGGCCCACTTGGGACCTACGGGCAATGCTATCAGCCCTTTGGGTAAGGCTCGCATCGACACTCACCCTAATCTAAGGACAGGTGATGGACTATGCATAAATTAGGCGGTGGCGATGCAAGCGTCTAACGCGTTAGTGCGCGAGCGCAGACGCTGGCATTTCGTCATCCCTCTCGACTTTCTTCTGATGGACACGCAAGCCAGCGGGCGAGATGCTCATGGCGCTGATTGAAATCACGGCGCCATTTCTTAGCTCGCACAATCAGAGGAACAACAGTATTTTGCCCAAGGAGACGAAATGGTGGTCAAAGGGGACTGGGCCACGTAATTTAAGCAGGTAGCCTAACCGCAATGGAAAAGCCCATCCATCTCTTTCAAGCGACGAGTGTTGCCCGGGCTTGACAAGCTCCGCCTCGACGCGGCGTGGTGTGATCGTCATTTAGTGCGGATATCTTGCCCCAAGCCAGACGGCGCACAACCCAGCTGACGAGAATAGGCGGCCTTAGCCACCAATTAAATCCAGAGGCGTCTGCGTCAAATGGGCATGTCCCAGCTGTCCAGCGTTGGGGCTGAGTTGGAAATCTATCTTTGCGACGCTAAGTGCCGGCTAGACCCAACATATGAAAGCCACCAAATCGTTTGCTGCCTGGATGGCGCTCCAAGTGTATTGACCGTCAGCCTCATCTTGCCGGTGCATGACCCAACCCTTTTGTGATTCCGTGCGCCTTGGGACCGGTTCTAGGCCTTGCAAGGGGCACGGTGGCGCACGGGTGAGGGGTAGCGGCGAGGGGCATGTCTTTCGGTGAGCGAGATATAGACGAATCAATTGATCTGGCATGTCTGGCATGAGTTTCCAGTCTAAATGTGCGAAAAGGGTAACATGCATAGTCTTACAATAGATACTGTTGGGGTTTGTGGCTTTGAGGCTTGCAGAAAGCCGGCACATTCCGCACCTATCAAGCCAGTAGGAAGCTCATTTTCTTCTTCTAATGTGCTCAGGCTGATTTTAGGCCAGTCTCACCTAACGAAAACTATCGTTGTGGGAGGCTTTTGGATCCGCTGAGGGTTGAGTCCTACGTGACAGCTGGAATGTTGCCCGAAACTCTACGAGCTTCACAGCCTCAATTCATAGCCCCGTGGCACACTTGTGGACAGGACTATCTAGGTACCAGCAAGCTGAGGAGTTACTTGCCGTCTCTCGTTCTATAAAGCTATGGTAAACCCCGTCTATGATTGAATCCTTCGACCCTATCGAATCAGCTTTGCTTCCGCGGCGATCCCAATTTTCTAGCTCGCGATTGCAACTTGTTGAGATTCCAGTTGGTGTCTATTCACTTCCTCAACCCTCTCAGCCTTACCAGTTCTCTCGATGAACATGGGTACTCTACGCCGGAGCCTGCTGCTCCTGCTCTCGCTTTCGATGACGACTGCTTGGGCCCAGAGCTCCCTGTCCACAAGAGTCTCGTCGACAGCCGCGGCTGTTCCGACGGGTGGCGGCCAAAACTATCCGGCCGTCAACTTCACCACGCTTGACATCTACGTGTACCCCAGGCCTCTTCGGGTCAACGGGTCGTCGTGCACCCCCAGCCAGACCCCGTATGTCCAGAGAGTCTCGAACTACATGTACGAGGGCTGGGCCATCATCGACGGCGACGTCATCTTCGGCACCGAGGCGGACATCCTCGCCGTCGCGGTCGGGGGCAACGAAACGGTCCCGAGCCGGCGAGATCTCGAGGACCGGTCGCTCTCGATCCAGCCCTAGGCCTTAGCCACGAGCAGAAGCGAGGCGACCGCGACTGGCACATCTTCGTCGACTGCCCGGAGATCATCGAGCCCAAGACCTGTGGCGGCAACTCGGCGCTCTGGACCGGCTGGGCCTCCCAGTACGCCACGATCGGGTCCCCAGCCTGGGACTACGCCGGCGCCTACGACGTCGACTCCATCATGCACTACGACGCCTGGACCCTGGCCAAGGGCTCCAAGCCCGTCATCAGCGGCCGCCCGGGCGTCTTCTTCAAGGCCTCGGGCCGCGACGCCCCGACCCTCCCCGACTCTCGCCACGTGTGCGAGCTCTACTGGGAGTACTGCCACGCCATCTGCGGCGACGGCGTCTGGTCGCCCGGGTTCGAGACGTGCGACGACGGCAACAACCTCGACGGCGATGGTTGTCCCGCCAACTGCCAGGGCACCGATCCCCCCATCGGCGACTGCTTGACCACGTGCACGCCCGATGCCCTGCCGCCCGCCGCCGACGCCTGCGCCTGGGGCTCCGGCCGCGCCACGTGCGAGATCTTCGACGCCGGAGGCGTTAACCCCAACTCCGGAGAAGCCTTCTGCTTCTGCCAGGCCGGGTACCGCGCCGACGGCGTCGACCCGACCAACACCCAGCTGCAGTACCACTTGCAGTGGGATAACGCGGCCGGAGGCCAGACCCATCGTGTGGCCGTTGCACCGGGCCAGACGTGCAATACCGTGTGCAGTGACAACCAATGCAGCGAAGTGCCTCTCCGGAACGAGTGTCGTTGAAGTTGACGAGTGTCATTGAAGTTGACGAGGGCAGGAGGTTAGGGGAATACGAGGCTGGGATGACCTGATAGTTGCGCTGTTAGTATAAACCACTGATGGGATATGTAGCGGCTGAAGTCGATAATGACGGAAACATTCATCGTCTCCTTAACGATGTTATATAAACCCATTTAAGAATAAGGGGCTCTTTATAAAATGTGTTGGATTCACCAGCTGCGCCATTTTGGGCAAAAGTTGAGGGTACCCCGCTTATTATTACAGCTTGGAATTATCCAGTATATAACCCAACACACCCCCCCAGCTGAAGATGATTATCATCTTTAGCTGAGCCCTGAGCCCTATTTTGCTTCATTGAAAGTAATTCTCCAATTAGCTAGGATTTATTCCTAGGAGGTGCTAGAAGTGTGATACAGGGAATCGAACCGTAGCCCGTAGAGGCCCTGAGACTCTTAATTGTTGGATTCACCAGCATGTGTGGATCTGGTTGGAAAGCAAGACGGGACCAGTGTCGTCTAAATAGAACCCGACTGGGGCCCTTCGAGAACTTTGAGAACTTCGCGAACTGACATGGCGGAAACGCAAAATGAAGCCATTTCGTTGAAACCGCCACCAATTTCTAAAGCGCGCTAATAAAGATATGGGGTTAATTTTAATAAAACTACTAAATATTAATTTTATAGATATTTTTATTTAGAAATTTATAAAAGAAATAAAAATATATTAAAATTACGCCCAAGTGAGTTTAAATATATTATTCTTATCCAAGAATTTACGGTAGAAATCGCAATGCATATAATTGAAATTATATTGCAATTAAGAAGTGAGGTTGATTTAGAGGTGGTGGTCAGCATAGACCATACCATAAAGGAATTCCCAAGCAGTGACAGGCTGTACCAGTCCGGTGTCGTGCATCCTGTAGATGACGACTCAAGCTGCGTGGCAGCCTGTGGTACTGATCTATCAAAGCTGATACTGCGATCCGAACGGACTCAAGACGAGGATAATCCGACAATCCACTACGGCGCTATTGCCTCGGGAAACCAGCTGATGAAAGATGCTTCGGTCAGGGATAAGCTTGCCGCGGAAGAAGACATTCTATGCTTTGAAATGGAAGCGGCAGGGCTGATGAACCACTTTCCTTGCCTAGTTATCCGCGGCATATGCGACTACTCGGATTCCCACAAGAACAAGGAGTGGCAGGGCTATGCAGCAATAGGTCGAGAGAGGTCGGACGTTCTCTACTGAGTCACTCTTGGCGTCGATACAACCATCGGAAAGACGGCGTGAGTACAGCAATACCAGCAATAGGTCTGGGTTCATCCCAACATTGTGCGGACAACGTACTATTTATTCATGCTCGTTCTAACTGCAGAGACTAGACCCTAGAAGAGAAGTGTCAAGCAAACAGGAAATACAGGCAAAGACAAACCACTCTAGGCAAAAACAATGTAGTCCGCCACACCCGAGAAGATGTTCGAGTTGGCCCACCCATTAATGTGCCAGTCGAAGCCGGTAGCAGAGACGTTGCTCACGCCCACCTTGATCCGCAGGTTCTCGCTGTTCTCGACGCTGAGCCTCCGGAAGGCCACCAGCACCTTGGGCGTCCCGTCGAACATGCCGCCGGGGAGGTCCACCCGCCCGTACGTCTCGAGCTGCGGGAGCCTCTCGTTGCGGACGTCTCCCGTGCTGAAGGTGCCGCTCACCAGGCCCCTCCTGTTCTCCTGGTGCGCGAGCCACGTCACCGCCGCCCCGTACAGGACGCTGTCCCCCCACGTCTCCACGGAGAGGTCGAAGCCCTCGGCCGTGACGTTCTCCGCGAGGGCCATGGTGCGCCACCACGTGCCGCTGTCGATGTCGAGCATCTTGTACCAGACCACGACCCTGGGGGGCCCGGCCGAGAAGGGCCGCTTGAAGGTGACGTGCCGCGACGTCTTCTGCTTGGGTTCCCACCAGGGATGGTCCTCGCTCGTGGCGAACTCGCCGACCTGGATCTCCGGGTCGTCGACGGCGAAGGTGCCCCAGGTGCACCCCAGGCCGTAGGCCTTGGTGTCGGACCAGTGGCTGAGGTGCACCTCCGCCGAGGTTGTGGTGACCTGTTCCGCGACGGCCTGCACGCGGACATTGCGCTCGCGGTCGGCGTCGATGTAGTTCAGGCCCACGGCGACAATGGGCGGCGCTGGGAACTCCCACGCGAAGTTGGCGCGCTTGGTCAGCTCCTGCGACGTCAGGGGCGGGTCCTGGATCTCCATAGTGTAGAAGCTGTCCAGCATGCCGCCCTCGAGGGGGTACGTGCGGCTCATGAAGCCCTTGTCCGTCTGCGAGAGGGACGTGTTCCAGCCGACCGAGGACCCGTCGAGCGTCAGCTCGGCGGGAAAGGCGTAGATCATGATGGACTCCTTGTCAAAGGCGGAGAACTGCGTCTCCGAGGCCGGGTACTTCTCCAGCAGGGAGCGGCGGATCGTGGCTTCGTCCCAGCCGTTGGTGCGCTTGTAGTACTCCAACACGGCCTGCTCGTTCCACGGGATGCCGGCGGCCGGGGACTGGTGCTCGTGGTGGCAGCCGAGGGCGTGGCCGAACTCGTGCAGCACGACCCTGCTGATCTCGTGGTCGGGACTGTCGTCCTTTAGCCAGCCAAAGTTCATCGTCTTCTGGTCCTGCGGGATGGTCCCGTTGTCCGTGCCGAGGTAGGACCAGGAGCCGCCGCCGTCGCCGACGGAGATGCGGATCTCGGTGTCGCCCGAGTCGACCCAGGTGAACTTGATGTTGGCGTACCTGGGCCACTCGTTGGCGCACGCGCGGATCTTGTCCTGGAGGGTGGGCGTGCCGTCGAGGAAGCGGATGCGGAGCTCGCGGCCGGGCTTCCACATGCGCTGGATCGGAAAGGCGAGGCGATCCTCCCCGTCGTTAGCACCGGCGTTGCTCGGACGCTCCTGGAGGGCGAAGCGTCTGGCGGCCTTGGTGATGTCCTCCGGGACGCGGCGGAGGGAGCAGACTTGGATTGGCTGAGACATGATGCGAGAGGAGACTGTATAAGTCAACGCACGGACTTTCCGACACCCCGGGGTTTCCGACATCACGAAAATCCACTTACACGGCATGACTCAACAAATTGATTCCTATATATCTCAACAACAACATAAGCTAGCCACCTATTGGCTCGTATTTGGGACCTCTAGCTGGAACTCATACAACATTGAATCAAATTGGGCCAATTGGGCGGCTTGAGAAGCCGCCTCGGCGTCAAGAACCTTGGTGTAGTGCATCTGTGCCTCCCTGACCTCTTCAATCCCGATGAACGTGTCATTCGGGTTCTTGCGGACCTGCTTGCGCCTAATTGGTCTCAGTTGCTCAATTTGAGCCTCTAGTTGCTCAATTCGGCTGTTTGCAAGGGCTAGCTCCATTGTGGTCTTATCATATCCCTTGCCAATTGACCGGAATAGCTGCCGGGCTGCAGGCTCTTGATGACCGGACGGAAAAACGGCTCGCGCAAGGTCGTAGATATGCTTGGAGCTCTTTGGTGTTGGGCAGCTAATAAGATCGGTCCCTCGAGTTAATTGAGGTGTGTTTTCTTCGGTGTTTTCTTGGTCTTCGATCTTGTTGGTATTCGAGACGTTGAGCCGGCTCATGAGGGGCTTCGATATGTTAACTGGCCACAATCCCGAGCCCTTCTAGCCACTTAGGATGTTCCGCGATGTGAAAGCTGCCTCTCGAGCCTTTGAATAACACTGTAGGAAGGTCACTTTCCCGATTGGGGCGGCCATGACGAAAGCCGGCTTCTTCGAAAGCTCAGTCCGATAGGCCTGCTTAAGCGGACCAAAGACCGCAACATCCAACGGTTGCGTAAGGTGTGATGTATGTGCCGGCAGATATAAGAGATATATGCGATTGGTGAAGCATTTCCACATGAAATCAACAGACTCATGACTGCCGTGGCCATCTAATGCGAGTAAACGCCACTCGCTAGGCCGCTCAGGGGTTGTATGCGGGATGAAGACTTCCTCGAGCCATTGAAGCCCAATTCGGTTGTTTGTCCAGCCGTTTTCGGTGGCTTTGAACTTCCATTGGGTGAGGTCGCTCAATTCGTCGGGAAACCACTGCACTTGGACCGTCTTGCCGGTGAAAATGACGAGCGGAGGGATCGTCTGCCCGGTTGCCGAGCATGCCTCCAAGATCGAAGACCAGGTGCGTGAACCGGGGTGTTTTCGAACCGTTGAACGCTTGGCTGCTGAGCCAAGCACCAAGCCGTTATGCCCGTAACCTTCAATGACCCCTGTCTCGTCCATATTCCAACGGTTGCGTTGACGAATAGCCCGGATCTGTGGTATCGTGAGGCGTTGGAAGAAGGCTTGGATGACCTCATCATTGCCCCCTTCGGCCCTAGCTGCGTCAAGGGGCCGGCAGCGGAGGCTTTTCACATGCGGGTTCCTTCGAAGAAAGCCTTCCATCCAGTGTATTCCGAGGCCCTCAGTGTCTCCTTGTGCCTCGAGCAGCCGTCTGACGAATTCCCGGATCTGGGCGTGCGTGGGAGGGAGGCCTAGGGCGTCTTGGATACGGATCCAATCAGCTAACATCGTTTCCTGCACAGCCGGAAGCCTCTGCATATGCGAATGGCCTTCCTGAGCCGTCTGCGAGCCGTTCAATCGTCCGATCAAGGTGGTGCGCGGGATTCCCCAGTCCCGGGCGGCCTTGGCGACCGATTGGCCATTTCGAACGCTTTGAATTGCATTTTGAAGCGTTTCTTCCGTGTATTCAGGCATGAAGATTGGCCCTGCGAAATTTCTTGTGGATTGAAGCGATATTCGTGGTGTGGTGAGTGGATGAAAATGACGTGGTTGGTGTTGATGAGGCGCGGTTGACGTGTCGGAAACCCCGGGGTGTCGGAAAGTCCGTGCGTTGACTTAAGTTTTTGAAGAAACGTGATGCAGTTGATGGTCAAGCTGTAAGAATGCTGGAAATTGAAGCAGGTTTGTGCTGGTGATGCCTTGGGGAAATGGTCATGACTGCGTTCGAGTGCACGGCATTTTATACTCAATCCGAGAGAGGCGCATATGAAGTCGAAGTGTACGCAGCACCGCCGAAGCTGCTGGTTTTCGGACCAAGTGTCTCTTCGCGCCTATCAGCCGGCTCGAGAGAGCTTGATGAAAGCGGCTGGGCTGCAACTATTCCCAGTTGGAGTCCAACACGCCAGATCTTACTCATCCAATGACTGCGGCGACCCCGGCAAGATGCAGTGCACTCGGTGTTTGACCTCTCCTGGAGGACAGCTGAGAAAGACAGCAGAGCTATCTCCATCAGCCCAGCCGAAACGAGGTAGCTGACCGATAGCAATGCTGGCCCTGGCTGCGCGGTGGCCTGTTTCTTGCATAGGTTCATTGCGGGACCCTGCATCGCCCAGAGATGTGATGGACGGAATGTGCGAGACGCTGTCAGCCCCTTGTACATGACAGGTTGGAAGCTATCGTGACATTCGGCGAACCCGAATGGCATGGTGTCGCAGAAGCCACCCGCTTATGACAGGGGCCCTGCAGTTCGCCGGATGGGGACATCTGGGAGCCGAACGCAGCGGCTTATTCAGTGATGCAGGGCACTGGTCGCAATCGGGCACTTTCAAGGGTGACACTGGAGCCCGTCATCGTCCGCCCGGGTCGGTGGTCCAGGATGAGTAGAGTTGTGATACACTCGAGCTGTTCGTGCGTACGTCTCCTCCGAAAGCCAGTGTTGCTCACCGTTGTCGGGCGGGCTGTGTCGACGCTGCAGGTTCTCGGCCTCAAGCTCACACACCAAGGTGAGCTTAAGGCGGCGTGATCACCCGGCTTCCCCGATTGGCGCCTTGCTCACCTGCCGATGATATGCCGAATGTTTTCTTGCACAGCTGGCAAAGACACGAAGGCACGTCATCGAGGACGACCCCGCAAGCCAGAGTCAGGCCATTAGGCAACTAGTACCTCAGATTCTCCCTCAAGTCTTCCAAGAGACGTATTCCCTCATCTTGGCTACATGGCTACATCTCAACGGAGGCCAAGGCCCCTCCATAACACCCACTGACATCACCAATCAAGCCTTTGCTGCAGCTCTTGGGGTCTAGGCCTGCCACGACGACCCCTCTTGTTTTCGGGGAGTAAGATGATGGCAGGACGCCGATTACATTGCCCGGGCGCCTAATCAGACGGCGACCTAACACGACACGTCGGAGGAGAAGATCATTGGGTCTGAGATCTGCATTGCTGCTCTGTGGCTTACTGAGGGGTTGGGGCGCAATGATATAGCTGCAGATTGGCTGGTCGATATTGAGAGACAGATGCACTGCCAAGGAAGGCCAAGGAGGGGCCAAGGCCGGCTTTCCGAAGCTCTCGCTTTGAGTGCTTCGTTGATAGCGAAAAAGTAGTTCTTTACGTGGGGCCGATATGGGGGCTTCCGGCTGACGGCATGTCAGTAAGCGGCGAGCGAGATGAGCAGACAGATCCCCGGTACTGTACCCCTTCGAGTGCCATAAGCCTACACTTCCGTACCGAGCCCCACATAGCCCCCGCCAAGGCAGAGATACATGGAGTGACTTTAAGCAGCCGCAAAATCAACCCCGCCCAATTCGTCATACAACTCATTCTGTGCACTCTCATGGATTCCCAACAGCTCTCCAGCCAAGCAGTCAATGCGTACGATGACAATAGCTTCATCCGTATTGATAGCAGCCGTCGCGAGCAGCCGGCTGACAACACCTGCCGGCCGATACATGATCCGGTTCCGGATCGCGGTTACAACTTCGAACCTATGGTCAAATCCAAGCCGGCTCTTTGAGACAACAGCCCTGCCCCCGGAGCCGCTGTTACTATTCCAGCAATTCCTACCTGTTTCTTTAGTAGAAAGCTGGGTCTGTTACACCAACAGCTGGGTCAGTCACCGGCTTGAGCAGCATGAAAATGGCAGCTGCAGATTGAAGCCGCAGTTACGGCTGTTGACTTGGAAGCCAACCTCTGTTGCTGAAATCTACATATGGCTTGCAATCTTGATATATATGCGAATTCATAAGGAGCCCCGGATCAAGGATTATTGGAAGACTTTGGCTTCTAAGGATATACGCCCTATTCATCCAGTGGTCAAATGGATGCCTTACAGCCGGTTCCAGCTATTGTCTCGGCATCTTCATATCTATGACTTTGCAACCATTGATAAGGACCCTGACACAAGTTTCTACGGCCGCACCTTCAGCCGGGTCAACACATGGCCTGACCACATACAACACACATCTACCGTCTTCTACATACCAGGCACATCTATTGCTGTAGATGAGTGCATGGTCCGCTCTCTCGGACGATCCCTAGAGACAACAACTGTCCCTTCCAGCCAACCCCCACCGGCTTCAAAGTCTGGGCTGTAGCCAGTTGCCTCGTCGCTCTCCAACTCGGCGCCTGTCCAATAGGGTATTGTCAAGCTCTCTCCCTTCATTTCTGCTCTCCTGCATGAACCACACTTATCGACACATCTTCAATCACTCCCGGGCCAGGGACCATGTCAGCAGCGGCAGCCGTCGAGATTGAGGTGGACCAGGACGAGGGCGACTCGACATATGGTGATGAGGTCTCGTCCGCCAGCACGTCTATGCGCAGCAGCATCATGAAGTACGAGTGGAAGCATGAGCGGCGCTACCACAGTTATCGATCAGGGACATACAGCTTCCCGAATGACGAGCCAGAGCAGGATCGCCTAGATATGGTCCACCATGCTCACTGCCTCCTGCTTGACGACCGCCTCTTTCTCGCGCCCATCCAGCCTGATGGGCTCAATATCCTCGACATTGGCACTGGCACTGGGATGTGGGCCATAGACCTCAGAGATCAGTACCCTGGTGCCGCCTCCATCCTTGGCATTGACCTCAGCCCCATTCAGCCTAACTGGGTCCCTCGGAATGTCAAGTTCATCGTCGATGACGTCGAGGACGACTGGATCCAGCCGGATAAATACGACTACATCCACTGCCGATATATGGCTGGTTCCATTCAAAACTGGCCGCGACAGCGACTGTGGATCTAAGTGACTAAACATAATGTGAATTGGTGAGCTAAGAAAGACTTGAAAGATTGACATAGCGAATCGAGAAAACAATTGAAACAAATTTCAACAGTTGTGGCATGACAAGCAACACACAAACTATCAAGAACGTAACAACTCAAGCGAGGGCACTAGCTCATGAGCGCCGAAGCATTCTCCAGAGAAGCGGCGACGGACAGCGTTGAGGCTTGTGTGCTGTATACCATCTCATTCACAATTCATTCCCTCGCTGTACTTCTTCAAGGAACTTCTCCAGACGTTGTATCAGTGATCTTATTGGATTGGATTGGAGCTGGATCCGAGGGTCGCTCCAATCCAGTCCAGAGGTGAAGGCGTGCTGCTTCCTGGATATCCAGAACCGATTCAGATCATATTTTTACCCTTTTGGGATGATTAGTAAGCTGAATAAACCTCGAGGATATGTGATGTAGAACGAGATGTCACATCCAACAGACCAAAACGTCATACAATTGATCAAACCGGAAAGAAGGTCTTCCAGCTAGTCAGACTGGCTGTTCAGACCCGATGCCCGGAGGTCCGAACTTCCAGTCAGAGGTTGGTATCAGCTACCTTATGTCTCCCAAAAAGCAAGTTCTTCAACACAACGGCCCTGGCGGCCCTATTGACCTCATGTATAAGAAACCGACCTCGCTTCAGTCGTGAGATAGAAAAAATCAAGAGCTTTTATCCCTACGATCCAGATCCATCAGAAATTGCGACACAAGATCCCATGATACTAGCTAAACCCTGAGCCCATTATGTCCACCAGCAGTGTTCTTCTCCAATATATTTGACTCCTCATTACCGTCATCTCCACCGCCGTCTTCTTCCCCTTCCGCACCCCGCCCACTGGTCCCAGCCTCATCCCCTGCTTCGTCTTCCATCAAGCCGATACTGGAGTTATCAAATGCCTTCCGCTCTGGGCGTCCATACCAAGCCCGTAGGCACTCGCTGGCTTCGATTACGTTCATCCGAAGTCGTGAACGACGATCCGTAAGGAGGAGCTTGGCACTGCTAAATAAGCGCTCACACTCATCTGACATGGGAGGCACGGCCAACACGTCCAGCGCCATACGAGCTAGGTCCGTCTGCGAGTGATAGCGCTCATTCCAGTACTGAATAGGATCGAATTCTTCGTCATCGTTAAGGCCGATAACGTCAGTGGTGATAAACTCGTTGTAGTGGTCCACCGAGGGTAGTTCATGACTCAATTTAGGATCGGACTGGCGTAGTTTAAGCCGCTTGTGGTTCCGAACCGAGGTGAACGATTTCTCCTTTAATTCAGGGGCCTTAAAGACGTGAGTAGGAACTGGGGCTCCGCCAGCAAACTTTCCTCGATATTCCTCAATCCACAGCTCTTTGACAGCCCCAACGGCTGCCTGGATCCAGGCACGCTTATCATCGCTGTCATTCCAAACCTGATGGTACCATTGGTTCTTGAGGGTTGGATTCAACGATATAGCGGCGTAGTAAGCGGGCGATTCATCAGCCTTGTTGTAGTACTTCTCGCATTTCTTCTAGGCAACTTCTGCTGCCGCAGCAAGCCAATTATAGTCGTCGACTTCGCTTTGGGTATCCTGCTGATTCGGGCCACGCTTGCGGCTCCCGGAGGCAAGCCGTGTCAACTAGTTAGTGCGGGGCTAGACCTAAGAACATCAAGCCGATTCATTTCAGTGCCTTGATGTGCCCTGACCTGATCTTGACAGCCCCAAGCTTTCGCCAAGATTGTGTGGTTCGGCTGGTCCGGGATCATCATTGTGATGAAACTCGTCGGTTCGGCATGGTCATGATGCATAGAGCTGAGGGCACGGAGGCATATCAAAATAGGTTCAACAGTACCATATCCGAGGGTTCTCATTCATACGTCGAAAGAAACCCCGAAGTTAGGATTAGACTCAACACCCGGCTGAAGAGGCCGATAGGTTTATCTTCCGACCGAGCTTATCTCTAGGCATTCCCATCATCGCAATATGGGTGATCGACTACGTAGCACGGGTAGTAACCCAGAGAAACATCTCAAGACAACGCCTTTGTAATGCTCTGCTATACTGGCGTAGTACCGAACCTGGTCCTCGAGCTGTCGTTGTCTGCCATGTAATTTGCTATTTTCTTCCTCTGCCACTAGTCTCCGCTCTAACTCTGCCTCGCTCTGGCTGATTGACCCGGAAAGTTGCTGCGATAACCTCCTATTTTCATCCGTAAGCTGCTCGATAATGGCACTAAAGCTATTCTCTGGTCTGCTCAACCGTGAGCAGTGCGATGCCATGCATAACGTCGGAGCTCCGGGCATTAGATGAACCGGCAACATAGCGTTTCCAATTGAGCCGGATCAGTCGAGCGCGGGTTTAGGCGGACATCCGAAGGCTTGATTTTAATACCCAGCTTTTGGTCCAGAGGGAAGTCAGTCAAGTTACTACAGCAGAATAGACTCATTCCTCGCTCGTGTGCGCTCTGCATTGCTCTGTCGCGTTGGTGACATTGAGTATCCTCTAAGCTGTGGTATGTGTTGGATGTTTAGGATCGGAGGCCCATTGTTGAACAAAACACTAGATTTCAAGGTTTCCTTGTTGTCTATCAATGTGTTTCGAGAACCGAGTTACGAAAAGAACAGACCAACACAGCAGGATGCAAGGGAGCAAATTCAGGCTATCTGTAGGGGTGAGAAATAGAAATAGAATGGGTCGCCTCGTCTACACGAACACAACGGTCTTCAATTAGAGAAGATGACTATACGGGCCTCACGGCCGACCAATACACATACATCCATACATACAGTAGTGCATACGGTATACATATGCAACCCTCCATAGTCTCCCAATCCGACGCGTCCAAATCCGATGCCTCCGAATCTACCCCGAAACTCCCGAATCCGAGACCTGATCCCCCATGAGCAATAGCACATACGCCGTCCGAAAACACCCTTCAAAAAATACCTGAGTTGAGCTAGCTGTGCAGTTATTGGCGGTAAACCTAATGCAGGAGGCAAGGTACCAGGCTCTGAGCAGTCGGTCCCAAAGCAGGTCCATGACGACCAAATCCTCTCATAATTAACATCGGGTTAGGCAGAGAGAATAGGTCTCGTATTATGAACAACTCACCTTTAACTATAATACTACTCTTCATACCTGGCTATTGGTCTACTGATCCCTGTAGAGCACGACCTCAATGGATACTAGCCTCAGTCACTTCAATCATCAGCATGAAACCGGTGTCAAACCTCAACTACCCTGGTTTTTAACTCCCGGTCAGGCCTTACTTTATATACTTATTTTGCATATTCGAGAACTTGATATACATACTAATTAGTTCTAGGCGAGTAGAAGATCGCTGGGTAATAGAGTTGTTAATAGCTTTATATACCTTAGCAGTAAGACTATTAGGAAACAATCTTTATTAATGTACTTATGAACCTATAGTACCATACTATTGACCTTGCCTATAAGGCTTATCTGGAGCGCTATAGTGTGATATGATGGTAATTGTCGAATAGCTTAGTGTGCCTTTCAATATGACCTCAATTCGTCTGTTGTATATTGTGTTGTGTGTCTCTGACCCCAAAATCTGCTCCTGCCCCTAAAGGTCCCCTTTTTCCTCCCTTCCTGTGGCCCCGCGACCGTTCGCCGCCCACCACGTGACCAGGCTGCGGGCCCGTTGATCACATGACCTTCTATGCACAAGGCTACGTACATGACCCAATTCAACAGTAATTGCCTGCGCTCTATAAGCATTCTATCTCAGGAGACTGCTTAGTTGTGCGCCGCTATAGATTTTAATACTTATAATTTAATATAAGGTAAGAATCTTAAGGGTGGAATCTTAAGTTATATTATATTTTGTCCTAAGGTTATTAATTCCCCTATTAATTCTAGCATAAATGAACCTTAAAACTGAATGTTTTGAATAACTTAACTTACTTAACTATTAAAATTTTTACTCAAACCGAGAATGCGCTTTTGCCCAATCCGGTGGTGCATCTTCTAACTACCTTTGGCTTAGGTCACCTTACATCAGCAATCCACGAGATAAGCAAAGATATCTCAGAACCTTACCTCAGGCCCTCCGCGTCCGACGCCAAGGCGCGCTAGTCCTAAACGGTAGCATGTAAGCAGAGGGCCTGAGCGGATTTTTGCTGTGGTTGTCGTTCGTTGCGTGACGCGTCGCAACCTTTTTCGAGACCCAACATCATCTGACAATCGCTGGCAAGAAACAAAATTCTTTCCACCCCCTTAGTGAAATCACCAACCTCTCGTCGGGGCTTGCACTTTGAGCAGCTTTTCAGTAATGGCTACTACACAATGCCGCAGAAGCTCCCATACCAACAAACAATGCGGGCGGATAGTCATAATTGGTCTGTCTCAGGACCTTATCCGCGAATTCAATCTTAACATGTACATAGGTGGTGGTTCAGCTGCCTTTGCTGCGGCTGCAGCGGCGGCGCCGCTGGCAGCATCTGTCAAAATCGTGAACAAAGGCTTACCGATGGGTGGTTGCTGTGTGAATGTTGGTTGTGGTTCGTTTTGATCTTCCTAGCTCAACCGCTTCTCTGTCAGATATCTAAGTGTGCTCTACAGTCCCTTCGAAATTCCTCATTCAAGCATCCCACATTACCAGCCCGCGCAATACCAAGCCGCCGTATCACGGCTTTTCTGATGTCACCGACCGAGTCACTGACTTTGCTGCACTCACGGAGCAAAATCGTGCGCTTGTTGAGAATCTTCGTCTGGAAAAATACGCCAACATTATCGCCGGATTACATGATGTCGAATACATCGAAGGACATGGAAGACTCATACGGAAGGATGGGCACCTGGCCGTCGCTGTCCGTCAACACCATACGGACGAGACCTCTTATCGAGAACTATTGGCGGATCGGGTGATAATGGCGACCGGCGTACACAACAGCCTTCCAAGCCAATTGATCAATGACCTGGCAAGGGTTAATTACCTCACCAACGAAACTGCATATTTTCAGACCACTCGGCCAGAGTCCCTCATAGTACTTGGGGGTGGATATGTTGCGGTCGAGGCGGCGCAAACGTTCGCGCGGTTGGGCTCGCGGGTGACGCTTCTGCAGCGATCCACGCGTATTCTTTCTCACATTGGGGACGATATCGGTAATGCATTGGCTGGGTATCTGAAAGAAGAGGGGATCGAGACTGTGGTGGGACTTGATCTTACATCTGTTGTGGCTTCGGACGATACGGTCACTGTGACTGCCACCGCCGATGGTGACATTCGAACATTTGGAGCATCCAGACTTTTCGTTGCCACGGGCCGCAGTTCGAACACGGCACACGTCTCAGATATTCCAATCCAACTAGCCGACACAACACACGGTGGATTTGTTGTTTCCGATACCCTGGAAACCTCTGTTCCTGGAGTTTATGCGGCAGGTGATTGCGTCGCTGAGTCGCCGCAATATGTTTACACTGCCGCTGCCGAAGGTAAACTAGCCGCACTCAACGCACTTGCATCGCTCAACGGCCTACAAGAGGAACAGATGGACTACTCGGTTGTCCCATGGGTTGTTTTCTCGTCTCCTGCTGTTGCTGGCGTTGGTCTTGATTTGGCTGCAGCTAACGCCAGAGAGATTGATGCGGAAGCCTCATCTATCCCACTGTCTCTTCTCCCCCGTGCCATCGTGCAACAGGATACCCGGGGGTTTGTAACTCTGATCCGGAATAAAAGAGACGACACGATCATCGGAGCGCGGGTTCTTGCAGAAGAAGGTGGAGAACTGGTCATGGAGGCATCACTTTGTGTGCGTTACAAGATCAAAGCCCACGAGGTCGCAGCGATGTTCCATCCATATTTAACGTGGAATGAAGCTTGGAAATTAGCTGCGTTAGGCTTCGCAAAGAACGTTAAACAGCTCAGTTGCTGTGCGACCTAAGCCTGCAGAACAGATCATCTTTCTGATCAAGTGTGGCATGTTGACTTATGCAGGTATGCTCTGAAGTGGGTAGGAAATGGGCAAATGGTCGGGATGGCAGGCTAGGAGCAGGAGGCGTGTTTGGCAGGTGCAAGGCAGTCCAGGGTTCAGAAGAGGGGGGGGGGAGATTGAGGGATGGGGAGGAAATCGATACGATATGTAGAGATTTCCGTATCTTTATTAAACACTTCTAGTAGGAGGTTGTGTATTTTAATAGAGAGTCCTATTCTCTATAGTTATTATACTTTATTCTTAATAAGGTAGGGGCTAGTACCTTTCCTTTCTAGTTATCTAAGGTACTTTATTATAGCCTTCTTATCCTCTTTGCAGTCTTCTTTCTTAAACAGGTTTTAAAGACTCTATCTTAGTAGGGCCCTCCCTTTAAGTCTTGTTCCTTGTTACTTAGAGTGGTTTCAGGCCTTTACTATTCTCTATTCTTCTAAGTTATAGACTAGATTACTTCTAGATGCTTCTATAGCATTCTATAGCTAGTTATTATTAGACTTAGAAGCTTCTTCCAGGCTGTCATTACGGTCGCACGGTAAGGCTTGGAGTCCAGCACATCTCCGCCAAATATAAAGATCATGCTGAGTCGAGACACGGTGTCCGTTTGGAGGCTTATAAAGGATGCCCTCGAATCCGCATCTCGAAGCCACAGAAGAGAGGAGCTACCATCCGTGGCTTTCTTTAGCACGGCCACACTGTCTGCGTCATTGAGGACAGTCTCCCGTTCGTCTTCGCCTCTTCTGAGGCACGGCTTAGCCAAGATTTAACGAAGAGAATAGACACTGTAGCGCTTACAATGCGGCAACATGGAGGAGAAGCTGTACTGCTTGGATTTGATCCCGCAACGCCTCCTTCGTTGGCGCTAGGCCATCTTCGTTGAACACTTATTTTGCTCTCGTCCATCGCCCAAGTCCCAATCCTGCTTCGAGCGCCGATTTGACATCGGATACTTGGTAGAAGAGATACTTGATCACATCGTCACATGTAGTCAAGGACTGTTCGAGGGCCGTCAATAGGCTATCCCCTTGACTGAGGGAAGACTGTCGATTTGTCAAGATAGATTCGAGCTCAGCAGTCGAGGCTTCAAGTGCCGAAAGCTGGGATACTAATGAGGAAATTGCGAGTTGGGCGGTCTTGAACTTCTCATGCAGTGTGCTGAGCGCTGACTTCACCTCGAGGATTTGCGTTGCAAGGGAAGCGCAGCTAGCAGCAAGGCCGATGGCAGAGACAGGGTCCATAGCAGGGGAGAATATTGGGCCAGAAAACTTGATGAGGTAGGCTTGGTAATGCGACGAAGCGAACAGAAATACTACTCGTTATTTTACGCGCTCAAGGGTGGCATAGCCTCCATCGTCAGGCTTCGCCAAGTGGCTGTGCCACGCTTGCCTGCCTCGGAGCATGGCAGTGGCGGCGATAGGTTTTGCCGGATCCACAGAACAACCAGGTGCAGACAGCGCTGCGGTCAATTCAATTTTCAATCAGGATTTTCGTCGATTGAATTGAGGGCATTCCAAATTGAATTGAGAGGGTCAAAACTTGAATTGAATTGATAAATTGAATTGAATTGAATCACATGCCTTCTTATGTGTTAGCCTTCCAGTATTTTAAACACTTAATGGCTTCTAAAGTCTCGTCAATTAGGCTTAACTGTTGCGGCCCTATTGTAAGCTTAGCTTGGCTAAATACACGCTCGCATTCTACTAATATTAAAGGTATTAAGAGGATATTTATTACTATTTGAGTTAGTATAGGGAAAGCTTATTCTTGCTATTGCTAAAAGGCAATTAGTTTGTCAAGCTTTTTAGGGGCCTTACTAAACCACGCCTTTAACTCCTGCATAGCCGGCCCATCCCCTTTAGCGGGATTCTTATAGAAATCCGTAGGAAGGAGGTCTAGTAGGCAACCCTTCTGCTTATTGGGCTCCTTAGGGGTCTTAGGGCATAAGACCGGTTTTATAATAGCCTAACTATTAAAGAAGAAGCATTAGAAGCGTTTAAGGATAAGATTTGCCTTAAATGGCTCCATATAATTAACCTAATGGGCTAATAGGGACGGGTGAAGGATAGCAGTAGCCTAATAAACTAGGGTTTAGCCTAGTAGCTCCTTATATTGCTCTAGCTGATTTAGGGCTAGCTGGCAGTAAAGGCATAGGTATTCCCTTATATTGTTATATGGCCTAGCTAATAAGGCAGCTTAATTGTAATTATGTGATTATTATAGCGAATACTTAACCTTATAGTTATCTAAATAGCCCAGCAGCTTGTTAATATAATGTGGTTATTAAGGTTTATTAATAGTAGGGGAGTCAGGAGAATGGCGATCGCATTGATCTTTAAACTAGGAAGTTAGGTGAAGGAGGCTTTGCATTACCTACCTAATATCGCCTAGGCGGTGGGATTAGAATTGTATAGTCTCTTCTTAAAAGGGAAGAAGAAGATTATGGACTTCTAATAAGACCTCCCAGTCTTCCTCAGTTAGTCTCTTCTCTGTTAGTAGCCTCCGGTCTTCCCTCTCTATCGAGTTAATCCTAATCTATAATTATAATGGCTCCTTAAGACGAAAGGCCCATTTAATTATATAGAAGGTTGAATTCTATTATGTATTATTATTATTATAAAGTTATATGCTATTATGGGCTTGAAATAAGGGGTTATTATTAGCTAAAGAGTTAGCGCTAGTATTAGTAGCTGTGTGTTAAACCTGAAAGGAAAATGCTTCCTGGCGTTAAGGGGACTGGCGGATAAATGTTATTATATCTGATAGCTTGGCTATGGGACTGCTCTTTAGCCAGCTAGCTAAACGCTCCTTTTCCTTAAGACTGAGCTGTATAACATCCTTATTATTAGGTATAGTCAGTTGAGACTATTCTGAGGGTTTAAGGAAGGCTTTGGTAGCAAGGTTGATAATATGACCCTAATAGCGTAATCGGACTGTTGTGACGTCTGTAAAGACTAGTGGACTCAGAAAAAGGTGAAGGTAGTTAGAAAAGAGATAATTAAGGCATGTTTTATTAGCTATAGCGTTATCTAAAGTGAAGAACCTAGCTTTCTTAATGTTAAAGGTATTGATAACCTTTATTACTAAAGGAGCGATATTAGCACCTAAATAAGGGCCAATAATGCGTTTTAATGCAAGCAATTTGTGCCTTTAGAAGCCAGTAGAGTTAATAAAGTGACTAACGATCCCTAGGAGGGCCTGCTGGCTAGGGGAGGTCCACGCATCAAAGCTAAGGTAGATAGCTAACTTAGCAGCCCGAAGCTGGCATTGGATAAGCTTCTAGCTAGCCTGGAAGTTATCCATAACCTAAGCCTTTATAGTTAAATAATAAGTCAGTAAGGCGGCATTAATAATGTGATTTGGGGTCCGTAGGAGGCATTAGAAGGTGTTATGCCTAACGGCACTTAAAGAGATATTTGACTCAATAATTCAGTGGATAAAAGCGGCCTTGAATTCATTAATAGCACTAAAGGCGGTAGTATTAGTAGCTGGAGACTTGGTATAAGCCTAAAGGGAGGCAAGAGCTACAGAAGCTGCTAATGATGATGAATCCGGGCTGCCGGCCTTTGTGACTGAATGTTGAATCTGAAGGTGCGATATCGCTGCTGATGTGGCCCGCTGAGCAAATAAGCAGCCTTGAGTCCTCCCACGCCTGTCATAATGACCGCACAGCCAAAAGGCGTCTCCAAGGGTGTTGCCGTTAACTTTAATAAGGCTGTAGCCGTGATCGCCAATGAAGGACCGTAGCTTGTGCCGGCATGGCAGCCAGGAATGTAAGAAGAATCTCTTTCCGGCGAATCGTATTTGAGGGAGGGTCTTAATCGTAAGGTGCCTTATATCGCGGATACCGAATTCTTCGATCTGTGCGGTTACAGACTGCGGCTTTAATAACGATCGTAGGGGGCCAGGCGGGCTAGGGGTTGATGAGGAGGTTCTTAATAGCGTAGGAATAGTAGAGGGAGACTTAGAGAGGAATGGGTCATCTCTCGATAGGGTAGGAACGGCGGCAGAAGGAGAATCGGGAAGGTAGAGGTCAATGACCGTTATTGAAGTCATCTTTATAGCCTTGTTCCTCGGCTTACTGCCACGGATTACGGCGAGAGAGATGCAGACGCACCGGGCCCCGCTCTGCAATGCGGACTTGGCGGCGATTGGATCGGCTAGAATATAATGAAAATGACGGAAATGATGGAAATGTTAATAATGATGATAATAAAGATATAAAGAGTAAAAAAACGGCTTCCGAAATAGCTAAAAAGCCGGGCTTTTGGGTGGTTAAGGGAGGGAAGTTGTATGTGTGATGTGCGAAGGGGCGCGGCGCAATGAGATCGCGAGGTCACGTGATGAAGCTATTCCTTTTTAGGTAATCCACTTAATGGGATTTAAGCACACCTCAAAGAAAACCGTCGGAAAAGGCCAACTTTATACATTTCAGCAGCATTACCACTAAAATCCCTATCCGGATTAAATTAATTCAATTAATTGAGGGCCCTTGATTGGATTGAATTGAATTGCGAAAAATTGAATTGACCGCAGCGCTGAAGAGTGTCATGATTATAGTCGCTCGCGCCTTGTCATTTATTTTCATATTGCCTCTCGTGTTAGGCTTCACCCACCCTGGACTTCTTGTGACCAATGAAGACATTATTATATTTGCACCTCTGATCCGATGCCATGCTGGATAAGCTAACGGAAGGTCAGTTGCGGGTGGGATAGCTTGGGATCTTATGCGCAGTGCGCTCTGGGTCTATTGTGGGCGCCGAAGCGTCTAGCCCTATCCAGGCGAAATAGGATTGGGGAGATCCTATGGGTAGATAAGTCTTTTCCAAGGCGGCCTGCAAAAGGGTCTGAGGGCTTTGCGAATATCGGACTGGGTGAGGCCTACCGCGACTACTTTTAGATGGCCTAGTTCAGCACGTCCTGTGCTCCTTCAGGAGACTTTTGCAGCCTCACGACTGTCCAGACGAAAAATACACAAACAAACAAACAAGACATTGTTTTATTACTTTCTTGGCATGCAACTGTTAAGAAAGTCGCATAACTTACACCTTTTCCCTTAACAAGTGCACTACAGACCTGAGGTATGTCTTGTTTCGCCACGGTATGCTAACCTAGGTTACCTTATTTTCTTTGTCTTGGCAACATACAGTTATGTTCCGTCGTCTCTTTGTTCAATCCAGCCATCAGCACTGGGAGCAAGGCCTCTCTAACAAAGCCCTTGATTTCGAATTCACAAGCAGCCATACCGTAAAACATGAGTAGGTTTGAAATTTCACTGGCGTCTATTGAATCCGAACGTATTCTATCCGACTCTTTTGGAGCTCGATGGAACCTTCCAGCCCCATTTCGAGATCCCACATCACTGCCTCTTCCTCATTGCTTCCCATCCGTCCGCCAACACCTGCTCAGCCACCTCCAGGTCCTAAATCAACCTTGCCGAAACGACTCCCTCGTCCTCCCCGGCCTGCTGACTTCGGATGGGGAGGGGCTCGATACCGTATTCCAATGGCTGGCGGCGTCGGCCCTCGTTTGCAACCGATCGGTCTGTCACGGTCACATTGGAAGACATGATAGTCACTTAAGCTACGGGGCAGACTGAGCTATGTAGATTCCTGTTTGCCTTCCTAATGATATCTCGCTTCTTCGAGCTGTTGTGCCTGAGACCGTTTGATAGTGAGTCATAATCCGACTTAAATAGCTGTAGATTCATAAAAAGTCTTGAGTGAACAATGCCTACGTAATTGACTATTGATACAAAGAAATGCTCATTGTTCGTGTGTTCTGTGTCCCACGCGCTTTCATTTTAGACACTGTATTCAAGTTCATACCATTGTTCTGTCCAAAAGGCGTGTGTGAATTTCGCAAACAATGCCATTGAACAGTCTAGTGGCACAAGAAATGATTCGATCATCGAAGATCACTGTTTGTCTAGGTAAAGTCGGTCCTCCTGAGTCCCCAATACGCCATCTCCGAAACAAAAAGTTCTACCCAAAGTAAAAGCCCACAACGCCAACCGTTCTCCCCCCCGGGTGCAATGATCTAGAGGGAGACTTTCGCCCCGATGCCCTTGCCCATATAATGAACCGTCTCTATCCAATTTCCCAACCTCAAAGTAACATCCGCAACAGCATCCAACTTCAAAGTCCCGCCCAAAGCTTTCTTGAGCTTGTCGTAGCCAACATGATCTGGCGACCACTTGACGGGCAGCTGTGGAGTCTCTGACCGTCCAGGTGGAACTGGAAATTCTCCGTGATGAATAATTTTCCCAACCGTCTCGGTATGGTTGTAAAAGGCCGTGGCATTGACATCTTGAATATGCAGCGTGTTAAACGGCAGTGGCGAGACGAGACCGAAGGTTGCGGATGAGGAGAAGATATGAAATGTGGCACTAGTGATGAACCGCTGCTTCACGTCTTCATCTTCGCCGGGTATCCTGACCCGAGGTGTAGGGATGGTGAAATTCACGTTTGACAGAGCCTCACTAAGCAGTGGTATGGATGGTATGCTGTCATGATGCGTCTTGGCGGTCATGGTCGTGTTCTTTCCAGACACGTAGTCTGATAGCAGCTTGCGGCCAACCTCGCGCGCGTTCTCCCCTCCAAATCGTACCGGATCCCATGTTGAGCGAACGAGAATGTTAGGGTTGATTCCCAAGCCAAAATCAACGTCCGTGGCAATCGCTTCTCCGAGTATTTCGCCCTCGTGCTGGATGTGTATATTGAAATAAGGAACAATAGCAGCATATGGCGTTGGGTTTGTAATGTTCACTAGCGCCTGTATATGGACGCCCGTTTCAGAGGTATTGAGAATTTCGATCTGTCCAACTTGCGGATTCAACTTGGCGAATACGTTTCCGGGAAGCCCTGCAACCAGATTAGCTTGTGGTCAGTAACCGGACACGAGGCAATGATAGGAAATACTTGTGCAAATTGTGAAGACGGGTCATCTTCACTAGGAGTTTATGAGATTGCGGAACGAAGACGGACCATTCACTGGAATCTTGCCCTCTGCAGGGACTTTCTTGATGGTCAAGATACCAAGCACTGTGGCCAGATTGACATCAACAGCTGCCTTCACGCCCAAAATCAGATCTTCACCTCCGAAGAGGAGCTTCTGCATGACGTTGCCGAAAGCGTCAGCATCTGTGATGTTCAAGGGCACGTCGACGACTCTCGAGGTGATCTTGAGTAGATCTTCATCGCCATCGGTGCCCTCCAATTTGGTCGAGTTAGCCTTCTCCCAATGCCGCAAATAGAGTTCGCCCAATTTTCGCTCTTCATAGAACAAGTCAACAGTCGCACGAAGGCTATCAACTGCCAGAGCAACATCCAGCTCGGGAGGAATGGCTGCAAGCACTTCCGTGGTGCCAGAAACAGAAGGCTGGCTGCTGGGATCCTTTGCATCCGCGAATGGATTGGGTAGCTTGAAGTCGACGTCGGTCAGGGAAAAGTTGCGAATGAAGTTGTCGAACGATCGACCAGGGCACTCAATGGGAACGGTGATGCTCTCAAGAATCTCCGAGATCCATTCAGTGGTGTCCGAGTCATTCAACCTCTTGCCGCGGACAAAGATTTGGGCATCCTCGCCATGAAGGTAATGCTTCATGAAGTGATCCAGAGGGGACGACTTTAAATGGGGACAGACCCGTGTGAGTGACTCTGGAATTTCCCTAATCATGCCCTGAGCGGTTGCCTTGACAGCCTTGTTGGCACGAATCCGGACGAGGTCCGTCGCAGCATCGGCCACGCTGATGGAGGGCAGTGAAGAGTCGCAATTTGGTACCAAGACCTCGAATCCAAGGGGTGGAACGTCTAGAGCTACAGGATAGCTGTTGTGCACGGTAACGGACACACCTGCCTGGATCGCCTTCCGTCCATTACCGTCGACCGGTACATCGTGAAGATCGAGTCGGTCAATCTTATACTCGGGCAGAGAAGGGATCTTGTTGGCTGCGAATGGTATTAGCAGTGTTCTCAAGTAAAGCGATTGCGCAAGTTTCACTAAAGAAACGTCTTTTCTCCAAAATACACCGAAGCAAAGGAACGGTAGAGAGATTGACCTTCAAATACCAGTGTTTCTGCCACCTCGTGGGTGCCCAGAGGAAAGATGCCTGATTTCAGCTGGATCTGGGATTTGCCAACCACCTTGAGCTGGTTGAGTTTGCCATCCAGCCAATCGTTAGCAATCTTGCGGGTGTCCTCAGCAGCACCAGGCTTGATTTTGGTCACAAAGTCCAACTCGGTGTTGTGTCTATCAACAATGTCTACCACCAGAGGAGGGATAACAGCGGTGCCAGCTAGGGAATCGTCATAATCAGGCAGGAAAACATTGACAGTTGTCACGTCTGTCTCTAGTTTTCGCATTATACCGGTAACGGCTTGTCCAATGCGACGAACATTGGCGTCCTCGACAAGGGAGCCTTCGAGGCGGACATTTGCCTGGACTCGAGCCCAGATTCCATCGGTGGTGATGTTCTCAATAGATAGGTTGGTGGGCTCTAGAACAACGGCGTTCTCAGCGTATTTCTGGACAGCTGGCGGTACTATAAGGCCCAGGAAAATGACCAGAATCACAAGGATGGCCAAGATGGCCATGGCGATGATAGACGCCCATCGCAAGCCAGACTTGGCTTCGGCGCCGTCTTCGTCCTTCTTGGACCGAGGCCAGAAACCCCACGCGTTATATTTCGGCTGTGCTCCATTACTGCCGTTGATATCGGTGTGATAATCGTCGCCGTGATTCTCGAGGAGAGGAGATGACTCCGTAGTCTCGACCTGGTGGTCGGAGGGGATGAGAGGAGTCCTCTCGTCGGGTGCGGACATGGTGTGTTTCGGGCTATGATATGAGGCCGCCTAAAAGCACGGAGTTATGCAGTGGGTGCGCATGACCCTAGGGACGGTCACAGTCGTTGGAAGGGTCAAAATCCCGTCGAGATTTGAGGGGCGAACCCGGGGCCGCCTAGATATGCGAAATCTGTAGGTGATGGCGCAAACGACTGTAGATGTACCTCCGTAGAAGTAAGAATGACGTTTGCGGCTGGCGCTCGGACGTTCATAAATCCGTCATTTCGCTCCGATGTCCGATGGCATGTTGGGTCCATCACGGACATGGCAGGTTGGTGACATGGTGACAGGGAGACAATCGATCTGGTTCTACTCTGTAGCATCAGTAGAGTTAGCAGAGGAAGTAGCGACGTGCACAACTTACCATACTGAGTTCGGATCAGACCACGGAGCGATCCAGACGATCTTCAACGTCGACGTCCCCGAACGACCCGTTGCGAAAAGGTTGCTCTTCAAAAATGCACCGTGGTCGGCTATACGGAATAGGTGGCTGCGTACCTCGAGCTCACCCCGGTGGGTGGCAATGTGCAGGTCCAGACCGATCGACCCATGACAGCCGTCCTTGGAGCCATACATGCCCTTATACCGAGAAGCGAAGCCATCACCATACGCCAAACGATGGTGGACGATGGACTTGACTCGACTTCGGCGGGTTTACACCTTCTGGCGGAACCAGGCGAGAATGCAACGCTGAGGAGGCCGAAAGGTGCCAGAGCTGGAGCGTCGAGCCAAGGAAGCAGCCAAGGAATACCACGATGCGATCCGAAGACAGAAGAGGGCACATTGGGATGACTTTCTGGCAGAAGACGCCAACATCTGGTAGGCGACAGAGTATCTCAAGCCTGGAAATGCGATAATGGGAGATAAAGTTCCCCCCCTAAAGAGGCCAGACGGATCCATCACGAAGAACAAGGTGGAAAAGGCGGAGGAGCTGATCAGCACGTTCTTCCCGCCGCTGCCGGCAGTGATTGAAGATGGGGGCCACCGACCACAGCGGGCGCAAGTGTACATGTCGGATCTAATCTTGGAAGAGGTGGAACAGAAGGTTTTGGCAGCCAAACCATGGAAAGCGCCTGACGAGGACCGCCTACCAGCGATGGCATGGAAACAGCTATGGCCAGTGGTCAAGGATCGGAACACCTCTTCAAAACATTGCTCAGGGACGGCAAGGTGCCCACCCAATGGAGGAGTGCGAAGATCATCCCACTGAAGAAACCAAGGAAGGGAGACTACATGGCAGCCAGACATGGAGACTCATATCACTACTGTCGACACTAGGCATGCATTGGTGCGGGGTGACGTAAATGTTCTCCTCTTGGGTTGCGTAGCTAGGATCGCGAATGACCTTTTCCCCCATTATATCATTCTCGCATCAGCGGCTCGACAATATTGAATCATCCATTTGCCACTGCAACCATGAGCGCAGCGTGGTAATTTTGCGCCGAGCAAATCTACACCTATGGCTCTATAAGATTCAAGTGCGCACCTCATCCGTCCTGATATCAACGTATTCTCGGATTTTTCTGGGATTATTGAACCTTGTCGAACTTTCGCTATATGCCATTTTCTGGAGCAAAAATAATGGATTACAGCCTGCTCTCGACACCACCAGCGTGCTACGCTGACCTCTGTCTGGTTCCTGTAGGTTCTTCTTAATTCCCAGACTCTGAGCAAGTTCTTTTTTTATACATATTGTTTTGTTCAAGAAAATTACTCATCCCTGACCACAGGTTGGAACGGGAAAAACATCGATCGCTACTGAAGTCGCAGAGGTAGAGCGCTTTCTGAAAACCTGTGGGCTAAAGTATACCATGCACTCATGTGGTACAACGATCGGTGAGTTGTCCTCTTCTCTATTTAGAATACACCCACAACCACCAATTAAGATAATGAAGGTTGGAAATTAGAGGGGCTGATAAAAGGCATATTAGAGGGTAGTTGGGATGATGTTATGGGAGTGATTGGCAAAGCCCACGCCGTAGTCCATCAGCACGGCGTGGCAAGAATCCAGTCTTCCATCAGGGTAGGCACTAGGTAGGTGAATTTCTTGCCCTAGATCAAGGGGCTCCCAGCAGTTGGCTTATGTACGACACGCAGGACCGACAAGCAAGAGACGATGGAGGGTAAAGTTGAGCAAGTCAAGAATCTTGCATCTGAATAGCTAAGGTGACGACAGCCACACACTGATTTGGGCGGTGTAATTCGAGTTCCTTTTTTCTAGTTATGAAGGGATTTGAGGAGAAGAGAATGCGTAAAAAAGAATAATCCAAACGGATTTCTCAGGAAGTAGCATTTTAACCGCCCGTGAAATAAATATCAGACTGAAGAACGACTTTTCCCTTGAGAATCAACAAATGCTTTTCCTCCCCGTGAGCGCTGAGCAAGAATCCTCTACATCCGTATCCATACCTGTTTCCTATCGACTCAAGAATAAAGTGCAGTCGAGTTTTCGAGATGATGTATGTGTGAGTGTTGTGTAGGAGAGAGGGGAGCCTGGTCGGTTGGCAACGGAGGGAGACGTCATATCTGGGTCAGATCTCACAACCAGCGCTGCAATACGTTGCAGCCTGCTGCAAGTCGAAAAGGTCTTCTATCGGAGAGGATTCGCATCGCATCGCCTCGCCTCGCCTCGCATCGAACGGCCCGTGATGGGGTAGCGGCGATAGAAGTGGCTTCACAGGACAACGCAGCAGCCACCTCTCTTGCCCTTTTTAAAGGTCAGGAGGGCAGCACGGGTAGCGGCCTCAAACACGTCATCGACACCCTCACCGCTCAAGCTAGAGCACTCCAAATATCGCTTGGCGCCGATGTCTCGTGCAATGGTCTCACCGTCATGTTCGGAGATGAATCGTAGCGACTTTTTGCGCATCTCTTCGATGGCGACAGGGTCTTCTCGGAGGTCCTTCTTGAGACCGACGAGGATGATGGGAACGCCAGCGCACAGTCGGGTTGCTTCCTCGATCCACTAGAGTAACGCGTCAGCTTCGCGGGATGTTGCAGACACAGCCATCCCGAGCGAGCCGCACCTTATGTTTGACGTTGTCCAGGGAATCTGGCGTGTCAACGGAAAAGCCAATCAAGATAACGTGTGCTTTCGAGTAGGCGAGTGGCCGTAATCGTTCGTAGTCTTCCTGGCCAGCAGTATCCCATAGCGCGAGCTGGACAGACTTGCCATCCACTCTACAATCGGCCACATAGTTCTCAAAGACTGTAGGAATCTGAAAAGGGGAAAGTCAATACGACGGCGATCGATGACGCAGCGGATTCGGTCGCAACTCATGTAATGCTAGGAGGGCTTTAGTTAGCAAGGGATACAAGAGTGTGATGTTTAGTAGGTCAGTAGGGAGACATACTGTAGGGAAGTAACCTAGCGTAAAGACGCTATGCAAACTGCTCTTTCCGCAAGCACCATCATCAATAATAACCAGCTTCCTGGGAGATTGTCAGTTATCTAGCTTGCTACACCAAGGCAACAATTAAAAGATAGGGCGAGGAGGAGGATATCCAGGAACGAGGTGGAGGCGGGACAAGCATGGGTGAGCGAGACACCACGAAGCCATCCCGAGGGACCGTGGACGAAAGGGCGGAGGGGGGCCGTACCTGCGAATGACGTTCTGGGGATTTGCGCTCATGATGAATCGTCTACTCCCGACGCGAGCGGTATGGACCGAGGCAATCGGAGGTGGTGGCGAGGTTTGTTTTGATTTGGTCGTCTACCAATCCAAGGATGGGCAGGTTCCCCCTATGGCTCTCGGTCGGCGTCCATGGATCTCAGGACGAGCAGCGGCAACGACGGCAAGAGGCAAATCGTAGGAGGCGGAGTCACGTCGTAAAGGGGTATAGATTAGATGTCAGGTCGATCGGCAGTGGGAGGAGGTCGTCGGGAGGGGCCCCTTTTGGTCGTCCTTCTAGGATAGGATGTGAGTGGAGTTGGAGGTAAAGATGATGGAGATGGGCAGAAGGAGCTATAATAACTCCCTTGGGATCATTTCATTCCTTTGCGGTTCGCTTGCGAGTCTATAATAACATAAGTCGCTAGGTCATTGCTTCTCTACCCTATCACTACTTTCTCCATTGATCCTCTATCCGGATTTGCGACACAAAATCAGAATGCGGTCCGAAGCAGGTTCTTTCTTAGAGCCCCCGTCGTCTCCCCCCGCTTGTTTGGTTCGTTCCTTAATTGAATATTTCGCCAGTTTGGCTAACATTATTTATTCCATTAGCGTGGGAAGTTTGTCTACTAGCGGACCTCGCCTTAAATATGGCTGAGCATGTCCGGCCACCCCGAGGACTGATTTCATGGTTACAGCCAGGCCTTTCTCGCTCACCTCTGCGAGCAGGCTGAGCGTTACGATTACATGCCACGCGCGTGAATGAAATCGCGAAGATCGGCGGTGAGCTCATTGTGGACGAACATCTCCTCGACCGAGAAAATGGAGTCTCCGAGTGGTGAGAATCGTGTTACTGCCATCGGCGAATAGCGCCACAAGATCGAGAATGAGCTTAAGGAGGTCTGCCATGATGTTTTCGAGGCGTTAGACGACAGACTACCTTCGTAATCCCCACTGCCACTACGGGCCAGTCCAAGGTATTCTATTATAAGATGTATATCTATTTACTTATCTTCTTACCCCCAGTCCTCCAGCTCACCTGGGCTAACTTTTTATATTATAGGAGGTGACTATAGTCGTTACCTTTCTGCATTACGACAAGGGATAATAAAGTGATAGAGTGACGTCATAACCTTAAATGGCGACCGGTGGGTATTACCAACGACAGCCAGCCTATCTTCTCTGCCTCAGCACCCTTGCTATCTTTACATATCAATAAACTACCGGATATTACGTAAAGGATTCGGAAAGTTTCGAGCCGCCTCATCGCGGTCTCTGAGCCGTGGAGTAGCAGGACGTGTCCAATTGGCAAGTGTGGCTTGCAGAGGAGAGATGATGGGTGACATTTCTTGGCCCAATCTCGTATCCTAAGGCTGTTGCCAGAAACAGCGTCCATAAGCAGAACCCCTTGCTGCTGCCAACAATAGAAGCAGACCTGGAAACACATACCCTCACACCTCCCCTGGTTGTCGAAGACGACCCCTCCCAAGGCCAGTCCACTGTCGAGACGCTTGGATGTGTGAATGCCATCTGTTCAGACAAGACGGGCACATTGACCCAAGGTCAGAGGTTTGTGGGCTCTGTCGCGTTTCTCGATCACAGGTTCGATTCACCGGACACGTTTCATCGTGATTAGGGCAAAAAAGAAAACGGGTTGCTCCAAAACTCAAGAAAACGTCATGGAGTATTGCCCACGAGGAGGACCAATAACATGCCGTTCAGGAGGCACGGGCCGGCGAAGGTACACTGCCCGGCCCCTCCACATTCCTGTCAAATTGATCAAGAAGCAATGCCGTCTTCCATAACCCCTTGAAGTGGTGGTTCCCCGCTTGCGCATGTGAATGTTTGCTATGTCAGGGTTGATTCCTCACACCAATGAACTAATCTGAAGCAGAGTCTGGTCCGTATTTTAAAGTTTTCTTAGCTGCGCGCACATCCAAACTATACCAATTAAATTGTAAAAGTCAAAGGACACTCGGCACACACTTACCCCTCAGCCGGTGGTCATCTTTTAATAATCTAGTGAATTAATTTTTTTAGCGGACATAACCTTCCACCACTAGGCATTTACACTCTGCTTGAACGTAGAATTATGTGAATCTACATTGGTTGTTATTTCTTGAAAATACCCATCTCAAACTCGTTGAAAATTTTCTCAAAACCAGTTTTCTTAGCTTCGCACTTGATTACTCCAAAGAGTTACAGATGGCGGACTATGAAGATCCTTTCATAACCTCAAAAGTCGTTTCCCCAAGTCCCCACATCCATGAAAATTCCGCGATGAGAAACGACAATGTCCCATTATATGCCATGTTGCTATTCTTCACTTCCGACTCGAAGTTGCTCAAGAGGAAGAGGCATAACAACCGAAAAGCGGAGTCTCGTGCCAGACTTTTCAATCCTTCAATTGCTCTTCTCTCCTCTGGATCCCAGTTGCCCTTTCCTCTTATGAAATTCTCCATGATATTATGCAGATTGCGATGTGCTATTATATCAACGCAAAGAAATTCGACTATTTCGCAGAGAACATGCGTAGTCGGAGAAGGAAGGAAGGAAGGAATTTATTACGCCTGGGAGGACTAAACCTCATAGATCCAGCTCGCTAAGCTAATTACGTTTCTAGCACTTGGACCGAGATCTCCCAAAGCCCCACTTTTCTCATCTGTCATTAGTTCGCTCCCAGCTCCTTCGACTTTTGCCTGACAGGCCTGCTTGAAGGCCAATTTCTCCAAGTGTTCAGCATCCTATCCTCAGCAGCTGAAGCCTGGTCTGTCAACTGGAGGCTGTTTGATGTTAGCACCGCAAAAGTTTGATCACTGAGTGTAAGTGGTTAGTAGGTTGTTAGGTCTGGTAAGCCTCCAGCCTCCTTATGTCCATTGCGAATTTAATCGTCGCTCGTATCGCTTGTAGATTAGGTCTCCATTTGTCATCGTGTAAAGAGTATCGCTCGCAGTGGTCCGCAGTACCTACATGCTCCATTCTTGCACAGCTGGGGAGCAAATTAGGTTCGCGGTACCCGCGAATCTAAAAGCGAAAATGACTAAGCACAAGTCGCGTTGTTGGATTGCGCGCTTCGGCGCAATCATGCTCTTAATAACCAGCATGCAGGTACTGCAGGCCAGCAGCGGGCGACACTCTTTACACTCTTTACATATGTGCTTTGGGGCTGGGGCTGGGGCTTTGGTAGCCGTCGCAGCGCGAAATGGGCGCGCCTAGTCAGCAGGAAATTGTGGAGGAAATTATGGTGGAAGGCGCCCAACAACCGACGCGTAGGTCGTCGAGAAGCTCGAAACTGACCGCGAAAGCCTGGGAAAATCTGCAAACAACGGGGAGAAAGGTCGAAACCTCGGGGAAAGGTGCTACGAAGGAAACGGGAGCAAAGAATAGCGATGGCGGCACCGCCGTCGACAAAACGCGAGCGATGGACGGTGGAGCAGACAGCAATGGGTCACTGATCCAGGCGATGGTATCCGTCCTATCCAAAGTAATACCTAAGATGATCATATGGGGAGCGCCCGCTTTCCAGCTCATGATTGAACAGATTCCCAGGGACAAATTGGGAGAGCATCAGGAAGACTCTATGAATGAATTGTTCCAAGCCTATGCCATGCTAGAAGCGTACCGGATTCGGGGCGAGCCAGACTTTGATAGTGATATATCAAAGTGGCACGGCTCTGACGATCTCTTTGAGCATTTCAAGTGGTGACCTAACGGTCCGGAAGCTGTGGCCCTCCTTCTTTTCCCCGTTATGCTTCCGTTCGGATGCGCCAGTAATGTTTCGCTTGACGACTGTTCGCTGCTCTTAACTTTCATTGAGCGCTGGATGCCATACTATTTATAGAGAGGAGGACGGTACAGGATAAGGTCAGACAAACTTTCGGTCCCATTAGCTAAGCAGATGTATAATCTGAATATCGGGTTATCTCTATTTCGCAAGCTTCTATAACTGTCTCGTACGACAATTGTTTGCAGAAACGCGACCGCTTGGGTCGCGAGCTCGGGGTTACCCCGCACTCATGGAGCTCCTGGAACCAATTACGTGGCACGTCCCGCTTCGCTGTTCGATGCCCCGCGCAGGGCCTGCGATCATCAAGATTGTGTAGAGGCTAGCCTATTTTTCTGTCCTCCACCTGTCGATATCCAAACGTTTATAAATACAGCGCCCTTCCACCTCTCCGTCTCCGTCAAGGCAATAAACCATATGCTTTAGACCATAACTGCGCTTCCTAAACTTGACAGAACGAATGAGAACTTCTCTAAGGCCACTTAACGTTTCTTCCGTAGTTATCACCGGTTGAGCGATCAGTTATATTCGGCGATTTCATCCCGACGGGAGCAAGTTTGCAACCCATGCTCATTTCCGAAAGCTAAGTTTTGCGTCTGACTGCAAGCGAAGTTGAGGTATGAACTCAATTAATTTAGTTTCTAGTCGCAAGAAAAGATGGTAGTTAGGTACAAGAGAACATGAAAGCAGGAGGCAAGCTGATTTGGGGTACTCCTTCTAGAGTGGGATGTGCCTGGTCATGTCGAAATGATACCCGGCACGGCCCCCACCTTGGCCCACCGTGAATAGCGCTCTGCCCATGACCATAGGATGTTTAGCGGCCCGAGCGACACGCTTCGATAACACAGTAGGTCCCATAGCAGTGACCTCACAAAATATTATAACAATCTCGGTGCAGAGCAGGTTCTTGTACTCGTTTCCGCTCGTACGTTCATCTCCAACAATGCCGTGTAGCATTCGGCCAATCACTGTAGGATGCGTCAGATCGGGCTCTGCCAACAATTCTGCCTCGGCGGCAGCTCAGCCGCACTGCGGGATGCTAAGACTTCTTTGGCCGTCGCCGTCATGCCCCTCTGACGGATTCTCCCCCTCATTCTTAACCGTTCAACTCCAGCTGTTCGCCGCGAGCCAGAAATCTCGAAGCTTATACTCTCCCCATCTATTCGCTCCCCATGACCGAGACCGTCGGATTAGCTGCGAGCGTCATCGCAATTATCGATCTGTCCGCCAAATCGTCTCCCGAAGATATAGGCATATGTACAAAGCCTTCATTGGCTGATTAAGAGTATTCAAGCCGATAAATCAATTCGCCATCTACTGATGGCCTGCGACTCCGCATCTGGGCCGGCAGGACTAGGCCGAAGGCAAAGGCGGTGGGAGAAGAGCTGTCCGCTAAAGTCTCCGCGCTATGTCTCCAGCACTCCCCAAAATAAAAAAAAATAAAAATATTATAAACCGTGGTCAGCAATACCTGGGAAGGGTCACTCTCCTCCGAAGCTGAATAGATTCGAATATTTTAAATGCTTCTAGATGGCCTGATTGGCTCAGCGTTGCAGCCAACTCGAGAGCTAATTGACTCTATCCAAGACTGCACCATAGTGCTGAACTAGTTGTAGAGCAGGCTGAATCCGATTAGGACCTGAAAGGCGATGCTTGCAGCACGCTTCTCGACATCAAGCAGACGTTTGAGGGTATGCCCATCCAGCCCGACGATAATGCCCCGATAACTCGCAAGTCTCATTTCGCGTACCATTCGATCGTGACCCTTACTACGCCGACCGACCCATTATAGTGCCTTGGGTGATAAAACAACACACATGCCTGGCCAATCATACGGCTCTTATCGGCTTGGGTGGAGGAAAGTTGGCCGACGGCCTGATACTAGAACGATCTAATACTCTATCAATTATTACTAACTAAACCCGCCCTCCTGGAATAAGAAAAAAAATACGGTCTAGAAGTTCAATCCAAGCGAGATACATAATCGATAATTGGCTGCTAAATAGCAGGTGGATAGGAATCTGAAATACCTTCTGTCCAACCTGTCTCGCCATTTGCTAAGCAGTGCGGGTATGTGGAGACTCTGAATCCGTCGAAGTAACCTCAGCTCATCAAGCGTCCTCCGAAACCCATGCATCTCTTTATACGGAGATGTTATCATTTTGCCTCGCGTTTCTTGATTAATAGAGGCAGCAAGCCAGCCCGGTGGCTAAGTCTTCTCGAGCGCTGCGTTCCTTGCAATAATGTGGGAAGCTCCTCGTCCCTTGCCGCCTTGGTCTGCTCCTCTCCTAACACAAAGCCCTCTTTGAGAAGCTCCATATCCACATCCCCTTTCCTGCGAAAGGTGAAAGATGGCCAAATAATTGCCCCGATAAAGCTTTTTTCTAGGGTTGAATAGTCTTGATCCCGCGCTGGCTGCTTCGATTCGCCTAAGCGACGACCATTAGTTTTCTCCCCCCGCATCCCATTTTCCATCAGGGGTGACGGGAGTAGTTTCCACACTTGGGCATCAGACATGTCCATCGTCGGTTCAACTTTTCCATCCAGCTCCTGCAAATTAAGCCATTTTTCGCACGCATTCCTGAAAATGGCCCCAAGAGATGACTGGAACTTTTCCTGTTTATCGCTAGGAAGAATCGCTCCGGCGCAAGTGAGCACATCTTTAACGGCCTGGTTGGCCCGTTCTGTACTATTCTCCTTTTGCCTATCCGGCAAGACCGACAAGAGCACCGATCGTAGATACCATTCTTTCGATGGATTAACCTCACTCAGTTCAGTCATCAAGTCAGAGAGCTCATTGCTGGTTTGGAGAAGGTAGCTCGGCTGGAAGACATATCGTGATAGTGCATCGGCACAGATGGCTAGAATGGCAGCGACTCGCATATTACGGGGACCGTCAGCGTCCCAGGAGATAACTTTCCAATGCGAAGCTGCGTACGCAGACTCTGGCCTACGTGTACGCCGCCTGTGCCGAAGCGCCAACGCCACCATGCGCGCAAGACTCTCTGCCGACGCCATCCTTGGCTTGTGTTCAGCATACTGCGCCTCATGTTTCTCAAGCGATAAATGTGGCTACCCGTCAGCTTCTCGGCGACGTCTAAGCTGCGAGAGGTGACGAGGATGGTTCCATCACGACGCTTCGGCAAGAAGGACGCGAGCGATGATTCACCCCTCAGCAAAGTGGGATTTCCATCGGCGAGTCGGGGGTCGTTATCGGCTCTGGGTGTACGATAGAACAGGTTAACGTCATCGGCATTGTCCAAGACCATCAGCCATAGACCAACTTCCTCTCTCTGCAGCCAGTCACAGACCAGTCCGAGCACATTAACACTAGGATCATTTCGCCGGGGCAGTTATAGTCTATCTGCGATGGATTTATATGCCTCTCGGAACCTAGTCTCGGAACTTGCGTGGACCCAGAAGACGCTTGTTTGCGGCGATGTTTCGTGGATGTGATGGGCGAATTGAATGGCGACCTGCGATTTCCTGCAGGGTGTCAGCATATTTAGCAACAAGCTCGCTTAGCAACGCCAGTTCGTACCCAAATCCGCCCATGCCGACGAGGGCCATACGACTAGCCGGGCCGGTATATTGTTCCATCACCCAAGCCATAATGGCCGGTCGATCGACAAAGTCAGGGTCACGCTCAAATGGTACGCAAAAACAAGGCTTGCGAGTCATCAATGCATCATCATCGGGCTGGAGAGAGGTGCCATCGAACCTCTGCCTGATGTCGAGGAGAAGCGTGCTGCAAAAATGATGTCAGCATTGCTCCGCCTATCTAACCGCGCGTTCCTCACTTACGTTTGATCGACTTGAAAACCAAGAGTGATTATCTATTCGTAACGTTCCAGCCTGGAGAGAACATCGTCCATCTCCCTGCTATTGAATGGCCACTTAGGGGCACAAAGGCCGAAACGGTGCATCGCCCGTCAGGTCTTACTCGGATCCAGCCTGCTCTACACCTGGTCCAGCACTATTGTACAGCCTCGGAGAGAGTCGACTAGTTCTCAAGACGTCTGCAGCGTTTGGCTATCCGAGCCATCAAGAAGCATCTGAACCGCTCGGAATGTTGCGCCCAAATTATCAACTCGGCTTCAGAGGCATACAATATCTGCCTTGGCATTGCTGACCGCGGTAGAGTAATTGAGGCATAGCGCGGAGACTTTGGTGGACAGATCGATAATTGTAATGACGCTCGCGGCTAATCCGACGATCTCGGCCATGGGGGAGGGGAAGCAAATAGATGGAGAGAATATCAGCTTCGAGATACCTCGCTCGCGGTGAACAGCTAGAGTTGAACGTGTCAGAATGAAGGGAAGGATCCGTCAAAAAGGCACGACGGCAAAGGCCAAAAGAAGGCTCAGCATTTACAAAACCAAATTCATATAACTTCCTCTCGATCTGACAATACCTTTTTAATCCGCCTTTACCCCCTTTTTCTAAATGAATACGGATTGTGCCTTTTGTGCCTTTCATACGATCTTTGCTTTTTCTGTCCGATATTCCTTATGGTATGGTCTATGCTGCCCACCATATCGAATTTAACTGCACTTCTTAATTGCAATATAATTTTAATTATATGCATTGCGATTTCTACTATAAATCCCTGGATAAAAATAATATATTTAAACTTATCTAGGCGTAATTTTAATATATTTCTCCTTTTTTATAAATTTCTAAATAAAAATATCTATAAAATTAACGTTCAGTAGTTTTAATGAAATTGACCCCATGGCTTCAGTAGCGCGCTTTAGAAATTAGTGGGCGGTTTTAATGAAATGGATTCATTTTGCGTTTCCCCGCCATATTAGTTCTCGAAGGGCCCCAGTCGGGTTCTATTAAGACGATACTGGTCCCGTCTTGCTTTCCAATGCCCCTTCTCTTTCATTTCTCCAGTCAAAGAATAAGACCTGTTGCCGCCACGGATCTCACCCATCCCTGATTCCGACAACATGTGAACATGGCTGCATCAGCAACAGACATGACCAGCGGGTGGCTAACTCATGGCGATCCATCGACGATGCTTTTGCTTTCAACGGTGGAAGACCAGACCGAAGCCAGCATCAATAATGAACTCTCAACTAGCGATGCCGACTCGGCTGTGAGCATCTCCCAAAGTAGCACCTCCTCCGTCACGCCTAGCATCAGGGAGCACGAATATATTAATGGCCGCCGCTACCACAAACTCCACCGGGGCCTCTACCCACTGCCTAACGACGAGGAGGAGCAAGATCGCGAGGATATGATGCATGGGATGATGCTTCGAGTGACGAATGGGAAGTTAATATATGCGCCAATTGACGAGTTCCCGCAGAAGATTGTGGATTTGGGAACAGGGACGGGAATATAGGCGATCGAAGGTAAGGATTAACGAACATCTATCTGTTGAATTTGACTGACTGTTATTGGTATTAGCTGCCGAAGATTATCCCAGTGCAGAGGTCACCGGTCTCGATCTCAGTCCCATCCAGCCCGACAGGGTGCCGCCCAATTTGGCCTTTCTTATTGACGACATTGAAGACAAATGGCTTAACGGCAACAACTTCGACCTTGTCCACCTCCGCCACATGATGCCGTACCTCAAAGCACCCGACAAAGTCTTGAAGGAGGCATTCCGGTACGTTTTATGTCGTTTTCGCAAGAGAGCGCTTCGTCGACTCTTGACTAATTGCTGCTTTTAATTATAACTGAATAGTCATATGAAGCCTGGCGCCTGGATCGAGCTCCAAGACATCGACCACCAATGCCACTCAGATGATGATACCATACCCAACCACTGGCCTATTACCGAACTGTGCGACTTTCTGGCCGAGGCCTTTGCGGAATTCGGCAGTAATGCCCGCGTTGCCGATCTTGGCGGACATTATCTCAAAAAAGCTGGCTTCGTCAAAATTCAACACAACTGCGTCAAGCTGCCTTTCGGCCCGTGGCCCCTCGATGAGTAAACGGCCTGAACCCTCAACCTCTCAACAATATAGGAGAAAAATGAGAGCAACAGAGCAGGATACTGAGTTACTGACCCGGGTGGCATCACAGAGAGAAGCGCTACGTCGGCCAGTTTTATCGCGCAATCTGCGAAGAGTTCTTCCCCGCCCTCGCTGCCCGGCATTTTCCCAAAATGGGCTGGGCGAAAGCCGAGACGGAGGTCTTTTTGTTGCAGTGTCGAGATGCAATGAAAGATGGCAGAGTCCATGCCTACAGCAAAATGCATTTTTGGAGCGGACAGAAACCCGAGTAGTCACATTTCATATAGTTTCCTTGAAACTAATTATGATGCTTGTGCGGGGCGTCGGTCGCGGCACCTGTCACAAGCCGCTGTCGTTGAGGGCGTCTTTGACATGGTATTGTACCATTATCTTGGGGTTATGAACTGTTTTAGAGGAGACCCGCGAGGGCCTAGATTGTGCTGGGAGAGATCGTGTTAAGGGTGTTTGCGACTGATCGGACTGATTCATTCTTTACTTATGCCAGAATCCCTATTAATATTGAATTTCATCTCTTCAAAGTATATACGCAGACAGATGGGTTCGAACTTGTATTCTTTCCTGTGCACACGCTTTCCATGAGCGTCAATGTTCCCAATCAGCAGCACCATCAGCTTGGTCGGGGCGGAGAAGTGTTTCTGGTTCCTCCAGCGCCATGGCGCGTAGCGCATTCAGCTGCCACAGAAAAGTCATGCACGGCCAAGCCGAGACCAGGGTGGCCAATAAGGGTGACTGGCGATGTACCACGAGGAATGGCGTTAAGAACCATATTAAGACAAGGTAACCAGCCAACATAGATCAACACGGCCGGCCGCCTTGGTACACTTGGCGGGACCCCTCGAAGCTGCACTGCGTAGCCCGCGCCAAGGGTCTCCAGATCCTCTCATAATGACCGGTTGATATCGCGGCCTCGCTGCCGCGCCTGCATATCCCGCTGACGGGCGACAGGCTCAACACAGAGCGCCTCAGAGCCAATGCCATGCTGGATAGTGGTCTGTTTGCATTTTACGGGAGAAAGGGGGTTTTCCCACTGGGGAGGTTTACTTTCGCGTCGTCTAATGCCTAAGCACTGCCCTACCCTATGCAACTACAGATTACGTAGCTTGTAGATTCTTCCCTAGCTCAGCACGCCCTGTCCCCCTCTAGGGGACTTTGGCGGTCTCACGGCCGCCAGGACGGAAAATACACATACATACAGTATGTAAACCGCTAAAGACGGCCCCACGCAAGCTTTTGAATAACACTTTTGAAAATCTCATCAGCAGGCTCTTGGCCATCAATGCCGTAAATACAACAACAGGCCCCCTAGTTATGCATTAACTCAACGGTCCCTCTGTCAAGCACCCATAGTCTCAGCCCCCAACCACCGCCACTGCGAACCAGCACGAGGCATCGGCGCTCCTGAGGTGAGAGCCAGACGCAAATACCATGTTCTACGCAGACCTGGCGAGAATCTGCCAGCTTCGTACCACAAGCAACATGACGCGAAGCATCATCGTTCCACCCTTTTTCCTGCCGCAGGCAAGTTCGTCGTGCGCCAGGCCGCTGCCAAGTCTGCCCGCGAGCGAGCAGGAGACCACTACGGCGTCGGAGCCCACGGGGGATGCGGAGGGCCCGCCAGAGCTCAGGGACGAGAGTGTCGCGGCGGAGCTGGCGAGGCTGGATCGCGCGTATGCGCAGAAGGTGCTGTATATTGTGGAGAAGGGGCAGATGCGTATCCGGGCGGGGACGAGTATTCTAAGAAGAATTGTATTGAAGACGTTTCTTTAGATTAGGGATAATACGCGTGCGAAGATTGCGAATTTGAGGTTGGCGATGGAGAGGGTTGTTGAGGTGGGGTTTGTGAAGGAGATGTAGCCCAGTCAAGGTTTGATGAGTTACTGCGAAAGTTGTGACAGAGGTTTCGTGTCTGAGGCGGCGCTTGAGCAACACATGCGCGATCCAAGCCGCCATGCCTATCACTGTAAATCTTACGCCTGATGAGGTTCGGACCATTGATAAGCATCACCTGAGTTATATAGGAATAGGGCGTTGGTAGAATCTAACATACAACGTATCCATCAGAGGCGACGAACACGGAGGCGGAGTGGGTCTTGGTTGCATAACTTCCAGTCAAGACATCTAGATCCTCAAGCCAGGAACCCTTCATCTCCATGCGAGTCTCTTGCGCAGGATCCGAAGCCCCGCTACAGACGATTGCCCTTCACGTGCAGATGTGCGATGCTTATTCACTTCCCGGAAACGCTAACCAGAGTCGATACAGACCCCAGAAACGGATTCAGGAAACAGACTTCAGTACGCGTGTTATGTTTCCTGGCACCGAACCATGATACCGAACCATGGCACGCGGCACCAAACCATAGTGCCAACCCATAGTGCCAATCCCCAGGCAACTGGACGTTCATGTCGTCTGGAATGCCGGCGCATTCACCAGACCAAAGAAACACAGTAGAGCACGAACCACAGCATCAAACTATGGCACCAATCCACGGCATTCATTCACTACTATCACTATTACAAATCTACCACTATTATTCTACCATCTCTACGCTATTCTCGCTATTGTCACTACTCTTACCGAGGATGTCCCTCAATTTCGCCAAGTGTTCCTGTCTTTTGCGGCATCGGCTCCTGCTTCGGTTTCTCCGACCCTGGTAAGGTAATCCGCCGCCTCAATCAGTTCAGAGGGGCAGAGTTTTCGGACATCGACAGCGAGAGCCTCTAAGGCGCTATTGGGTACTTTCAAATTGCGACTACAGTGTCAGTCAGGCGCACAGAGATGCTTCGGGTACGTACATTATCTTCTCAGCTTTGCCTGTGTACACCACGATGAGCAGTGGTGACTTCGGGCGCTTAGAGCCAGTCCTCATCACGGTCACTCAAGGCTCCGGACACGATTTCCTCGGGGGATCTTTGTGGAAGGTGCCCGGCCTGGTCTTTCTTATCATCCTAGTAAGTCTCGATGGCGGAGCGTATAGTCTAGAAGAGCTGAGCCGTCTGACGAGTCTGCTCGTCTATCTGTTGACGATGTTAGGAATTCAGATTCTGGAGCATGTCGATCTTTATTTCTTTCTCGACCATAGAGCGCCGCAGTGCATTATTCTCCCTGCGCAGCTTGAGAATCTTTTGTTCGAGGGATGCGAGGATGTCAATTCCTGGCTGGGCCTGCCGATTGACATAGCCGGGTGGGTTCCTCTGAGATAGCGGCTGGGGTGAGGCGACTACTGTCCGGGGAGACATCCGGTCCCGAGCGGACTGAGGAGGCAAGGGTGGTAGGTGCTTCTCGTACATAGCCAGGAAGGATGTGGTATGGGCAAGCGAGTTCGTTTGGACTTAGAAGGCGACACTTTATATATGTATGAGCTGAAAAGGTTTAAATAAGTTACAGGAAGCAATCAGACCGAGTGGGCGCCGAGCTGCGGTCTAGTTGGCACGGACCTCCAGTCTTGGAGAGACACCTCACCTTCGCACCAGTGTGAGATATGATAGCGTGACTTAGCGGGAAGCCTTGTCGCTGGCTACGTATAGGTGTAGTCCGCACTCCAGGGTCTCGATTATTGGTGTGACCACATCATAATACCTTGTACTGTCAGAATTGGGTGGCGGGGTCCAGTCACGGCATCACGAGTTGAGAATGCATGCTGCCACCATGCGAATAGCGGGCATCGTACTGGGATTCTCAAGCCACAACCCCCTTCATCTCCCGTCGGCATGCGTTTAGCGGTGAAATTCGACCACGCAAAGACAGAAATACTGTAGAGGATGGTGTTGCTAAGGAATATTTTTCTGATGTTTTTTCTGCCAACAACCCTGAACTAAGGTGTTGTGCGATTTCATGATGCCGTTCGAGCAGCTACTGGAGGTGTCCTATCTGGAGGACCTGGCCTAGTCGAATTTTTCGCCAAATAGTCTACGTGGACCCGCATTCGCTTCCTACAACGGTCATGCGAATATTCTGGCTGCTGTAGGTACTCTGTAGTGTATGGTGTCGTCTCCCTACCTTGGAGCAGGAGTCGCTATGTGTGGGCAGCAGCACCTAATTGGTCCGGCATTCATTGGGTGTCTGGAGAGGGGAGGAACCCGTGCACGCGGTCGAAAGAATACATCGCCAGCCACCATTAAAGTCACCCCCAGGTTGTAGAGGAAATATTCTATAAATCTTCCCCCATAAAGATAAAAAAATATTCCCCTAAAAAAATAGCTGAGTTTCTATTTACTGATTCTTGGCCTTTTTTTATTGATTGGCAAGAAATTGGCCATTTTTTGGGGTTTAGAAATCAGACTGGTGGCAAGGAGACCGGCGGAGTTTTCTTTCGACCGCGTGCCGTGCCCGTCCAGACTACATAGTATAGCAGCGGGGGAGGGGTTCCTGTGGGGCTTGTACCCCCGGACGAAATAAATTCCATTCTATGGGCCGGCGGCGGCGCTGCCAAATCATGCCAGGATGCCCTCAGGATGCCCTCTCTCACCCCTGTATCCCTGCGGATCGGCGAGTCCATCTCGACGACCATCACTTCGACATCACCTCCTCCATCACGCTCACCCCGCTCTGCAGCCGTCCACAAACTCGTACATGCACGAGGCGGAAGGCGCCGCTTCGACTTCAAATGACGCAGCCATATATCCATCTTCACAGACGCCTCAACACGCAATAGGCTGGCGGCAGACGGCCGCCCATTTCTTCGCCAGACTATATATAAAGGGAGGTCATAATCACCGCGCTAAGGTGATATCAGGAGCTCGGCACTTAAAAGATAGAGGGATGCGCGTCAGTTATTGGCGAGGACCAGGGGGGGCATGGCTAGCGGTTAGCAAGAGGTTCACTTAGCCCATGCTTAGCATTAGTAAGGAGAAGGAGAAGAATCATTTTACTTATTATTTATTAATTTAAATAATAAAAAAAGTAGAATACTTATAATAGCTCTCTAATATATAGAAAGATAAATAAGGTATAAGAATGGCAATTATGCTTAGAATATTAATAGAACTTCCCTCCCTATGGTTAAGCGGGGAGCGTTTTTAGGCTATAATAATAGGGGTATTATAAACTATTTGACCAATTTATAAAGGATTTAATTCATCTTACGGCAGGCCGAAGCCATAATCTTGCCGTCTTATTATATGCCTAATATACTTCCGTATGAACTCATTATTACTATCCAGCTTATCACGCTATGGCACTGGCGGAATATAGTAGAATTCTACGGCTATCCCATGTTTTGGCGATCCGATTGCTTCTTAGAGGCCTTAGCATAAACGCAGGTGAAGCGAAAGAAGGCAGACAATACAATACAATACAACACAATTTATTACGCCTGGCGGCTTAAGCCGAAAGGGCACTAATTAGTAAGAGTTCCATGCATTGCCCAAATTGTGTCCTTGTCTCCTAAAGCCCATACTGCATCCTGTCCTTACAATCTTGCCTATCATTCTCATTTACTCTCGTCCTTTCTACGGATGCCCGTGGGTTAGTCATATTATTAGCGGACTAATCTTGAAGCCTATTCTCCAAGTGTTCAGTGTCCTATCTACGGCGGCAGAAGCGGTGTTCGCTATTTTGGCACGGGGTGAGGGTGGGGTGAAGTTGAATAAGTAGGGTTGTAAGGGGGTTGATAGGGAGAGGCCTGTCTCCCTAGTTAGCTTGCATCAAGGCGGCCTGTGGCCAACGCAAATCGGATTGTCGCTCTAACGGCCTCCATGTTTGGCGTCCATTTTAGGGAAAGAAGGCAGACTTGCCTGATGGGATTTGTCTCTCGCAGGTGTGGCTGTTTAATGAAACGTGCACGGACGGATTTCGAGTTTCGCTGATTGGTCATTCTCGCCACTTGGTGGTTTCGCCTCTCGGGTTCAATGGGGCGCACCAGGGTCTCAACGACCTCCTTGGCAGCAAGCGCGCCCCGCTCTGCCTTAGATTCGACCCTTGCCAGCACGACAGAAGTCTCCACATCTCCCACTAAGCGAGGCCGCCGACTTAGAGTCTATCCTGCTCAATACTTGCCATATACCCCAAAGCGATAATAATCGATCTTACCTCTTCGCCTTAGAAATATAATAGGACAAATAATAACTTTGCAAGGGCGACCTAGCGCCTTATGCAAAGATATAATCGAGTAGCCCTATAATGCTAATATCTATATTATAATGCGCCGAAATTATTAGCATTATAATTATAACTCTACTAATAATCCTTCATTTCCAACTCCTATTATCGAGATTATAAGGATATTTAGGGAGGTAGAGGGCTAAGCTGCCCCTTTTGACTTTACTTTTGGCTGGTGGTTAATAGCCCTTAGATAAAATACCGGCTGAATGCGAGTATAGGCCAGTCGCATCGGGCCGCTCTAGTTTTCACTGCACGCCGCTCGGTAAAACGGACCATCTTGATCTGCATGATTCATTCGTTCAGCCGTCCAGCTCTCACCACACTCGCCCAGCTGCTTTGTTTGCTTGCCGCTGTGTTATCCGCTCCTTGTTTGCGTCTGTCCAGAACGCATCCTCTTCGATCGCGCGTCCTTTATTCAACGCGCCTTGGTTCAACGCGCCTTGGTATCTCCTTTCGATTCTCGATTCTCGATTCTCGATCCCCAAACCTCGACAACATCAGCAAGACAGCAGCATGGCATGAAATATATCAGAACCGCCTGGAAAGTCTCAATCTTCTCCAAGAAAATAATCTTGATATGGCGACCATTACAATCGCTCTTCGTCAATTTTCGGGTCTCGCTTCAATTGAGATATTACGGGATTGGTCCGAGCCTTGGTATGATGAACTTGGAGATGAAGAGCTTATACAAGTCGACTTGTATAAAGAGGCATTGCAAAGTATTAAAAAGTCTCACCATCAGGTTATCTTGGAGGGAACCAGACCCAGAGGATATAAACTTCACGGGGTTATTAGCACTTGTGAGATCTGCCCCGCTCCAAGAACTATGTTTAAGGATGGATATCATTTCCTTTTGGTGGTTGCCTGCCTCCCCAGCCTCAGCATGGTTCTTGAATTTTGGTATGGTAAATTAGGTGGGAGCCTGTTAGTGCATCTTTTTCCTTGAGGTGTCAGCTTATCAAAAATAAGAAAAGAGCGGTTGCGGCAATGTGGCGCCATTTTCTTAACAAATGCGCACTAAATTTATTAGGCGAATTGTTATAATTGCACCTGGGCTGCCCCGCATTTTCGTGGCCGACTAAAAGGCTCTCGCCTTTTACTTGGTGAAACGCCTACCTCCTCACCAACGGCATGTCAGGCCATGGATGGGCCATGGACTAGCCTGGAGCTAACAGTTCCAACCCCAACGTTTTCCCTCAGCAGAGGCAAACGGCCCAACGGTTTAGCGAGCCATGGCCCATCTCTGGCCCTTCCATAGCCCACATTTCGCCCTGGCGATCAATTGCTGTTCCTAAACAAAGGCAACAGTTCTGGCTTACGCCGCGGAGTCCGGAATGACTCAAGCCGAAAAGCTCTGGAGTTATCACTGGAGAAAGCAGCTCTTCCTACGCAGAAATATGACTTGTAGAGGGCGTGTAGCGAGTGGAACTTTCCGGGACGGCAGTATCGGTCCCAGCATCTTGCGCCGTCGGAGTGATAGCAACGCCACTGCCCCGCCAGAGTATAACGCCCTGACTGACACGGACGAGGAGGCCGACCCGGTTCCGGATGACAACATCTCTCTCTTTGGCCTCGACGGAGCCACTCACTTATCAAGCAACAATAGCGCTGCCAGCTTAATTAATGGAAGTGCTAGTGCTATAGCCGGACCTATATTACCGGCTGAGCTTCGAAATAGTTATAGAGTTCTTAAGGTATCCAGGAAAAGTCGCACGAGATAAATTAATCTTATATATAAGACTGAATCCAATAAGCTCTTATAGGACCCTGCCCACCTATATAAGCCCTTATATATTAATAAGATTAAAGAGATCTAAATTGCTTTTAATATTTAATAATATTGCCTTAACTTTATAATATCTAAATTATATATAGATACTTAGTTTACTATTATTTATACTATCCTAAATAACTTAAGGATTAAGTTTCTATATATTATTATTAATAATAAGGAGGGCTTAAGCTGCTAAATTAAATCCCTTAAGGCTATATTAATTTACTAATAGGAATTAATAATATCTCTTATAGCATTTAATAATTAAGCTATAGTATAGTATTAATAGACTAAGATAGCTAGAGAGTTTAATAATTAGCCCTATAGTCCTAAATAGGAGGAATTAGATATGGCTAGTATTAAGTATATTTACTAAAGCCTTTATATTTATAGCTCTTAATAGACCCTAAAAATTAATTTTTACTTTTTTAATATTTAATAATATAAAAAGTTTAATTTTATTAAATTTAAGGGTTTTATTTATTTAATAAAATAAAGGCATAATATTTAGCGAATTATTTATAGTATTACTATTAAACCTAAGATTAATATTATCTTACTAGAATTCCTAGCTTTTCTCTATAATATCTAAGGTAAGGATATTAATTCTAATTATTCTATATAGGAGAAGCAATTTACTTACTTTAGCTGCCAGTACTGACCTAATAAAATCAAGACCTCTAATATAGCTTATAATATACAGGTTATATCTAAAGCTGCCTTTATTAAGTACCTAATATCTAAGTCTAATTTATTAATTATACTAAAGCCTTAAAACTATACTCTTAACTGCCCTATAAATAAATATATTATCTCTAGCTCTTATAATACCTACCTCTTTAATTAATAGGTCACTAGTTAATCTAGCATTAAGGGCTATATCTTAGCCCTTATTTAAGGGTGCTACTATATTAAGGTTAATTACTAAAATAGTAGCTCTAGATAGCCTAAGGTTAATTATAGCTATACCCTTATAACCTTAATTAGTTTCTATAATATTATAATTATAATTAATTATAAGGAGCCCGGCATAACAAAGGCCCGCTAAGCCGCCAGCAATAGCAAGCCAAGGTAAACCCGGCTTAGTCAGCACAAGCCCTAGGCCCTAGAGGCATAAAGGGGCAATATGGCCAGCCATAACTATAACTAGCCAAATTAAAATCTTTTATAATATTAATATATACCTTCTATATATACTATTTCACCTTAATTATATAACCCTTATAATTCTTTAATTTCTATACCTAATTAGGGAACTAGTGCAAATTAGATAGATAGGAATAAACCCAGCAAGCGCCTATTAATGCAAAGCAAATATATAAAAGCTACCTAGCCAAAAGCAAATTAAACTATTAAAAATAATTACCTATATAATACTAATAATATATAACTAACTAATTAAGGACTAACTACCCTACTATAGGGCTAATATAGAGCCTAAAGAGAGATATTAATAGCAGCAATTAATTAAATATTAGCTAAAGGCTTAAGGGATGACCTATATAGAGCAACCCTAACCCGCTAGGAGCAGATATAAGGGGAGCAATTAATAAGCTTAAGGCAACTGGCTAATAAGCACTTATAGGATAGGGGAGGCAATATATTAAGCTAATAGGATAATTAGGGATTATATATACTATTAGAATATAAGAATATAGGCGCACTAATTAGACTGCTTTAAGAGCAGTAGGCAATAATGTAAAGGCAATAGTAGTACTAGGAGCAATTAATGCGCATACTTACTAAGCGCTTAGTAAAGCTAGAGCTAACCGGAAGGACTTATAAAAAGCCCCTAATATATAACTGCAAGGTCCTTATAGAGGATATTATAAAGGTTAAAATAAATAATTAGATCTAAGCAATTAAAGCAGGGAATAAGCTCCAGCTAGACTGCAATAATAAGCAATATATTAAATAGGCAATAATTAAGCTCTATTATATAATATAGATAAAATAGCAGAACTATAGGAATAAGCAGGAAGCTATATAGGCAAAATTCCTTAATTTTATCTACTAGAAGTATATTAATCTAGAGATTAAGATTAGGAAGCTGCAATAGGATATTAAGAGATTGCAATAAAAGCCCAGCTAGTTACTAATAGACTACTTTTAGGTCTAAAGCGTATTGCACTTAATACTTAGGTTAGTAAATATAGAGAATAATAGTAAGTATGCGTTCGATTTTTATATAGGCCTAAATAAGGAGCTTTAAAGGGAATTAATAATCTAAAAGAAGGAGCTAAAAGATGCTAAAATAGTGGTAATAGAGGCATAGAGGATCTAGATTATTCCTAATAAGCGCTTATAGAATAATAGCTAAAAGAGAGAATAAGAGGGACCTACCCTAAATTAATTAAGGAAATCTCCCTACTAACTGCCATAAAAGCTAATAGGATAAGGCTACTATTAGCTAAATATAGCACTATAGAACTCTAATATAGGAGGATTAATAGGATAGAGGTAGCAGCCCCTAGCGAGGGCTATATGCCCGCTAACCAGTCCATATTATAGCAATAAACCCTAGGTAATATGCTTTAAGTATAGGAAGCTAGGCTATAGGGCTATAAAGTGCAGGTTATAATTAATAGGTTAATAGAAGCCTAAATAATAGAAGCTAATTTCCGCATATATAAACTATATATATGCAAAAAATAAGAATATTAATTTATTAGAAAATAAATAAGTATATTAAAAGCTACCTTACTATATGCATTAAGTAAGGAGGCAGTATTTATAGGATAAATCATCTAGGGAAGAGTAATTGCTCTATAAGGGCATACTAAATAAATAGTACAAGTAAATATAAATATAATATTATAAATAGACCTTATTAGCATAAGGCTAATAAAAGCACTAGAATTAAAGCTAATAAAGGGCATAAAAGTTCTAATACTAATAAGCTATAATAGGAAAGAGTAGGAACTAAAAAAGGCATACTAGCTAACCTTTTTCCTTATTAATTTCTAGGGGTTTCTAAGGAAACTTTACTAACTATTTATAAAGTCCTTATACCTAGAAGGGATAAGGGAGCTATTACTATTAAATAACTTAATAAGCAAGAAGGGAATTATAATTAATATATAAAGGCATATATAGCACTATAAACCCATTTTAATTGCAAAACTAAAAATATTTATAAAAAAAATAATAAAGAATAATAAAAAGGCATATATCTTCTATATATATAATATATTAGCACTAAATAAGCAGCTAATAACTACCTTAAATAAAGAAGTATTAAAAAGCAAAATATTATTACTATTAGAACTAAAATTAAAATAGGAAATATTTAATAAGTATATAGCAAAAAAACTACTATTACTTAAAGGAGCAGAATATATAATTAAAATAATATTAAGTAAGAAACTACTATTTAATCCTATTTACCCTATAAATAAATAGTAAGTAGAGATCCTAAGAGAATATATATAGGAGAACCTAGTAAGTAATTGCATTATAGAGTCTATAAATAAGGCAGGAGCTCTAATACTTTTTATACTAAAAAAGAATAGAATATTATAATTATATATAGATTATTATAAATTAAATGCAATTATAACTAAAAATAAATACCCCTTGCCCCTAATTAGAGATCTATTAAACTAACTAGCAAGAGCAAAATAGATCTTAAAAGTAGATATTAAAAATGCCTACTACTATATCCACATTAAGCTAAAGGATAGATAAAAGATAGCTTTTTATATATATTATAGCTATTTTAAATATATAATTATATTATTTAGGCTAATAAATGCATTTACTATATTCTAGGTATATATTTACTAAGCGCTAGGCAGGCTACTAAATATCTACTATATTGCATATCTAGATAATATTATAATCTTCTTTAAGATATAAAACTAATATATAAAGAACCTTAAGGAGATCCTATAATAATTAAGGCAATTCTAGCTATATATAAAACTATTAAAATGCATATTCTATTAATAGGAAATGGATTTTCTAGGCTATTATATTACTTAAGATAAAATAAAAATAAAGGAGAGTAAGGTATAAGCAATTGCAAAATAGCTAGCACTTAAGAGCTTTAAGGATATTTAGGTATTCCTAGGATTCTATAATTTCTATTATAAATTTATTTCTAAATACTCTAATAAAACTATACTATTAATATTAATACTAAAAGGAAGTAAAAATAGAAAAAAGAAAGGAGATTTCTACTAGCTGGAAAAGGTAGAGTAGGCATTCTAGGAATTTAAGGGAGCTTTTTACTCCACTATAATCTTATAGCATTAAAACCCTATATTATTTATATAAATTAAAATAGATATATTAAGTAAAAGAGTATTAAATATCTTATTATAATTTAAGGGGGATTAATAGTAATTAATTGCTTATTAATTATAGAAGCTTATTAATATAGAGTAAAAGTAGTATATTAGGCAATATAAGCTATTAATAATTATTAAAAGCTTAAAGTATTAAAGCTATTACCTAATAGGACTATTAAAGAAATTCCTAGTCCTAATAGACTATATAGCACTAAAGAGCATAATAAATATACTAGCATAAGACCTTTAGGGAAGGCTTGCTAGATAGATATATAGATTAATACTATTCGATTTTAATATTAAATACTAACTAAGGAAATAGAACCCTATAGATAGACTATCCAGAAGACTAGACTATATAGAGGGAAAAGTAAGCTATAAAGATATACTTTCTATATTAATAAAGAAACTCTAGTTAATTAAGGAGCTATTATAAAGCATTTAATAGAAGATTGCTAGTCTAAAAATACCTAAGAAACCTAAGGTTATAAGGGCATATATATAAGTAATATAAGCAAATCTCTAAAGGAAATAAGAATAGAGAAAGTCCTAACCTTAAGGGATAGAGAAGGAATTAAGCTCCCCTAACCACTAGGCGCAAAAGGCATAGACCTCTATAGTTATTATATGCACTAGAAGGGCCGCAAGGAATGCCATAAAGCAATCAAAGAATGCTCTATAAAAGATAGCTACTTAAAAAAGCTGTAAGAACTTATAGGGAGCTAGGGTTATTAATCTAAAGTAATATATCCTATACTAAATTATAAAGGCACTTATAGAAAGTAAAATAGTATTTCTCTCCTAATTATTATATATACTAAAAGAACTAATTAAAAGACTATAAGCTAATAATTCATTCTATTAGCAATAATTAGTAAAAGTATAAAAAGCAGTTAATAAAGTTAAGTACTATTAATATAATAAGAATAGTATATTATTCTATAAGAATAGGCTAATAATCCTAAAATAATAAGCACTTTAAAAGAAAATCCTATATTAATATTATAAAGACCCTAAAGTAAAATATATAAATATAATAAAAATAATAAAATTAATTATAAGGAAGTTCTACTAGTAGGGGATTAGCTAAAAAGTTAAGAACTATATATCCTAATGCTAATATTACTAAGGGGTATAAATATTAAGGCACTAGCTATATAGGCAATTAAATTTATTATTACTATTAATATATTTATTCTAGGAAATTAATATAAATTTTATTATAAAATTATTAAATAGTATATAAATAAATAGTAAGGAATATAATGCAATCCTAATAATTATATATTATATAATAAAATATATAATATTTATTCCTATAAAGAAAATACTAAATATAGCATAATTAGCATAATTAATATATAAATATACAGAATATAAGTTTAATAGCCTAAAAGGGATTATAAATAATAGAAATAAGCTCTTTATTAATAAATTCTAGATAGACCTTATAAAGGAAAGAGCAACCTATTATTAATTATCTATAGCATATTACCTATAAATAGATAAATAGATAGAGCGCTTTTATTAAATATTAGAGAAATATCTACAAATATATACTAATAACTCGCTAAACTAGTAAGCAATATAGCTTTTAAAGGCAATATTTACCTATAATAATAACTACTATTAGACTATAAGAGTATCCCTAATATATGCACTATATAGCTACTATCCTTAAATAGTAGAATATATACTATAAGAAATAAAGACTAAGGTCTAGGGAGTGCAAAAGCATATTAAGACCTTTTAGTAAATGCACACTAAAGCGTAAAGATACTAGCAATAAGCAATAGAGAAGCAAGCATAGGGATATAATAAGCAATATAAGCCCTAGGAATTCGCAATTAAATAGATTATAAGCCTATTAATAAGGAACTTTCGCTTTAAATATAAGAAGCTAATACCTAAATTTATTCTTATTATAATAGTAAAATAAATAGGGATATAAGTATACTAAATGCACCTCCCTAAGCAATATAAATAAATATATAATATATTTCTAATTAGGCTATTTAAATTATAAAAAAGCACTTATTAAATATAAGGCGAGATAGAGAATAAACTCCTACTATTAAAAAAGGAAAGCAATAAGTAGGAAGTAAAGGAGATTATTAGCCATAAAGGAAATAAAGAGGCGCGCTTCTTCCTAATTAAATAGGCAAAATAGCTAATAAAGTATAATACTTAGGAATTAAAAGAGTATTTAATAAATATATAAAGGAAGCTAAATAGCTATTAAAAGTAAATTAAGAAAATATATAAAAAATAAGATAATTAAATAGAATTAAGGGGGGTAATAAAAGACTATTAAGCTAAGCGCAATAAAGGGCTACTAAATAAAGGGCTATATAAAATAACTAATAATATAATATAAGGCCACTAAAATAATAAAAAATAAAAAAAAAAGGGAATAAAGTACTATTATAAATAGTATTAGCACTTAAAGGGTAAAGGCCTAATAATAAGACCTAAAGCTAATTTATTATTATTATTATTATTAATAGTAAAATAGCAAAAGAGAATAGAGCTATAAGGATAAGGAGTAGGCATTAGTAAATAGGGGTAGGCAAGCTAGAAAGGGACTGGTAATAGCTTAATATTAAGGGTAATAATATAGATAAAAATATACTAGGAGAAATGCATACCCAGGGGAGCAGTACTATACTTATCCTAAGCGGGAGCAGAGGGCATAAAGCTATTAGCAGCAGAAGAGATAAAGAGGGAAGGAGAGGCCAGGATAGGGGCCCTAAAAGACGCAATAATATCAGCAGGGATAGTGCAGATAATATAGTAATAGCTTAGTAATGCCCTAAAAGTAATAAAAGCTATAAGCAGCACAAGAGCACTAGCAATATAGTAAATAGCCACTAAATACTTAATAGTAATAATAATAAAATATAAAAATAAAGTCTTCTCCTTAATATTAGGGGCAAGATGCCCCTTATAAATATAAAGCTATTATAGGCAGGAGAGGAGATTGCTAATTAGGGGATAAGTATAAATATAAAGAGGCTAAATAGCCTTAATTATAGCTATAAGGGCAGTAAGGTTATTATAAATATAAATAGGAATAAGATTATATTAAAATTATTAATAAATATTTAATAAAAGTATTATAAGGAATCTTAAGTAATATACTTATAGTTATAGAGAGATTATAATAAGCTAATAGGTTAAAGCTAGCTCCTATAGCAACTATTTAGTAATTAGGGCAGGGGAATTACTAGAACTAATAGCCTAAATAGTAATAGCATTATTAGGATTAATAAGGAACTTAATAAGGGCTCGCTAGGCAGAGGCCGCAGCCTTAATAGCCCGCTAGAGCCACTAATGCCTAAAAAATAAAAGAGCGGCCAGTAGGCTAAAAGCCTTAACCTTACCTAACTTAAAATGCTCTTTATAAGAAAATATAAGCTTTATAAATACCTAATACTAATAGGCAAAAGGGATAAACTTAAGAGGAATCTAGAAGGCCTATTAGTAATAGAATATATAAAAAGCAATTAATAAACTTATATTAAAATACTTATAGCTAATACTCTTGCAAATAGTGCAAATAGTGCCTAACTTATTAGACTAGTAGTATAAGATATTAAGGCTCTAATAAACCATATATATATACTTAAAGCAGGGAATGCCTATCTAATTAAGCTATATAGGATTAAAGATAGTAGAACCAGGAGGAGGATTAAAAATATTAAAGGCCGCAAAAATAGCTAAAATGCGCAAAAGAGCTATTAGAGAGCAGGGCAATAAATTAAAGAGTAAGCAGTAAGGGAGGAGATAGAGTGGCAAGCTAATAAGAGACCAGAGATAATATAGCAATAGAAAGGAGGAATAAGGCAGCGCAGAGAGAGGAATAAAGCAATATAAAAAGAGGAGAAATGCATAATAGAGAGAAATATAAGATATAAGGAAGGGAAAAAATATAAAATATAGGGGAGAGAGATATAATTTTAAGGCAAGATAGGAAATTAATAAATGCAATATAATAAATACTAAATAAGCAAACTATAAATAAATAGTATATAGCTAATTAATTAAAATAATTATAATAAATAAAGTAAAAATAAATAAATAATATATAATTAATTAATTAAAATAATTATAATAATAATAATAATAATAATACTATAAGGAATGCATAAAGTATATAATAATTAACTATAGAATAAGGAATTAATTAAGGCTATTATAATAGGGCAATAATAGCTTAAGGACTAAGCCTCTAAGAGGGGGGGATAATTATAAGGAGCTTAATATAATAAAGGCCCGCCAAGCTGCTAGCAATAGCAAGCCAAGGTAAACCCAGCTTAATTAGCATGAGCCCTAGGCCCTAGAGGCATAAAGGGGCAATGCGGCCAGCCACGACTATAACTAGCTAAATTAAAGTCTTTCATAATACCAATATATACCTTCTATATATACTATTTCACCCTAATTATGCAACCCTTATATTAATAAATATGCCTTTATTAAGTTAAGGTTCCCTCTATAGATCTCCCTTAAGCTTTACTATAACCCTACTTAGCAAGCCATTATAGTTAATATTATAAAGGAGGCCTTTAGGTCTTAACTAATTACCGAGATATTAGAAGACTCCTCTAATAAGCTGCCTTTACCCTTTAAGCTTATAAAATGCATTCTTATTAAGGTTAAGAAGCCGCAGATTAAAGAGGAGCCTCCTACTAGCAATTTCTAAGGCCGCTAATAAGGCAATAGTCTTAACTTATTATTAACTTATCCTATAGCTAATAGCGCTATATTAATGCCCTTATAGTCGCTTCCTTAGAGCCTTATGCTTAGCCCTAGCCCCTCTTCTTATTAACTGGTTAGTAAGACTTATATTAATATAATTATTAAGGGCTAAGTATAAGATATAATAAGCAATAGTACTAGCAATAATAAGAGCAGCAGGGAGCGAAACTTACAAAAGATATTTACTAAGACTATTAAAGAGCTTAATAATCTTAGCATCTATTATACTAATATTAAGTTTACTGGCTTTAATACTGCCGAGGCAAAATAATATAATTATATCTTCTCCTTTATAGAGTTAAGCTTTATTAAGCACTCTTAGGCTAAAGAATAGAAGATAGTAATTAATCTCTATAATCTGCACTATATAATATAAGTCTACCCTAATTATACTTAAATTACTTTAAATAATTTTAACCCCTTTCTCTATTGGCACTATAGAGTTTAAATAGCTGCGCTTAATTAGCAGACTTTTAATTTAGGCATGCAGATTAACTGCACTATATTTAATAGTAGCTGGGACTTCTTAGGCTATATGCTTAAGCCTATAAAGCTCCAGGATATTTAAGTTCTCCTATATAACCCCGAACTTACTAGGGGCAAGAAGGAGCGCAATATTATTTTATTTATTATTAATATTATCTTAATATAGTAGCTTATATAACTAGCTAACCTCCCTACTAATAAGTTAATAGACCTATATATTAAGGTTAAGGTCTTTTACACTAGTAATAAGCAGGAGAAGAAAAATAAGTCAACCTTGCCTTAAGATTTTAATTCGCCCTAAAAGTTCTAGACAAATATCATATAAGAGAATAGCATTAACCCTATATCTAATAGTCAGTTTAAGTTTAAAGTTATAATGAAATACCCTAATTTAGTTTTTATTTAATAGTCTATTAAACTCTCTAATAATAGCAAGAGCTATAATAATAGACCGGCAGTAGCTACCTATAATGCTAAGCTTAATAATCTTAAGTAAGGCTATTATATCTTACCTTTTCTTAATTATACTAGTAATTAGTACCTTTTCTTAAAGCTCTTCTATAAGATTAAAGTTAATTTAATTAAGAATATAATAATTAATATACCTTACCGCACTTAAGATAGCAATAGGATCAAGGGCCTAGGCGGAAAGGTCTTAAGCTGAATTAATATTAGCCTTAAAAGCATAATAGAAAGGTCCAGTATAGAGAAGATTAGTTTTAATAGCTATCTATAATCTATTTTTGCAGCTTTATCTGTACACTATATGTCTTCTCTGGATATATTTTTTTCCGAACTAGCCGTCTTTTGACTTTTCTTTTCTATCTTGTCGGACTTCAGGGCACCCACTGTGTCTCAGGCACGTGCATTGGTGTCGTTGTCTCAATGGAGACAGCACTGTCTTTGGCAGGATCGCTCAACTCGCCAACGAGCCAAAGAAGGGTCTCACCACACTGGAACGTGAGGTCCTAAACTTTGTCTGTGTCATTTGCTCTATCATGATCCTGATGATTATTTTTGTGGTCACTATCTGGTACGTTGACGAACAACATCATGGTGTGGCCCCTCAGCGCTGACAATAGAAGGGCGACATGGCTTCACAAGAAGTATCCCGACTGGATCAATGTCCCCAATCTGATCATCTCCTGTGTCTCAGTCGCCGTCGCCTTCATCCCTGAGGGTCTACCAGTTGCTCTCACTGCAAGCATGACGATCAGCGCCAACATGATGCGCAAGCACAAGATCCTTTGCAAGTCACTAAAGACGGTAGAGACACTTGGGCCTGTTTCGGTGATTTGTTCCGACAAGACTGGCACATTGACACAGGTTGGTTTGCAACTCATCCAAGATCAATTCAGACTGCCTGCTAATTCTTACAAGAACAAAATGCTTGTCACTGAGTGCGCCATCGGTGAAAAGTACATGACTGCAGAGCAAGCTAAGGACACGATGGTTGTCAACAAGGAGAAGAACCCCAAGAACAACTCCATCAGCCAGCTCCGCGCGCTTGCAGGTCTTGCAATGCCGGTACCTTTGACGCCTCCACCATCAACCTGCCATTGCATGAGCGTATCATCCATGGCGATGCTACCGACCGAGCCATTCTTCGTTTTTCCGCAAGTCTTGGTGAGGTGGCTGAGCTCCGACGGTGGTGGAACACCAAGTACGACCTCTCTTTCAACAGCAAGAACAAGTACAGGATCAAGGCTTTCACTTTGGCTCACCAGAGCGTTTGTCGCTCGGTTTGCCATCTGATATTGCCTCCGTGTTCGGACCAGGAGACGTGTAAGTTGCATTGCATGGCCCTATTCAGGGTTGAGAAACTAATCGTGTGCAGGCTGTTGACCATCAAAGGTGCTCCTGAGATCCTTTTTGACAGGGTCAGCTCCTATGCCAATCCCTCTGGCGTCACTACACACCTGGATGATGTTTCCAGACTTGCCGCCAGATTGTAGGCATGACCGGCGATGGTGTAAACGATGCTCCGTCGCTGCGTGCCGCTGACGTGGGTATTGCCGTCGGCTCTGGCAGTGACACCTCCATTGAGGCCGCCGACATGGTGCTGCTCGAATCATTCTCGAGTGTTGTCGAGGCCCTCCGGTATGGTCGCATGATGTTTGACAACCTGAAGAAGACGGTGGCATATCTGCTTCCCGCTGGTAGCTTCAGTGAGTTCTGGCCCGTCATGACCAATGTCGCATTTGGAATCCCTCAAATCTTGAGCAGTTTCCTCATGATTATTATTTTGTTGAGTTATTTTCAAGTCGCCATGCGAATCAAACCCAACTGACACATCCATTCAGCCTATTCACCGACGCCATCGCGCCATCGCTCTCGCATATGAAGCACCCGAGGCCGACGTCCTCCTTCGGAAACCGAGGGTCCCGGGAAAAGACCGTCTGGTTGACTGGCAGCTCATCTTGCAGGCGTACGGCATGGTGGGCATGATTGAGACGACGGCGTCGTTTGCTATGTCGTACTGGTACCTGGCGCGCAGCGGCATTCCCTTTACGGATATCTGGTTCAAGTTCGGGGACATTCCCGATTCGATTGACCCTGACTACTACAGCCAGAAGCTGTACGAGGCGAGCTCCATCTACTTTGTGAACCTGGTCGTGATGTAAGTCGTCGCCACCAATGCAGCGCCGAGATCGGTGTGCCTTACTGCTTGACGCGCGTTTGAGCATTTTCTCTGATATAATCCAGGCAATGGTTCAATCTTCTATGCATTCTGACGCGTCGTCTGTCCATCATCCAACATCCTCCTTTGTTTAACAAGCAGACTCAGAATTGGTACCTCTTCCCGGCGATTTTGTTCGCCTTGGTCATGGCCTTCTTCTGGCTGTACCCGCCCGTCTTTCAACGAGTGTTGCAAACGGCGGCGGTGCCCGTCGAACATTGGTTCCTGCCGATGGCGTTCGGTTTGGGTCTCGTTCTCCTAGATGAGGCAAGGAAATATTGCGTGAGGAGATGGCAAAAGGGTATTCTGGCTCGCATAGCTTGGTAGGCTTTGGTTCGTGGTGGGGAACGGGGCCGGTCTTTATGCAGGTATGGTAGTAGGTAGTCGGCTTTGGTAGGCCTCGAAATCGAAATACATGACGTCCGTCTAATAATCTGCCTTTCATCCTCTGTCCTTCTTTTCCATAGATACATGATAGATTGACAAGACGTGGAGTCGTACAAGTGCGTGCTCGGATCCTGCTCTCCCGTCTCTGCCTCACGAGGGTCCACCAACGGGCTGGCTCACAACTGGAGAGTGACTTTCGTGGGAACTATATCTGCCGTTGGTAGTGAGAATGTACTTGCTTACGACGATTGCACGGGGCGAGCGATATCCTTAACATGCCTTCATTGTCTTATTCTCCCGCCCTCTAATGACTCAGCAACTTAGCCAGGCTCTTGAGCTCTGAGACTCTATCGGGTTCTTGAGCATTCACTGGGCGCAGAACCACAAATCTCGCCTTCCCTCTTGACCGCTCAGAGCGTTAGCAAATAACATAGTAGTATTGGCAAAGACATCCTGTGAAGGCTGAGAGCAGCTTGTCCTCTGCTATGCAATTAGGCACCCGATTCAGCCATCATGAGCGGGGGTGGACCTCGTCAGAGAATCGGATTTCCCGGTCCCATAGAAGGGGTGTTGTTTCAACCCCTAACTCAGCGTCCATATGGCTTCCTGTCTGAGGCTTGCTAAGAGATCTGGTCGATGTAATGGTCGCTGATTGACCACGGCTCAGTACAACTAGAGGAAGTCGAAAGCGACCTGCAATCCCGGACTGGACGTCGCCCTTACCGGCACGAGAAAAGTATTTCCCAATAAGGGGAATCTTTCGTCGTGCCCCACTGACGAATTGGTCATCGCTCAGGCTTTCACTGAGCACGCGGCTAAGCGTCTTCGGTGCAAGATATCCTAACTTTCCAACACTCAGTCCATGAATGACCAGTTTTGAAAGTTAGCCATGGAACTATCCAAGTGCGGAGCGCTGGGCAGAACACTCACAATACTGCAAACCGCCAAAAACCAGACTATGACTCGTATCGTCTCGCCAAGATCTTTCACATCGCTCCTGGGGGTCCCATTCACACTGAGATGCTCCTCAATGAACTCCAGACTTATAAACAAGTAGAAGATGGATGAGACGTCAATAGGACCAAAGAAGCCCACAAATATGGCCTGTTTGGCCTCTGCGATCTGGTGAATCCACTTGTGCATCATATATATCCAAGGCAACCGTCTCAGAAGGAGTACCAGGACACCTAAAATAACAAGGCGCCAAGGAGAGATAATAGGGTTGTCATGAAGGTGATTCCAGGGAAGAGATGCGCCATACCACAAAAAGATTGTGACGTTGAGGAGCATATCAATAGTTGGCTGTAAAGAGTCGTCTTTAGTCTCTTGGCGGCACCAGTCATCCCAAGTAAACGTATTTCCCGCGATGAAACAAGCGAGAACATCATCAGTACCAATCAATCCGCAGGTACCCAAAATGAACAGTGCAAGTGCAATCGCAAAGACGAGGAAGCTTTCGCGATCGACGTAATTGCGTTGTTTGGCCCAGTGGAGGAGTTCTTTACCGAGAAACCCCACGGCAGCGCCATAAATGACACTGAGGATAATCGTGTATCCCCAAGTAAAGGCGAACCAAAGACCCATGGCATCGCCGGCGCCGCCAGATGTAGCACCCAAGCCGATGTACTTAATAAGGTACAAAGCAAAGTAAAGGAATGGATAACCCAGTCCATCGTTAGCACCGGACTCTGCAATGATGAGATTCTGGAGGTCCTTTGGGATGTTGTGATCAGCAAACTTTCCCTTGACGATTACAGCGGAGAGAACGGGGTCGGTTGGCGTTACACATACACCTACGGCAAGTGCGTGTAGAAAGCTAGGCGTCTCAGCGAGCCCCCAGACAAGGAGACTCGTGGCTATCCACATGGACGTCATGCCTGGCCCAAGCAGTATGAGTAGAGACTTCCATTCTTTTCGCAAATATCTTTTAGGAAGTTGGACGCCTGCGAGGACAAGCCGAAAGCTGTCGAACTGGTGCGATTCCATAGGGAGGTGCAATCTTGTTAGCCCACGTAGCGTTTAATCCAAAGAATAGCTCTCTGGATGATTTCGATGTCCCCCATGAATAGGGGTCTTGGAGAATTTATTTAAAATGTTACTCTACCAGAGTTGAACCAATGTACACTACGCTAGTAAAGTTTGTGACAAGAGTCACCATGCGCATCCGAGATCGTAACCTTTACTACCAACAGCTGTTTATTTGAGGGAAATAGAGAGATGGAATTTGTCGGCTGTAATGGCGATTTGCAAAATGTCTTTGGAAATTGGGTGTCAGGGCTGAACATCATTCCGATGGTGGATGACGCATCATACGGTGCAAAACGCTTTGGCATTGTTAAATGGCAATGGAACTTCTCGTAGGGATTACTTGGGGGGCCGTTCTTCAGGCCCCCCAAGTAGTTTGGAAGCCCTGGCATTTGCGAAAAACTGGGCCCGACCATGGCGTTGAAGACTTTGGAGGCGGAGCGGACCTTAGTTTTGTGTTTTATGGCGCAACCAACAGAACCACATCACCATCGGGAGCGATTTCGACGATAGAGTTCACACTGTGATCTGTTGTTCATCTTCTGATCGGCGGAAACAATCGAATATGATTTGCCAAGGCTGGTTGCAAATGATGTTATAATGACTTCCACCAGTTGCTACATCAAGCAGTCGATTTAACCATTGTTAATCAGTCCGTGCTCGAACAATTGTAAAGTAGAGCTACTCCACGTTGCGTTCAGGCCCACCGTCGGCGTTTTAGTATTATGAAATTTACGAGAACGGTGCCCAGACAGGATATTGTGTGTTAGTCGCATCTGCTGGAACTTGAGAGGGACTTTCTTGCTTTGGTCATGCATTGTGCCGAACGTCATTCGACCTATATCGGAAAACTTAAACTTGCATTCGGGCCGACTAAAGCGAAACTATTCGTGAATAGCGAGACGGTTTGGACGTCAGTAGACGAAACGACGATGGAAAGAAGAAGCGGGGTAGCAACGTTGAGGAGTTAGGTTAATAATAACTCACTTGATGCAACGTCGGTTGTGATACCCATGTCTACGGGGATACTGTTACTGTCCCTATTAGGCTATTCCGTATTATCGTTGTCCGAAGTTTGTACTTTGCCAAGCAAAATAGACTCTTTACTTGCGAGTGAGAGGACTAGCTTCTTGGTTGCCTCTCTTATGCTATAACAGTCACTCACTAAAGGATGAGAAAGCATCTCCAAGGTTCTCCCCATCATTTGAGTAATATGAAGCTTAAAGGATGAAGGAACGGAAACCCAAGCTGGATCTCGTGAAAAAATAACTTAGAGATTGGTAGCATTCCACTCGTGCCTGACGATGCTCTCCTAATCGCCGGACTGGCAAAGCCTGAAGGATCTTTTGAAGTTGGGCACTTATAATGCTTATCATCTCAGAAATAATGACGAACTTACTAAGATCCAGGATTCCACCCGTAATGTCATACATACTAATCTCACCCGTGCATATGAGTAGTGGAGGGCCTCCGCATCTTCCCACTATACGCCACCTAGTGAGTCATCGTGCATGCGTATGCGGAATGTTGGAAGTCTGATTCGGCTACCTGTTAGATAAACAGAGGATCTTCGCATGTGACAGAGCCAACACTTGGAACTGATTCGTTGTCGGCCTGCAGTGTTACGTAGCTTGCTGGTTCATTAAATGCCTCTTTGGGAGGAACCCCGCAAGCAACATTGATGGCGACTTTTATTATATGTATTTGCTTTACTACCTTGATAGAATTCATTTGATCGGACGCTCTCTTATTGACGCATTACCCCTGTATAGCGTTCGAGGGTCTGTATTTAGGAGCGACCACCCCGCGTGACTTCTGTGTTCTCTTTCGAGCCTCCATATCTGGACGACTGGTTCCTCGGGGTTATCTACCATGAACAATAACGGATCTGGTCGCCTTTATTGGCAGTATATGAAGTCCGGAACATGTTGGTTTGGGTCGAGATGCAAGTTCTCTTATGGCGGGCCCTAGAGGGAAGATAGCTTTAACGTACATTACCTATTAACCTCGGGCACCCTTACTAGCAATATAGAAATACTAAGACTAGGATTTTAGGCTTCCATTTAAAGCCCAAAAAGCTTAAGAAAAAAGTCGAAAGCAAATCGTGGTCAAGCTAAGCGAATAGACCATATTAATATATTTTTCGCTAAGTACCCTAATTTTAACTATAATCCTTTAGCACCAATATAGACAGAATTCAATTGAATATATAATCTTTTTGAGTGGGATAAGAATGATTATAAGATGTGGGAGGCAAAATGGAATTTTAAAGAGGTAATAGTGAAGCAATTCAACGATATCTACAGAATAGACGCAGATGATCTCCATTCATAATAGAAGCTTTGCCATGTGTTGAATATTAAGCTAGCTCCTACAAATTTAAAGGAGTGTCGCGAGGTGAGAACCATTATGTTTGTCTTTCTTTAATCCAGGATTAATAATAGTCAGCGAGTCCGTCAGATACATTATAGATCTCGTGGACACTCAACGAACTGGAGCACCAGTGATAGTGTTCCCAAATCTTGAGAAGTTATAAGACTACACAATCGAGAGTGAGAAATTCTTTCCGAAAAATGAGGCATATGCTGGCGGTTTGCTGCGATTCCTGCTTCGAGAAATTTTTCACACACGGAAACGCAGGCATGGAGGCTGGGTTTCGAAGTAAGGCAGGTGAGAAAGTAGGTTATCGAGAATAGCAAGCTCTTTTTTTTAAGAGCCGTCACTTGAAACATTTCTACCCTCTCGTGACGTTTGTCTAGGAGAATAACTGCTTAATTGATGGGGCTGGACAGATATCAAAGCAGGCAAAATTGGAGACCACCAAACTGTACTTGAATGGCCGAGAACTCACTAAGCACTAGCATCACTTGAAGATGGTATGTGCTTCAATAAAAGTCGACTTGCTTCCCCTATATTCAGTCGTTTTTGGAGCTTCTATACAAAGCTTTCCCGTCAAAAGATATTTATGATGTGACATCACTATTACGTGATAGCACAACACTTCCTGTCGCACAAACCCCGCTCCTCATAAAAGAGATTCGTGTCTGCGTAGGATAGGCTAGTCTCAGCATGGAAATGTGCGTCATACTAGATGTAACCATAGGAAGTGTGTGAAGATTTCATATTAAGATAACGAATTTCCATGCCATCTCGTCCGTGCTAGACTCTCATGCTTCCTCTGGATTAAGGCCAGGCCCACAACAACCCCTTGTGCATCTCTCCAGTCGCCTGATTACAAGCACTCAAACGATGACATCCAATATCGTAGCTGAGATCTCTCGCCTGGATCTCAAAGAGCGTTTAGATTTCAATCTCTGTCTTAATTTGTTTCCTTAGATCACTACTTTATCACCTAATCAAAGTCACCCAGTATCTTGAAGTTTTTCTTATTACCGCCATCCGATCTATACATTCGACTTCATAGCACTAGATAGCAAGGAGAAGTGGACGTCATTTCGTTTCACGAAGAACGTCTACTACACACGGATTCCGGCTCATTTCAAGAGGATCTGCTCGCGCTCTCGACCAGTTGCCGTCCAATTTGGACTTCGATGTCCCGTCAATACCCAAATCACCCGAGGAGCACCAAGCAAGAATATCTTATTGGCAATCGTTCCCTGGAACAGACGACCTGGTGCTCAGCACCCAGCTGTCCGACTGGCAGAAGTTCCGCGCATTTTAAACGAAGATGCGGCGACGATCTGTCTTGGCTGGATGTTGAGAGGGGTGTTGCAGGTATGCTGGCAGCTCAAGTGCTGCCGTTTGGGGACGAGGTTGTTATGGGTGTTTATGAGAGGGTTGAGAGGGCTGTTTATGACGGGTTGGAGGATTAGGTTGTCCGAGTCAGGGACTGGCGAGAGCATTAAATGCCACGATATGGATTTGCAATCTTTATGGTGCTTATGAACAAACACTACTCTTAGCAACGCCGTTTCCTCCCCCTGGGAAATGCAGACACGACTGTGAAAGGCATGTGTACGGCCACGATGAAGGATATAAAGGCAGGCAGGCTACTGGCCGGGTTAGCCGGAGCTGAAACGCTGGCACTTGGTCGAGAATTCGCAAGCTGACACGGCGGGTGCCGACCACGTTCCTGTAGGCAGTACTGGGAAGGTTCTGTTCGTCCAAACTGAGCTCACCATCGATCTTCGCAATTTCAAGGCGAGATCCGGCTGGTAGACAAACTTTCCGCGCTGATGGAATAAATATTGTTAGCCAAGCTGGCTAAATATTTAATCAAGGAACGAGCCAAACAAGCTGGGGAGGATGTGACATGGAAGAATCTGGGAACGGGCCAGGGGGAGGGCTTTGAGAAAGAACTTGCTTCGGATCGCATTCTGATTTTGTGTCACAAATACGGATAGAGAATCAATGGAGAACGTAGAAATAGGGTAGAGAGGCAATGACCCAGTGACTTATGTTGTTATAAACTCGCAAGCGACCCGCAAAGGAATGAAATGACCTGGGGAGTTGTTTATCAACCGGAAAAGGACTCCAAAGCTGGACTGAAGGGGGACACTACAGAAAAAGAAGGTGAGGATCCCAACAAATTGGGCACCTGACGTGGTGTGTCTCATTTTCCAAAGTTAGCAGGCAAGGAGTTAGTAATGGGGTCCGCGTCTACTCCGTATCGAGGAAGGAGACAAGAGAAGAGTAGCTGCGTCGTGACAAGCAAAGTGATGGAGTGTCGCCACAAATGGCACTTTCTGCGGGGTATTATTCTTACAATCAGTGAAGTCCGTCCTCTCCGCCTTAGCACCCAGTCATCTTCACATGCCAACAACTCCCGGATATCATGGATTTAATTCTGGGAAACTCATATTGCGGTACTACCTGCAGACTGGGCGGAAGTTTCGAGGCACCTCGCCGTGGTCTCTGAGCCGTAATCGGAGTAGCAGATCAGAGACGCGCCGCAATTGACAAGTGTAGCTTGACTTGCAATGTCTTTTATTCACTTCGTGAGCAATAGTTGAAAGCGACACCACACAACACAAACGTGGCCGATGTCATCTCAGAAACGAATAGTGGGAGCACAGGTTCAATGCCATTGACGAGCCCAGCTGAGTGTCCAATCTGAGGGTTCGCCAAGATGGGGGATGAAGTTTGTTCTTTATCTAGCGCAACGACGGTGGCGTATTGACAAGCAATGACAAGAGAACAAGATGTCACTGTGCCCGAACCTTGATTTTCATAAGATTCAGCGAAGGCTGGCTGACGAAAAGAACAAAGAGTACTGACTTAAAAGCGAAGAGTGTCCCACTTTGAACCCTTCGCAAACATTTCTAAAAGTTGAACCGTTCTATTATGAAGAGACGCAGTTTACTCCTTCTCCCTCTATCGCTCTTGGGCATTTCGGCTCACAGAAAGGGGCTGGATTGCGACTTCGAAGCTCGGAACCTCGCAACAATCCAGTCCGTCTACGACCTTGCCGTTTTCCCAAGTACGCCAAGCTTTCCTTTTCTGTTTCATCTGCATATATCCCTTGCTCATTAGACAGGATAAATCACACTTCAACGTCCTACTAACATACTGCTCCAGATAATGTCCCCATCATAACACAAGGCGCATCGACCTTCCCGCCAGGCCTCTTCGCCAACGACATCTCCGGCCGCGTCACGGCAGTCGGGGCCTTCGACGACCTCGTTGGCTCGATCGAGTACTTCGTAGGACTGGCCCCCGTCCCCACTGAACAGAATCCTACCATCATTTCTGAAGCGAAAATCGTGGAATTCAATTCTGGATGTCCGGAGGTTGCGACGTCGACGGTATACTTGAAGGTCTCACGTGTTGATATTGCAAACCCCACAGTGCCCATTCAGTTTGTTACGTACATCAAACAGGTGAGTCGGATAACACTTTCATTCATCCCATCGATGCATGAGTTTGGGATATGATGTCTAAAATGGTTTCCAGGTGGCATTCTGGCACTTCAATGATAAAGGAGAAGTCACACACTACGACGCCTGGATCCCAAATCTCCAGGCATTCGTCGAAATGAATCTCGGAGCACCGCTGTCCAATCCAGCTGTCCAAGCCGGCTTCAAGCAGGCAATTTGTGGCCTAGCCATGCAGCGATGCGTGGGGCATAATGCGCAGTGGAACAGGTGGGTTGGCAAAATCCTAATTCGCCACAACAGAGGTATAGAAGCGGAGATGGGATAGTACATTGAAGCTAACAATCAATGAGCAGTCTGGAGGAATGTCTGCGATTTTTGGAAACAATCCCCTTCGGTACCTTCGATTACGCGACTAGCAACACCGTTGCATGCCGGCAGATTCATATCATCTTGACTTTAAGTCGTCCAGACGTAAGTTGTTCAATGTTCCTTGATATTGAAGACTGCGTGTACTGACTTTGGCCATCTAGATTCACTGTGCACATGTGGGTCCCACGGGTGGCGGCAAGTGCGTTGATAAGGATTACAACACATTTTACTTTGGGGATGAAGCCATCTTTGGATCACCTGCAGACTCGATATTCATGTGCCCATCAAAGCACGGAAAGAAATGCGGACGCGCTTTAGCTATCCTTCGATACGCCTTTCGATACTTATACTAGCTACCTCTACTGCCAATCTCACTCTCAATGACCAAGACCAATGTTCGTACATATCATTTGCCCCGAGTCTCGCTTTGGATGTTTGTGTCCATGGCCATGAGTGGTGGGTCACAACCTGTGTGGACGTCGATCAAAGATTCTAGACCGGTATAATGGCTGCCGCATCAGTTGAGGTTGAGACATAACGGTTGGTATGATAACCAGCACCAAAAAAATTAAAATTAAATAAGTGAGTGTGTCCACAACCTCGTTAAATTTCAACATGCCAGGGGAACAATACAGGCTTGGTCTCGGTACTTCTCGTAGGCCAGTAAGATGGCAGCCTTGAAGTCTCGCGTGTTTCGTCATGTGGCCTGCCAGAGGGGAAACCAGTCGCCTTCTTTCGCATTGAGAATTGGCAGATGGGGATGGCCATAGGGCTTGATGAAGATTTGGTAGACAAGATAGGCCACAAGGATCACAGCCGGAGCGAGGATAGCTGGACGTAGCAATATCTCGAACATTTTTGCTGTCTAGTGTTCTCGAGAGAGAGATTAGGACCGGGAAGTAAGGTTTCTTGAGATGTCGCGGTATATTAATTTATGACGTTTCTCTCCACCCTCTGGCTGGGGAGGGCCTCTTTTCTGTGCTTCATTTTTCCCGCGCTTGCAGGGGTCATTGAAGGACCAAGCAGCCAAGGTGACACGTTACAATAAGCTTCTCAGATATTCATAAGCTTCCTTAACCAACCACACAATCAATATCACCTAACTTTCACATGTCAGTGATAACACCCGCCACCATTGGCCCGTTCAATGCGTGGCGATCGGAGGGAACTCCTCTAATCCTGTCGTCGCCCGGAGCCACGACAGATCATTAGCCTACTCACGCCCGTAGACGATATGGGCTGGGGCTGATTTGTCCCGACGGATCAAGCCAGCGCATTGGGTTCGATGAAGTGCGACCCCTTCGACTCGCCTTGAAGCATTTCCCTTTCCGGACATACAGCAGCCACTCCGCCGGCTACTATGAAAATATTCCTATTCACCCACATGGGAGCTCCTCCATCGATTACCAGGCCCAGCAACAGGCTCAAGTTGGTCAGTCCTCGGCCTCAGCCCCGGACCCTGCCTACGGCGACGATGTTGATGATGACGATGACAACGATACAGAGGTTGGACGTTCTCATCAGCATCGCAAGAGTGGCAGACGTAGCCGCAGGCTTGTCCAGATACGAACCCACAAAAAGGGCGGGGGGCTTTACTTTGAGAATGCTATTGAAGAGAAAGTCGACACCACTCAAGCGGCATGGACGAAAGTCAAGGACGGTACGAGCTCGAGGGTCAGAGCCATGTCTATTTCGCTAGAAAATTTCCACGTTAGCTTGGCCAGAGCATCATTAGCCTTTCACCCAGACGCAATGCAAACTGCTCACATGTGTGAAATGTCGCATGCCGGGGAAGGGTTACGGGAAGGACATGCGTGTCATGATGAAATCGGAGGGCGTATTCCCCCGCGGGCAGGCATTGCTATCTACCTAGTCACTTGTCTTCTTACCTTTTTTATTTCTTGCCTCTTCTTTTGGAGTTGAAATTGAATTGCTTGGGATCTTTCACCCGAAAGCAGTCATAGCACACAAAGGCTCCTGGACGGTACTTATTGTCGCTCTCAAGAGGTCGGCGTTTCTCAGAAATTGGCCTGAGAATCCGATGAAGGTCCATGCCAGAGCAGAGGGGACGATAGATAATTGACGGGATGACAGGCTTGAGCGGATGGCATAGAGGTACCTCTGCATTTGAATGCGAGAAACCTGGTTGCCAGTTAGCTACGATGCTGTGGGCGATAAATCCTCAGTAAGGCCATGAAGGACCACAAGATTCTCTAGCGTTGGGACACATGCTGATAGCTTCCCAATTGAAGGATAGTAAACTCATTTACACAATATCTTGGTCTCTCTAGGCAATTGGACATAACGCAACAGGTATCATGAAATAAAGCTACATGAATTTTCGTAGAGGGCCACTTAAATCTGATACTTCGACAAGTCCTCTGGCGATTCTGATCGCAACAGTCGAAAGCTGAAGAGTACTCTCGAAAGCCTTCAATCTGAGGTTGAACTACTTAGATATGAGAACCAAGGACTCCGCGAGAGAATTATTCATGAGAAGCAGCGCAGACAGCGTGGTAAAGCTCTGAAAGATTATCTCTTCGATCGCACAGATCCTAATTCAGCTCAGGTATTTAGCCCAGCAAAAGTGGCTCAAGCCCGCCTAAAGAAAGTGGCGATAGATGCCCAAAAGAGAGAGGAAGCTCTGCAGAAGGAAACTCAGAAGGTTCAACGACAACAGAAGGCGGCGGAGCAAAAAGCTCTCGCTCTGGAGAAGGGGAGGCAACAAGAGGCGGAAATGGAGAGAAAACGGCAGGAAAAGGAAGCCTGGCAGCAAGAGAAGGCGACCAATCGGCAGATTCGACAAGAACTAAAGCGTCACAATCAGGAAATGGCACATAAAATGCAGCATGAACGACGGGCGGCTTCTAAAGCTCGCGAGAATAGTCCAGAAGCTCAAGACAAAATAATCGTCGCCCTTCCACTAACGCCAGAGCCGCCGGTAGCATGGCAGGCGCCAAATCTACCAAAAGCAACATAAAAGAGAAGGTAGCGAACACTCCAACCCGCACAGCTCGTTCGAAAAGGCCATCTTTAGCTGTTGAGAGTGATCGGGAAATGGTCGTCGCATTTGGGAGCTCAGGGCGGCCGCAGCGGAATAGCAAGCGGCCACGATGGCTTGACGACTACGAAATAGATTGAGACATATCTCACTGTTGCATTTTCATTATGTTTTTAATTTTGGAAGATTTGGCACAGCGGCTGTGGAGTTATCCTGGATTGATGTCGGGAATGTAAGTGGGTGTAAGTCCGGCGGATCACCGGGAAATCCCTTACGCCACAGGGCAAAAGATTGGGCATTGATCGCAATCGTAGCAATCAATTGAGGTGCACCAGCTGCTTAATGAGATTTTCGAAAGTGTTATTCAAAAGCTTGCGTGGGACCGTCTTTGGCAGCTTACATACAGCCGGAATTGGTGCTGAACAGGTCACACGAAAACGTACAATTGGAAGCCGATGATCTATTCAATCTAGGCTACCAACATTACGACGTAATACACACAAGACACTCTTTACACTCTTTACACTCTTTACAGGTGAGAGCAGGGGCTGGCGCTTGGCATTGCGTCGCGAGATGGACGCGTCCAGCCAGGAAGAGATCGTGGTTGGGGGTGGGGAATCGGCGACCGCGACGCGTCGGTCATCGAGAGACCCAAAACCGACAGCAAAAGTTCAGGAAAATCTGCGAGCGGTTGCGGGCAGGGCTGGAACGTCGAAAAAGACTGCTGCAAGGGAATTAGAGGGAAGTAACAGCGACCGCGGCAACGTGGCCGAGGGAACGCAAGCGATGAACCCTCGGGCGAGCGACAATTGTTCGCCGATCCAGGCGATGCTTCAAACGATGCTCCAGGAAACGTCGAGCCGTCTTATGGGAGAACAGAAGAAGACGCTACAGACGCTATGGGACGCGTGGATGGAGAAGCAGCAAACGGCAACGAAAATGATATGCGATCAACTGGAAATGATACGACTTCCAGCTCGACTTGGCTCCTGTTGCCTCGTCCCTGCAGTCTCCTTGGTTTATTTTTACATCTCCCGTGCGGCCGCACAGAATCCAAGTCAGAACTCGTGTGCCGTCCTCTCGTCCACGCAGAATAGGTTTGTATTCCAGGTTGCCGACGACCACCGGCGGAATGTAGTTCAAGATGGACGGGGCAGGCTCTCAGCCAGCAGTCCTCCCATTTCGCCAACACGCAGTCTCTATGCTCCGTTGAACCGATCCAACCCGATATTTGCCTCGTTTTAGATCCCGTAGTGCAGCTGAGCGATGCATTACCCTTCGCAGACAGCCTGCAACATGGTCGGTGACCTGCATCACGTCTAGTTAGGACGTAGTGCCAATTGAGAAGCGGGGGGCAGGCCAACTCACCAAATGCCGTGTAACGATAGCGACCATCCAGCCTCGCACGCGCCGAACTGTCTTGATGCACTTCAATTTTGGCGTCTGTTGTCACGTCTCGAGCTGCAATCCGACTGCATTCAAGCCTGGAAACTCCAGGCAGACCCCGACCGGCTTGGTATCACAGCCTGGTCGCACGACAACCTGCTTTCTTGGCAGACCCACTATACTGCGTGTTTTCTTCTGCGTTGACCACCTCCGTCTGTGCTGGCTGTCAAATTCGGCAACTTGCAGATAGCACTCGAAATGATGCAACGTGAGGCACACCGATTTCCACAACTGTACTCACTTTGATTCGTCGTTCCCAAACACAATGGCGTGGGGGCTTTAAAAATAATGCTTGACGAGAAAAGAGAAGTTGCGGCCCAAGTTATCTTTTGCTGTCGACCCAACCAATCACCTTATGCCAAGTTGTGTGACGTGATGTTAGCTGAATGTTGTAATAAACCGGCCAGCCTTTAGCCGTTTTAATCATTGCAAACTTGACATCAATGAATCAGCTCTGCGAAACCTCAGGGATAAGGGCCTCGACCCCGCGCTAGCAGGGGAAGGGACAGGCGACGGTTGATCCGTCGAGCAAGCCGACGATTAACGGGTTTCCCTGCTTCCACGGCTCTGATTGATGTAAAATTTCCTAAGCTTCCTCCCTCCAGCCGGGCGACACCGATTCTCTCTTTTTATCCTCCATTCAGCCTAGCATTCCACTGCAATTTCTAGGAATTTGTCGTAGTCTTCGACCTTTGATGCTTCTTCGTTAGGCGCGCCCCAAGAAGTATTTGATGAATCAGCGCTAGAGAGAGGGATCCGGCTTGCCCACTAACCTTATACCCCACTCCTCATCAAAGGACCTTCGCCTGCCGCTGCTTCTGCACGCTACTACTTCCCGGGTTACTCCTCATGGCCGTGACCATCAGCTTTTGTCGCGATCTGTCTTTACAAGACAGCCGTGGCCGTCTGTATTTCTAATAACGGCAATCTCTCGGCAAATTCCACGTAGCAAGTTCCTTGGCTCTTGATCGAAAACCTGTCTTTTGTGCTATCACCAACCCGAAATTAACCATGTCTCTTTGGGTGACGTACCCAGAAAACTGGGTGTGACACGACATCAGCATTGACGAATGACAGAGGCACATATTGCGATGCAGGTAACCGTGGCGACTCTGCCCACAGAGATATTGAATCAGGTCGTCATTGGACATTTCCTCTAGGGTAGGAAAGCCCACGTCCGACTACCCATCCCTAACTTGCAGCTCTGGCGACCTGAGTTCTCGTGATCACATCTTCACCTGCAAGTGGTCCGAGAGGAAAATGGGCCCTTGTGCATGTTGTCATTTCAGCTTGCCTTAGGGTTGAGAGGTTGGTGTGATTGCTTTATTGGATAGACCGTATCCTGTCTTACGCGTCAGGTCTCAGAATGCGGATAAAGTGAACTAGCGCAGCTTATTGACTTAAAGATCAAGGCCGAGTCAAGGTAGAAATGGAATGGCAGTTTAAGTCTCCGCTTCAAACGCAGTAGGCGTTCGTAAACATCCAAGCCAGTGGCAGCATCACGTCCGCCGACACTGTCCCAGTACTTGTAAATAAGCATAGGCACTTGTTGCTGGAGGCTCCATTCGGGCTACCAAGTCTGCTTGCCGTTCGCCCACTTGACTAAGATATCTACCGTCGCATTGGCTTCGTCAACGCGATGAGAGTCGAATGATCCAATCTCGACTTCGCCGAGATCTGTAACAATATCGCGCAGGACACTAGGTTCGGCTGGGACGTCTTCTTTGGGCTCGGCGATGGAATCCAGCTCGGCTTGCTTTTGGAGTGTCTGAGGATCGGCCGGGGTTTCTTTCGGAGGAGGGACAGTCGCAGTGGTTTCGGACTCGAGGGCCGGGGCGATGGCACCTGTATCGAGGCTTCGCTTGCAGTTTTGATTGATATCAATATCACGTATAATATCACGGCCGATGCTGCTATATCGGACGGGCATCGTCAACGGCGAGGTTGAAACGGAGTCTGAAAATGCGACATCGAGATCAACAAGCCTTGACTTTACGCGAGACATAGCCGTAGAACAACGAGAGACCTATGGGATCCCCAGAATGGTGTGTTGCGCCACTTGGAAAGCAGGTGCTGAACTAACGCGGTTCGTTCGCTGTTCAACGCGTCAACATGCATAATTTGGCACTGCCGCACTCATTACTGTGGCTAGCTTATGGGTGCCATATCAGCCACAGCGGATACCTCATCTAGGCGAAGTGCGACTAGCAATGATTGCTCTTCCCACCGTGAATTTTGGTCCATTTCTGGACTCTCTTCACCGACTTTTTAGTATTTTGACGCGCTTGCCAGGACCTGACAGGAAGCAAAATGAGTCGTATTGTGGAAAAAATTTTGTCCACTTTTGGCTGCTAGATTGTCTCTCTAAGTACCACTGATCCGTGCTCGAGATTACCGGAGTGTGAACGGCATACTGTTCGGAAATGCTTCAGGGCACTGATACCCGGAGGGGTATGTAACTCTGCCGCCAATCGACGCTCCCTTTCCATGCACTTTGATCGCTGCATCTTTTCTGGTCTTCGCTGATAGTAACAGTTAGGTTATCTGCTGCGATAGAGGGCTTTTATTGCTGCCCTGCGCCTCAGAGGTCTTCATTTCCGCAACCAGAATTCCGCAAATAGCTACTTAGGTCCCTTTTCGAATCCCTGTCGGTTCTATAATTACATCTGAATAACGACCCCACAGGTGACTTTACAGCGGTAATCTTACTGAGGTAAACTTACTGTGGCAATATTTGTGGTAAAGTTGTATTAACAGATTACTGCCCTGTGGCAGGCGCTGACCTAGGTAATCTCACAGAGGTAATCTTACAGCGGTAAAGTTGTACTAGATCATGCCGTCCCCGTTGGCTCCGTAGTTCGAGCTCGTGTCCGTAGTGCCCTTTTGTTCGTTCGTATACTTAATGCCTTGGACCACACCTCCCGAGGGGTATAAGGCCTGTGAGAGTCCATCTAGCTATGCCAGCATCTAGACCGTCCAGGTCAGCTTGCACTTCCGGGGAACTAGAGCAACGGTAGTCCACATTCATCCCATACCAGGCTGCACCAGAACACTTAGATCCCTTTAAACACTATATGCCTCGTAGGTTCGAGCTTCCCCCATTGGAAATCCCTGGCCTCGGCCGGGAGAAAACACCAACAGGTGCAAGCGGCGTACAATAGTGCCCTTTCGTTCGTTCGTATATTTAACGCCTAGGACCGCACCTCCCGGGAGGTATGAGGCGTGCGAGGCTCCATCTAGCTATTCCAGCACCCAGAATATCCGACGCAGACGCAATTCCGGGGGCCAGATCAACGGTAGCCCACATCCTTCCCATACAGCTGTGCCAGAGTCCCCTGAATCCCTTTAAACACCAGATGTCCCGCAGTATCAAGCCTCCCTGATGGAAAACCCTGGCCACAGCCGGGAGGAAAAACCATCAGGTACAAGCGGCGCACAATAAGTCAAGTCCTTGTCCGTCCGTAGTTCGAAGGACGCAGAATCCCCCAGCCCGTCCCAAGACTCCTGAACCCTCTCTTAATCCCGGGTCCCTGGTCCCGCGGTGTTGCAGTTCGTCTCGAGTCTTCCCGTCTCTTGACTTCGGAGCTCTCTCCAAGACTATTGATAGGGGTCTAGTTAGGCCGCAGCCATGGACTAGGTCGCCGTCGGTGATCGTTCGTGAGGATGCGGTCGCTCGAGGTCCTCACGAGCCCGCGAGGCCGCCAGGCTCGACGGCGGCGGCGCGAGCACAGCACTCTTCGGAAACGCAGGTAGTATCCAACGCCTTCCCAGGCTGCTCCTCGTCCTCGTATCAGAGTTGCCTCGTTGGTACGCGCGTCATGTTGTCGATTGCTCAACGCCGCGGGTTGGGCGAAAACTTTCTTCCGTTAGGGTGTAGATAGGCTGTGGGAAAGGTTTACGTGCATTTTCGGATGCAACTACTAAGCCGGCAGAACCCCGCCCTAACAGCCGGCTAACAGTCGGCGCCAAGAAAAATAGTTATCGAGGGGAAGGTGTAGTGCCCTTTCGACTTAAGCCGCCGGGCGTAATAAATTGTAATTGTGATCGTGGTTGTGACCTCCTCCTGTACTCCACCGTGCCGTGTGGCTTCTTCGGCCGGCGATCCGCTTGCTAAGCCTCGGGCTTCTGAGCCCATGCGCTTCCCCTTCCCGGTGTTAGCGTCTCAAACCAGATTCTGTCGTGCCTAAAGAAGAGACACTCACCAGGTAGAAAAACCATGGGAACTCTTATTCTTCAGTGCTTCTTGAACTCTGGCCAACCACACCTGCACCTCGGCGTACTCCCAACCCATGACATTGGTCAGCATATAAAGGCCGAAGCCTTCCAAGCCGGTCTCAATAGACAGCCTATTGAACAACCCGACTTCCTTCCACTTCTTGTCCGCCGACCACCCGCCTATAGGCGTCTTGATCGTTTTCGTCTGAATATTACTGAAGCCTGCTTCGTCCATCCACTTGACCCAATTGTCGTCATCAATCACCTCAAATGTCTGTCCCGTCTTCTCACCGGCGCGGGCGAATACCTCCCTCCACTCTGCCCAGACGCTGTCCGCCGGCAGGGACCCGTCATCCGACTGCACACGTGTGCTGCAGTCTAGATGCTCCAGCCAGCCGCCGGGCTTGAGGCACCGGAAGCACTCCTTGTACAACTTGGACCAATCCTTGAAGCACCCCAGCATGTAGCGGATGTGGATATAGTCGAAGGTATTGTCCGGGAACGTCCAGTCCTGTGAGGCATCGTTCAGTTCGAACTTGCAGTTCGGCGGCACCCAGGTTGGCTGGGTTGGCGAGAGGTCGATGCCTGTCACCTCGGCCTCGGGGAACTCGTCTGCGAAGTCACTGGTGCAAGAGTTAGGTACGCGTGTAGAAAGACGTCCGTACAGCTGCGGCGCAAACGTGGTTGGCTCACATGGCCCAGATACCTGTTCCCGTGCCTACATCGAGAACCGTTTGCGGGTTCTCCAGCGGTGCGAGGAAGAGTTTGTTGTCAAGTGCTAGATATAGCATGTGATGGCTTGTCACGTGTTACTCCGCCGTTGTCCTTGGGAAATGCTCTTGAGGTGCTGTGGTACATACTCTATATCGAGCCCCTCGTTCTGCTGTTCGTCATTGGGTCCCCTGGCGGCTGCTCGTCAGTCACTCTTGGATAATCACTACTCGACGTAAGCGAGGGCGTCAATACCAGTACTCGGCGGCCTTGAAGTTATGGTATGTCCTTCCATGCAGCTTGCGATATTCTAGAATCGTTGAGCCTATTGAAGCTATGGAGAGGGGCCTATCGAGGATTAGTATCCTCCAGGTTCCAGACACATGGCTTTGGCAGAGAGCGTACTTATCATCACCAAGAGCGGAGTCGTTATCATCGCCCTGGAAATGTGGATCCTGTAGCGAGGTTCAGACTGGGCAGCTCAGAGTGGTGTCTACGCTGGGATTCGGGTCTCCTTACGACTGCAATCTGGACGGTGGGCTCAGCGGCGGGCTCAGTGGCGGTACTTGGAGCCGGCGCAGAGGTCGGCGGCTCATTCGATTCGGCCATGGCAAAGGATTAGCCTTGGAGCGAGCTCGTTAGTTAAGTTCCAAGAGGACTAAAATCAGTTCCTGAGAGATGCGGGGTTTAAATGTTGGGCGCGAGACGGAGCACTGACACTCCTTTCCGTATGTTAGTGGAGATCTTTTCAATCCTGAACCCACTCTTTTCGGGTAGCCTCGTCGTTAACGTCGGAATACGAATCCTCGTCCGTCATCAAGCTTAATTCACCGCCTTCGTTGCCATTGGACATGCTGTGGTTGAGAGAACCCGGATTTGCCGATTTGCTGAGCGATGGCCGTGGGATGCTGTGATGTCTCCACGTCAGTCCCAAGTGCCGTCTTTCACGCAGAACGATTCGTGAGATGATATGGATCATGATGCAGGGACACGAGCTCCCGGTTATCACACTGCAAGCCGCAAGCCCTGCCAATATTGTCTCACCGGCGCAGCCTGGTCATGACAACCAACAGATCCAACGCGTGATATCTGCAAGCCGACGGAATTCGGCATCCAGAGTTCAGCAGCTGAACCTCAGCTCGTGTTGAGACGCATGCCGCCGCATCGATGGCCTCGCGGTGTGGGCGGGAGGCTTCTCCCCGTTTGGTGTCGCTAAACCTCAACCCCGAGCTGAACTCCCTCTATTGGCAACCATGACGCCAATCACGATCATATGCCGGAGGATTGGGAGAGGATGAATCTAGACTGCCGTGCATTGGGCGCACCGACCCCACAGATTTAGCTCGTATCCGCAGCCACCCAAAGTTAAACACAGAAACGGGACTCCCGGGCAAGTCGGGGAATCCAGATGGGGAGTCGGGCTGCTCCATTTCAGGCGATTTCGGTGGTGAAGCTAGTCGCAGCCCGGTCTCCGTCTGCCGGCGGGGGATCCAGGTCGCCCAATGCCCCAACGGGAATTCTGGGCTACCCTCTCGACGCCCAGCCACACTCGGGTTGGAGGCGGAGGCTTCGGATGATTCGTCGTTGCAGTGTCATCCGTTGGAGGAGCCGTGCTGGATTGACAACGTGCTGACGGCATGGGGCGTTAGCAGAGCCGTGTCCAAGACTCTAGCCCCACGGGCTGTGATAGTCGCAGCGCCGCTCATCATCCCTGCAGCCGTCAATTGACCGGCCCCTCGGGCGGGACACCACATGGTCGGATCTCAGCTCCAGCCGTGGGAGTCCCCGCACATCGAGGCGGCTCAGGGGCTCAGGGGCCGCCGAGACTTGCGCTAGTGCCTGACCCGCCGCAAACCTTAATGCCCGACTCTCAGGTTCCGGCAGAGGGAGAGGCTCTCGGGAGACTTACCCGGCAAGTAACGACGTCAAACGTCTGTTAGGCTTGTTCTTCTTGACCTGTCTCTTACTGAAACATTATGCCATTGTTTTTCGACACATCTGCCAACACAGCCAAAATGCTGCTGCTGCGCCGATCATCGCCAAGGGCAAAAAAAAAAAAGGGGGGAGGGGGGTCTGCGTGAGTGAGACAATTCGAATTCTAGTACTACCCTGCCTTGGGAATCTGCCGCCGCCAGGCCCCCCCTGGTTGGTATCCACCAATCTACCCAACGGTCAAAACGCTGTGGAGAGGATAAGGGCCAGCATGGCAACATGTTCAAGCGCCATAGATGAGTCTAAGCCCTTAAGGAGACTTTTTCGATTTGACTTAATTGACTCTAGTTCCGAGTGAGAGGTGATGAATCACAGGGAGCGAAAGGGCACTGGGATGCAGGCGACAATCTAGACACACAAAGTTGGGCTGTCTCTTCGGTGCAAATGACTCGGCGCTGGCCGTCATTATCCAGGACGCCATTTTCCGGTACCATCTCGGTGATGAGACGGCCTGAGGTAACGAACTGTAGCTCGGCAGAGCGCGGGTGAACGTGAATGGAATTCATTCCGTAGGCTATAACAAGCCAGTGGTTAGTCCTGTGAGATTCTGACATTCGCGAGTCTCTTGTCTTATGAATGATGGAAGATGGAGCCAAGGAATTCATGATATGAAGTTATGTCTCACCGTCAATGCGACCGAAGGCAGCGCTCCTAATAGTGCGCACCATTAAAAGGACTATTAGTCCACACTGTAGTCTACACTAATAGTCCATGGACTATTGGTTCAGTGTACGTCTCTCGGACTACACTGCTGGTCCAGTGCAGGTCTTTCAGACCACACTGATGGTCCAGTGTAACTCGGCCAGACTGACCAGTAGTCCAGTGCGAGGGTCGCAGACTAACAGTCTCACTATTAGTGCGCCCCAAGACGCAGGCAACGTCTTTTCAAATCTGTGGCCTGCTGCAGAGTACCAATTCCAACGACGACGCGATCCACGCGACGCGCGTGCCGAAATTTCCGAGATGGTGCTAAGATATGTTAGCGGGTACAGTTGTAGCACTGCGTTGATCTATGGTAAGTTAGGTATCTTGCAACTGAAACCATCGTCCCAACAATGGCCCCGAATTCATAGTTTTATAGGTTCAACGGCAATCTAATTTTATAGCTTTGAATGGGCTATCTGGCTTATTTCCAAGAAGAATGTTTACAACGTGAGAGCCGATGAAGTGCATGTTATCTGAGTGGCGAAACCCAAGTCGTGGTGTTAAGAGATACTAGCCACACCATTACAGATAGGCGGAGTTCGCGGTAGCTTCTATCCGGCGCATATAGGGTAGGCTCGGTCTCGTAACATACTGTAGAGCAAAACAATTGAAATGCCAATCATCAGCGTGAGAATCACGTTCATACTGGTCAAAGTATAATCACTCAAAATTTCTCTTGCTGAGAGCTTCCGTCTGGTATCAATTCCATCATGATCTGAGATATATTGCCAAGTTGTTGTTTTGCAGTCGAGAAAATGGATGGTGCGAAAACAGTGGCCCCCATTTCCTCCGCCAATGTCATAGGTTACGCCCCAACCCAAAGCGCAGATTAAGTCAAATCCAGTCGGCCTGAAAGCTTTTTATCTCTTAAGCATTTTGGTCTACTCCCTGTCTCATGCCGTATCGTTTTTATTGAAGCCAGGAGTCCACTGCGCTCATGGACGTCCGCCCAAGCCACAATATAGCCCAGGACGGATGGACCATTCAGGGTCACACGTTCCCCGCAAACCTTCACGTGGAGGCTCAACTCAGGGCCCCACCGTTCGGCTTATGTGCGCAAACTGAAAAACGAGGTCAAGAATCAATTGTAATCTGACACCTGGCTGGCACGAGACGAGCGCGAAGCCGGCGCGAGCGGACCAGTGCGCGACGATCCAAGGTTTTCGCGTGATGCTGACGCTGAAGGGGATGATGCCCCCCCGTGACCGGTCATTGGCCAGCGGATTTTGACAAGTGCCAAACTGGTAAGTTAAAAGGTGGCGTCCAAGTCGTGGCGCGTTTCATGATTATCCCCCAGAGGAGGAACGATTCGGAACCTGTGGTCCAAACCAAATCACTAGGACTTCTAAATTAGCTGGTTGCCAAGCATGGGTGGCCAGATTCCAACGATTGGAAGCGGTTGGTTGATTTCGGGCCGTGCTGCTTGGCCTGGTCTGGGTATTTGTAGCCCATTCTCAAGTGCCTGGAATGGTGAAGAGAGAACGTTGTCTACCACAGAATCTCTATGCCGACTCCTATTGAAGTCGAGACACCAAAGTGCCACAAGCAAGCTGGTCTACTCCAACAATTCTGCTCCGCCAGACTCCCATGATCACCACTCTTATTGTCTACGTGCCGTCTCTACTGAATCATGTCTTCCATCGTGGATCACTCCGAGGCTGCTAGTGCTATTGGCAGCACCAGCCATATGGATGATTCTGACCTTATTAGTGATACAGCGGCCACCACGTCGCTGGCATCATCGTCTTCGCCACCTTTTAGCGTCTCCCGACAAAAAGGGTCTCCTATTTGGCAGTATTGTCGAAGAGAAGAAGGCAAGAGTATCCCGGCAGCTTGGGTCGATTCAAACGGAACGAAATGGTGGCATTGCCAGCCCTGCTTCGACAAGAAAAGAGCGAAGAAATACAATTACTCCGGTGGGTCGGCCGCCATCGTCAATCATTTGCGGAAGGAGCACAATATCACGATTTCTGGGAGGCAAGAGACCAGGCGGGAAGTGACGCAAAGTCGCCTTGGAGACATCACTGCCTTCCTGTCCAATGAAACTCTTTCCTCCACCAAGAAACGCAAGGTGACGGCAGAGGAAGATGCCCTAGACCAAGCCACTCTGCGCGAATTGTACTGCCGCTACACTGTAGCTTGCAGCCTCCCCCTTGCTCATGTTGAGCAGCCAGCCTTTCGCGACTTGATCCGGTATATTCATCCGGCTGCTGATGATCTCCTCCCGAGGACTGGCGACACGGTTAAAAATGACTTACAATGGGGCTACGACAACAAAATGGAGATTGTAAAGTGAGCTCTACAGAATGCCCTTTCTTCAATCCACATTGTTCCCGACAACTGGACATCGCCAAATTGTTTGGGCGTAATAGGATTCACAGTTCAATTCGTCACCGAAGACCATGGCCTGCAGTCCCTGGTGGTGAGGATAAAAGAACTGGAAGGACAGCACAGCGGCGAGAACATGGCAGAAGCCATCATGGAGTTCATACGAGAGTATGGAATAGCGTCAAAAGTTGGATACTTCATGATGGACAATGCCACCAACATGAACACCACACCCAGCCCCGAGTTGAAGTCAGCCTCACCTTGGAGCCTCGTCGATGAATTATCGACAAAGTATCGGACGACTTGGAACACGAGTTCGATGTCTTCTACGATCCTCTTCCTCACCGACTTCGGTGTTTCGGCCACATCGTTAATCTGGCCGTGATGGAGTTCCTCATAGGAAAGCGACCACCCACAACAGATTCCTACCACGGGCCGTCCAACGAGGAAGTTGAGCAATGGAGAAAGCGAGGGGCGATAGGCAAGCTGCATAACATCGTAGTCTACATCACTTGGACCCCCCAGCGGCTTCAAACGTTTACTGGTCTCACCGACGGTCTAAGGCTTCGGCGCGACAATGACACTCGTTGGAATTCGTGGTACGGCATGGTCGAGTGGGTCCTCGGGCCTAAAGTCCGCCAAGCTATCACCGTATTTTGTGCTCAAGAGCCAGCTCTGCAAGACGATGTTCTGACTCCCTCTGACTGGGTAACTTTGGCCGAAACTCACAAATTCCTCGAGCCATTTCACGACGCTACAATGGCCAACGAGAGCATGGGAAATTCCATCTCTGACGTTCTGCCTACCATGGACTACCTTCTGCATCACATTGACGCAGCCAAGAAGACCACCACCACCCCCCACTTGGCTACAATGATGGAGACTGCATGGGCCAAACTGGCTGACTACTATGAATTGACGGAAGATTCGCCGGTCTATTCTGCAGCGACGGTATTGAATCCTTCCCTCAAGTGGGCATACATGGAGAAGACTTGGGAGGACAAGAATGAATGGATTGAGAGAGCTAAAGCTCGTGTAGGGGAGCTGTGGAGGGAGACGTACAAATCAACCACCTCCTGCCCAGTTCTTCGACCAGGTTCTGCACAAGAGCCAACTACAAGACGACCAAATGGGTACAAAATGTGGATAAAAGAGCAAAAGGCTACGATTTTCAACATGGATGACGACGAGTACGATGTGCCGTGAGCCTGTGATGATGGTATCGGATCCGTTGAAATGGTGGTTAGAATCAGCGCAGCGACAGCGGTTCCCTAACTTATCTTTGATGGCCATCGACATTCTATCGATTGCGCCTATGTCTACTGAGACAGAGCGACGCTTCTCTAAAGCCAAACTTTCGGTAACTGACCAGCGAGGATCTATGAACATTGAAACGTTGAATCTCTTGGAATGCCTACGATCCTGGGACAGGAGCGCTCTGATAGTCCCATCAGAGGTAAGCCGTCTGCTTCGTGAGGTGTACCGTTGTCTAATTATGGACTCTAGTGTCGTTATGTCGATCCGGCAGCCACGGGTACCATCGTCGATACTTAGGATTCAGGGACGTGATAAAGAAGGCGGGCGGTGAGACAATTCGACAATGGCATTGGGAAGCTTGGAGGCAGGTACGGGGAAGGGCCACAAGTCATCTTTTATGTTTAGACTAATAGTGTAGACCATAGTTTGCACTGTGGTGTAGTGTGACGGTGACGGACGGACCAATAGTTTAGTCTGGGCATTTCAGGCAGACTGGTAGTTTAGTGTGGCCAAGTCAGACGGACCGGTAGTTTAGTATGGTCAAGTCAAACGGACTAAATGAGCAGTTTGAGGCCTTCACACGGACTGGTTACACTATTAGGAGCACTGACCGAAGGCCATGCCTGACTTGGTACCAACTAGTGCAGGGAAGGTCTTGCGATTCGCAGCAAGTTAGCCTCCCTTACCAGGGTCGGCCTGTTCCTGGTTGAAGTCGAAGACAAAATCACCATCGTTAGGGAGCAACGAGAAGCGCTCAGCGGCGCTAGAGAAGGTAAAAAGATTAATTAAATGTTCCTCCCTATAGTAGGTAGAGATGAACATGGGCACTTACATATCGGCAAGTTAGAGTAGGGAACATTGATCGAAGTCGGATCATGGGCGAAGTTGCAGGTGTGACGTGGCACGTAGCCAACCACTTGCCGACGCCATTTTGCAGCGATTACTCTCCAGGACAATCTGGCGACAGGCTGGTGAATGAGACAGTCCAACAACATCGGCCAGAACCCGGAAGCTGGGCTGCAGCACGGTCGCCACATCGTGGAGAGTTGGACGCGAGCGAGCAGGAAGGGGCCGTGTCTGCGACACCAAACGCGCCCCGTGCCTACCGCGTTCCCACGGGCTCACTCCACCCTGTGTGCATCATGTCAACACTATCCTCGAGGCGGTCGGCCAACAGCAGCGGAGACGTCCACTCGAGCGCTGACTCGGGATGTACATTGCATGGCGCTAGTCGCGCTTCTACGCCCCGGGCCTAACTGGCAGGAAAAGTTCTAGTTATATTCATCGACCTTGGACGAAATAAAGCCAGAGGTGAACGAATCAAAGTCACCAGACGGTCTTAATTGAAGATGCCTCGCCCGCCGTACTGGCTCCCTATGTGCGCGCGGACTTACCCTTCGCCGCCACAGAATCCGCTAGGTTCGCGGTCCGATCCACGATACCTGTGCCCGGGGTAGGGAATCAATCCATCCACGTCAATATCTGGGTTTGTGGATTGAATTGACAGCTTACTCAGCAAAATGCTCGTGGATTGATGTCCACGGGGCTATCCGTGGATTGATGTCCATAATATTGAACCCGTGGAAGACCCCTGTCACACTAAATCGGGTTTCCTATTTGGGCGAACTGTGAAGCTATTCCCTGATCTTCTTTCAATCCTCACTCACATTCCTCAGAACCTGCCTGTTCAACCACCTCTTCCAACGTGGTATCACCAAGCAATATACCATCGACGTCTTTGATAATACCTGCGCGTAACCAAGATCGTAGCGTTTGAATCAGTCCCATTGTGCCAGCATCTAAACGGTTACGGAGAGGTGTAACCATTAATCCAGTGGCCGAAAATAGCCTCTCGCACTCCGAGCTCATGGCTGGCACTGTCATGACGTCAAGAGCCATTCGAGATAGCCTTGGGTACTCAAATCGCTTGAAAATCCAATACTCGACTGGGTCGGTAACATCCCTGTCGCTCCCAGATACGCTTGCTTGCCAGCGGGTGTTTTCATCTGCCTGAGTAGAGGCTGGTTGACTTTGACGATATCTGTTACGATACCTATCGAAGGAGGATAACTTCGTTTTTCGCCTCTTTACAACCGGACCTTCGGGAGATGTGGCTGTGATTTGTAAGTCCTTGTATTCCGTATCCCAAAGACGTTGCACAACATTCTTCGCTTCCTTGACCCAACTCGGATGTTGTTGACCCCAGACCTCTTCGAAGTAGTCCCTCCGGCATTCACCGTGACCCATGTGTGTGTTTGTGTTATACTATTCGTGCTTTTGAGTACTTGATGAAAGTAGTGCCTATAAAAGCTAAATAACGCCAAGTTTGTAATCTAGGCCCAGCCAAGGCTACACAGTCGGCGCACTCGTCAGCACCCGAGCAATACACCCTAGCACGATGGGAGACCCATCCAACTCCTCCGTTACATACTGCCGCATCCCCCTCGCCACCTTGCCCAGCACTCCCTGACTTTGCCCCGACTCGGACGCCACCTCCCCAGCCGCTGTGGCGAATACGAGGCCCGTGAAGTCGGCGATGTCGGTCATGACATACGGCATGCGCGGCAGGCCAATGTCGTCTGCCTGCACTCGCACCTGCTCGAGTAGCCCTCGTGCCGTCTCATGCATAGTGAAGTAATTGAACACGAGGTCTGGGATTTCGGCCTGGATGACGTGGGCGACGTGATGCACGAGCTGCGGCGCGGCGAGAGTTGGACGTGCTGGCGCTGCCTTGGCTTTGGCCTTGGTCCTTCCATGTGCTACAGCTCCAGCCTGAGACTCAGTCTCGGCAGCTCCGTCCTTCTTTGCTTGTTCCTCCTCCTGCATCTTGAACCAGCCACTCGCCTCCAAGATCTGCTGCACCACCTCGGCATTCCAGACCCTCCTTGTCGGCTCTGCTATCGCGCGCTTATCCACCCGCGCGGCACACCACAGCGACGCGGGCGCCCCGAACTTGAGTTTGCGGATGCCCGCGCGCGACGTCTGCACGAGCACCTTGCCCTGCTTGCCCTTGCGCCGGTTCGCGGCCGCGAGCCAGTTGGCCGGCGACACGCCGCGGCTCATGCAGTAGTTCTTGAAGTGGGCCTGGGGCGACGCCGGCGGCTCCGTGCCGACGAAGAAGGCCTGGGGCCCTTGGATCGCGAGGAGGCGGTCGATGTCTGGCCATTCCAGCACTGGCACCGAGTTCTCTTGCTGCTGCTGCTGACGCGCCGCCGTGTACAGCTGCACGGCGTGCAGGACGGCGCCAGGCTTGGCGGCGTACCTGACGCCGGTCTGGTGGAACAGCACACGCGCGTAGTGAATCCACAGGCCGCAGAAGAGCGGGTTGTGCAGGAGAAAGGACGAGGACCGGCTTACGCTCTCATTACGACTGCCGCGGTTGAGAACTATCCGGGAGGCCGTGAAGATGTCCACGCCGTTCGTCTTGACAGTGGCCATCTTGCGCATGTCCTCGAGGTCCTTCTTCACATCGCTATTATGCTCCGCCACGTTTGCGCGATCGAGCAGCTCGGCGGTGATCTCGTTGAAACGGTGGAACTCGGCCAGGGACCTCGTGACGTCGGGCCCGAAGAAGCGCAGCGTGTCAAGGTAGTTCTGCGCCGCGAAGCACAGCCAGACGGGGATCTCCTGCGTCTCGAGCATGGCTTTGACGCCGCGCGCGAACTCGTCGTGCACAGGGATGCCCTTGAGTTCGAACAGCAGGGTGATGTCGGGCACTACTTCCAGCAGCGCCGCCTTGTCCTGCGCCCACCGCTGGCGGTTATCCATGGTCTCTAGATGCGCTGTCTGCGCGTCGTACCACCCGAACTTGCCGGTGTAGCAAGGCATGTCTCGTTCGCTGTGCGGCGCGGCCGTCCGAATCCCTTCGAGCAAGCTGGCGACATTGTACAGAAAGGTAGCGCCCATGTCGTAGCATGCGAAGTTCATGTCGTCAGTGAACCGCTCCTTCTGGAAGGGATCGAGGCCCAGGGATTGGCAGACGGCGCCGAAGTACTTCGGCAGCAGCGCCAGCGCGCCATCGTGCTTCTTCAGCAGCGGCGCCATCTCCTCTTCCATGCTTCGCGCGAGCTCAATTGCCAAGTTGGCACCAACCGCAGCGGCGGCCAAGTCGATCTTCTCACTGCGATATTCATTCCACAAGTTGCTAACCTCTTCGCGAAGGTTGATGAGGTCCTTGAGCAGGGCTGTGAAGGCGAATACGCACTCAGCCTCCGAGTCGTCATCTTCAGCTGTGTACTCGAGGTCAACGGGCGAGCATGGAGCAGGAAGCACCACATCGGGTGCGTTTAAAAAGTCCTCGGATGGCTCGTAACTTGCAACACATCAAAGAGATTGAAGTCCCAGGTCTTGGCTTTCTTCATTGAGTCATCGCCGACGGCATTCGTAGCGCCTTTCCTAGCCGCCATATTGAACGCATTGGCACTGCCGCCCTCGGCTTTGAGCAAGACATAGCGGACCTTCTCCAGCACACTGACAAAATGTGCATGCGTCGCGTCTGCCCGCACGCTGAGATGCTGCTTGACCCCGCTAAGGCGCACTGAGAAGGCCTTCCGCACGCGGATCACCCGCTCCAGGGCCGTGCTAAAGAACGACGGGATCCCGGCCCCATTATCGGCTTCCGTTGGGGTCGTTGTCAACTTGCCGGCGATGAACTCGGCCAGCGGCACGAAGTCTCGAATGGCGAGCACATACTTTGGCTTCGGCGGCGGATCAGGCGCATCCTTTGTGTCTACGCTCGAAGGAGTGATATGCTGCTGTTGCTGCTGCTTAGCCTCCTTGCGCGCCTTGCCCTTCAGGCGGCCGGAGGAGGGGGCGGCGCTCTTGTTAGCTGGCGCACTCGCGGTAGGCGGTGCCGCGAGCGGGGCAGTGTATCCACGTTGCTTGGCGGTCGCGGCGAGCCATGAAGCGACGACGTCTGTGTCGCGCTTGTATTTCTGGTAAGTTGAGAGGAAGGCAGCGGATAGCATGTTTGAAAGATATGCCTTGAGGAACGAAGAGACGAAAGGACCTTCTGGACGCGACTTGCCTTGAGGAACGAAGAGACGAAAGGCCTTCTGCCCCGCCCTTTGCCTTGAGGAACGAAAGAGAGGAAAGGTCTTATGCCCCACCCTCAGATTATGGGGCCTTGAGGAACGAAAGAGACGAAAGGTCTTATGCCCCACCCTCAGATTATGGGGCCACGACCCCTCGCTGGCTGGCCAATCAATGCCCGGAACCTCGCCTTGAAATCCAGCCCTTCACGCCTCCCCATCGGCCAAATGTGTGCATCAAATGTGTGCATCAAATTGGGTGGTTCCATTGGCGCCTTTGATCCGATCCTTGTGGTTCTGGCCCACAACAATGTGTCCGCGCGTCTACAGGACCTCTGGGCTTCGCCAGCCACGGACCCTTCCCACGACTCTCGCCTCACGCCTCTCACGATTCGCTGTTTCGCTTTGCAGCCTGAGGGCGTTCCATTTCCGAAGCCTTTTCATCCAGCCAGGCCAGCAGCTTCCTCCATGGTCTTGCGGCTCAGCTCCTCCAGCCTCGCCTCTGCAGCAGTCATGTCCTCCGGCACCGTGTTGCCCACCAGGTCTCTCTCCCGCACTTTGGACACGAGCATGATGCCATCCAGTGAGGGACAACGCGACAGCTGCACGTATAAACTGTATGGATCGCACTGCGACGGAACCATCTGACCACCTACGTTTATCACCCTCGTCCCGCGCAACTCTAGGGCCACCCGCTCCAACGATCTTCCTTGCACTTTATAGTTAGTGCATATAAAGGCTGCTGCATATAGCAAACCCTTCCGGGTGACGTCACTCAGTTGCCATGGCCGTTTCCGCTGGCATTCTATCTTGACGCTCATTGGCGTCAGGAGTATGGTGCCGGGCGGCATCCCCCCGAAGTGGAGTATCATATCGGCCGAGATCCAATGGCCCGGGTACGCCTTATCAAGGATGACCTCCAGCGCCGTGTAGCTGGCGCCATTGACCAGCTTCAGACCCTGGTGCGTATTGTGGTTCACGACGATGGGCATCCTGGGTACGAACATGAAGATGGCCGGCACTGGTATCGAACTGTCGTCTCCCTGGTTGAGGATCTTGATGGCTTTTTCCTCGGTCGGCTGGCTGTCTTTCCACTTATGCTCCGATACGAAGATCCGCAGCGTTTCTTAGTGCTGCCTCTAAAAGAACAAGGCGCCCTCTATATTTAGGTTCCACCGATTTCTATTCAGCAGCGTCATTACGGTCACACCGGTTTCCCACGGGATGCGCCTACCCTCCCGGTGGCACCTGGTGTTGAGAAGCTCTAGATCGGTCTGATCTTACACTCCTAGGCGGATTCGCCTCAGCAAGCGCTGCAGTTCCGGGTCCCCGGCAGCGCGGACCTGTTCGTCCAGCATGATGACCGCCGTGAATCTTTTCCACAGCGCGTGTGCTTTATCATGCTAGTGTCTCTATTCTAATCTGAACGAATTATCATCGTCCCACGAGACGGCCATGCTTAGAAGGAGGATCGATCTCTCCTGCACAGGCCGGAATTAGTGGAAATCTCCGCAGAACAGGACGATAGGGATCCCCCCAAAATCCTTAGGGCAGCCGCGCGGAGCCTGCAGAGTCGCTCATTCACTGCATACAGCGTCCGCGCCCCTAGCATGCTGACCTCGTCGATAATGAGCAGGTACTTCTCCTGCCAGTCCATTCGAGACTGGCCATTGATGTATCGCTCTGCCGGATTTAACGATCTGACCCCGTCAACCTCCCTAGCCAAGTCCGTGCGTAACACCTGGTCCTTTGAAAAGCCGCAGGCCGAGTAGATTGTAATGCCGTTGATCCGCGCTGCTGCAGTCCCTGATGTTGCCGTTACCAGGAGGCGATTCGAAATGCTCTTGTTGGCGAACAGCCCGGCGAGTGCCTCGATGACTCGCGATTTCCCAGTGCCCCCCTCTCCGCCGATAAACTCCCGGAGCTGTCCAACGTCACCTTCGTCGCGTTGCATCCGATCTAGCTGGCGACATATCAGTAGGAAGGCGATGGACTGTTTTCTATTCAGCATGAAAAGCTCCGCTACTTGCCTCCCAGCTTCAAGAAAGGACGTCGAAGGTCCGAATACGACCTTGGCGGTCGGGCCCTTGTCTTGGACCATCACCTCGGAGTCCGCCGCCGTCACATGGATGTCTTGCTCCCCAAAGCCACTCAGCACGGTCCGCAAAGCTGCACCGTGGCTGTTGGTGAGGCTATTCTCAGCTGCGTTTGGCATTCCCTGGATCGTCCTCTCGGTCTCCCTGGAAGCACTCCTCTGCTGCGACTTTATGGACCTCACCTGACTCTATGCTGGGATCTCGGCTCTCGAAAACGGCCGTCCTGGCAAGTTTATCGTTCTTGTCCGACGTTCAGGTTCCACACTGGCTTGAAGCTCGGCCTTTGAGCTCAGTGCCGACTATTGGAAGCGGCAGAGTTGCTGCATCATCGCCATTAGCTCCTTTGAGCCGGCTGTGATTTGGTTGCCTCCCGCGGCAGCTCTCACGACATCGACCAGGCGTGTCGCATCCCCGATATTATCAGACCGATACGCCGCAACGGCTCCCTCATCAACTTCGTTTGCTCCAAACTCGGTCGCCTCTGTCGTGGGATCACCGTCCCCGGACGAAGCAGCCCATTGCTTAGCATCGCGCTTTACGTCTTCCGCGGAGCGCCGGAGTAATTAAATGTTGTCGGCGACGAATAACAATCGTCGAGGCAGCCTCTGTTTCTCACGTGTCCAAATGGCATTGATATCGCCCTCTTCTACTGATAAGAAAGACTCCCATGGCACAAACAGTGCAAGATGTTGCACAGCAGCCCTTCATGAAATATTAGCATGTTTGCGCTCCCGGTGGGAACGTCACCAAACTTCCTTACCTTCGATAGCCGGACCCATCATCATCGTCTTGACCAAAATCCATACTCAGGTAGCCGTCAATGCAGACCGTGGCACACTTGCCTGGCCGTCTCAGAGTCTGGACCCACTCGCCGGCGAATGGCCACCCGCTCTCGAATGGCACCTCACCCCAGCCGGCGGAGACCTTACCCTTACCCTTGCGCTTGAGTCTGACAAGCGACATATAATCGTACAGGCACAGGTCCCGCAAGAGATCGCCTCGGTGATGGTAGGCTTCGACAAAAGATATTCTCTGGCCTGCTTCTTCCACGAGGACTATCTCCTCCACGGACTCGTCTGCCACCCCTGAGCCGCTCAGCAGTCGGAGATGGCGCCATCGTCGGAAGACTTGCCAATAGAGCAGGGAAACGTTCAAAAATGTCCAAGCACTGCTGCTTGTGAATTCTGTCGGGCACCCCAGTAGGTGGGCGACGACCTCGACCTGCGATAGCGGCCGCTCTGTGAAGACGCGATTCGCCACCCTCATCAAGAACTGTCGCGTCTTGTTCCGGCCACCTCCGTCCCCAATAACGGTGCCAATACCCGGGCCTGGACGAGTTCACTCTGCATTGCCTCGATTCCATCAGCTGAGAGGTGGACGCCCGAACCTGCATCCACCGCATCCTGCTGATTGCGCGCGTGCGAGTGACGGAGCTGCTTAGGCACGGCCTGGCTTTCCTCACCGTCCCCATCCATTGAACCATTGTTTGGCTTCCATACCAGTCTGCTCAACGCCAAAACCTCCTCTCCGAATTTTCTATCTCCTTTCCTTATATTTATTGCATTTCACCCAGTAGCTGCATTCCTTACCCCGCTACTCTAGCATTATAGACCCCTCTCCTTCTAACCACATAGCTTTCTAAATCCATCTAATATTAAGACTCCTAATGCAACCGTTCCTATACTTAACTATCTAGCCTGTAATTCCTAAAATAAATAAATAAGGGTAACCCTACTCAGCTCGCACCTATAAATTCATATTCTCTCAGTTCTCTCGTAACCGATTTCCTCTTACTGGTCGCAGCAACTGACCGACGCCTTATAAGCTCATCTCAACATCACAATGCATGAACTCTCGCTGCATACCCTCTCACCGTGGCTGCGCCCTATCCCGACCAGCATCATATTAAGGGCCTCAACGCCGAGACCATTGCAAGAGTCTTCCTTCCTCCTCCGCCTTGGCTAATGGCCACGGAGTACACAACCCTCCGATCCGACGCTGATGCGCTCATCCATTTACAACTAGCAAATTGCTCCATCTGAATGGGCCGATGAATGGTTCTTCATGAGTGGTCCCGTCTACCCTTACGCCCTGACCTGGGAGATCGAACAGGGCGATGGCAAACCAACCGCATCGCACCCGTCACCCTCCAAACAAATATCTAGAAGTGGACTAAGAACTTATTCGTTGCAAAATCGAAAATCATCCCACAACAACATGACTTGTTGACACTAAATATCTATTTTACACTATTCAGCCGTGACCCTTGCCCTCTCCAAAGGACAGACAGGCCTTTTCATCTACTTTACCCGTCCTTGTGAATACAAATCTTCTTGTGAACCTTCCAGTCAGCCTTTTGGTGCTCTTTCCCACAGTATCCAACAACTTTACATCGACCACATCTCTTGATTCCTTCTGTCTTCTTACATACTTTGCAGGGCAAAATTTCCATACACATACCTGGCCTTCGGTGCGGGTTCTCTCGAGCAATTTCTGACGTTGTGTCCTGGATTTCCTGCCGTATCCGCGTCTCACACTCCCGTTTCCCACACACGGGACTGACCCAAATGCCAACGAAAGGATCCTCTGCCACGTGAAGCCAAGACATAGGGCTTTGCAAGATGTTCATTGCAAATGATCCACAGTTTTCACAAAATGGATTTGAAGCAGCACGACATGCCGCCTCATGCTCCTTCATGAAAGGCTGTACTGCGGTCACAAACAGATCGTTATACCCGGCATCTTGCCCTGCGACCTGAGCCTCACTGACAAGACTGCTGGGAAGGTCGTGGGTGTACTTGAGCTCTTGAGCCTCACCACAGTAAAACTCAAAGCGAATCGAGCAGCTGGCCATAGTTCAAATAAGGATTCTGAGAACATAATGAGTGTCTTCTTTTGGAGGATGGCCTTGAATGATTCCTGGTTGTTTTATGTCAACTTCCTTTTAATGTTTCATCATGTTTCTCTCATAACCCCCTCATTTTCTCCACATTTCAGAGTCTGGTTGCTTTTTGTTGTGACGTTGCAAGGATAGCCATTTCAAATGCTACCGGGATACCCTAGACACATTCGCCAATTCCCGCCAAGGGCGCTCTCATGCAAGCTTTTGAAGAGCACTTTTGAAAATCTCATCAGCAGGCTCTGTGCCATTGTAAAACTTCAGTAGATATATCCACGGACCACATGTCGCCAACGGACCCACCCGCACTACTGCAAGCCATTTCCCCGCCTACGGAGCAGAATTTAAACCTTGCATTCTGAACTCATCTGACGTGTGATAATAATGTTCTTCTGCCTCTATTCATAATCAGCCAATATCCAACTTCGTTCCTCAAGGCTTCTTTGCGCAAACCGCGACCGGTTTGCCTCTCTCCTGTGCCTTGAGGAACGAAGTGGAACGAAGAGACGAAAAGGCTCTTAGGGCCTGCCCCCCGCTCCCCCAACTCCGGCCTCCTATTAGTCGTCTTTCATCACGTGGCTATGCTGTCTTTCATTCGTTCCTTTTTTTGCCCATCCGCCCTGACGTCCCTTATTGGTTTTTTTTTTTTTTACTTTTTCTTTTTCTTTTTCATTTGGTTTCCCTCCACGCCTCAGACCTCTCAGCCGCAGACCAGGCGCACTAAAACTGAACCGGAAAATCCGGCCCCTCACGATTATTTTTATTATTATATTACTTTATTATTATAAAATGTATTATTATAAAATGAGCGACTCTTATGGCTTCCATTTTGGTATTTTACTTCTTCTTGCGGGGTTTTTTTTTGGGGTGGGGGGTCCAGTTACTGTGTCGGCCCTACGCATCCATCGAACCAGTCCCAGGTCTCTGCCTCCCTAACCGTCACGTTACTCAGCGCTTCGAGCCTCTCCTCCGCAGCGATTATGTTATCCGGCACCCTATTGCCTATGAAGTCCCTCTCTCGCGCTTTGGAAAGGAGCATGATGCTATCTAGCGATGGGCATTGCGATAACTGCACGTATAAGCTGTATGGATCGCAAGGCCCTGGGACTGCCTCGCCATTTACCTTTATCGTTCTTATCCCTTAGAGCTCCAGTGCCACTTTGCCTAAGGTTCTGCTCTGGACTTTATAATCCGTGCAAGTGAAGGCTGCCGTACATGGCAGTCCCCTGCGCATAACATCTAGTTCCTGCCATAATCGTTTCCTCTGGCACTCCATTTTCGTCGTCATAAGCGTAAGGAGGACAGTACCTGCCGGCATACCCACGAAGTGGAAGTCTTTCGTTGTCTCTCCAGCCAGCACGATCCCGGCAGGTGGCCCGAAGTGGAGTATGGTATTGTCTGAGATCCGATGACCCGAGTAGGCCCTATCGAGGATGACGACCAATGTCGTATAGCTGGCTCCATTGACGAGCTTTAGCCCTTAGTGGGTATTCTGGTTTATAACGACGGGTATCCCAGGGACAAACATAAAGACGGCGGGGACTGGTGTACTGCTATTATCCCCATAGCTCAACATCATTAGGGCCTCTTCCTCCATTAGTTCACTATCTATCCATTTATATTCTGAAATGAAGATCCGCATTAAGGCATCTCTTTAACTCTAAAAAGATAGCATAGCGTCCATATTCAAATTCCACCGATTGCAGTTCAACGGCATTACCACTATAATGCCTAACTCCCAGGGGATGCGACAGCCCTCCTGGTAATACATACTATTCAGGAGATATAGATCTGAGTGATCCTGGGTGCCTCATTGGATACGCATTAACAGCCGCTGCAGTCAAGGATCTCCTGAAGCCCGCACTTGCTCGTTCAGCATAATTACTATCGTGAACTTCCTCTATAAGGCGTGCGCCTTATCATATTAATGTCTCTATTCCACTGTAAAGGTAGACCCTTCATCCCACAGAATAGCGGCGCTAGGCAGCAGGATCGATCTCTCCTGGACCGGACGAAACTAATAGAAATCCCCACAAAAGAGGACGATCGGTATGCCGCCGAAGTCTTCCGTGGACTCTCGAAGCCTGCACAGCTGCTCATTCACGGCGTACAGAGTCCGCGCACCTAGCATGCTCACCTCGTCGATGATCAGCACGTATTTCTCCTGCCAATCCATCTTTGTTTGTCCATCGATGCGAAATCCCAAAGAACTAGTGGAAGCAAATCCTTCAACATCTGTATGCCGACCAGAACGTGTGGACAAGTCTTTTGAGAACTTGCAGGCGGAGTGGATCGTGATACCGTTAATATTTGCCGCTGCCGTGCCGGATGTTGCTATCACCAAGAGACGTTTGGTTTGCCCCAAATGTGTGAATAGCTCCGCAATGGCAGCGATTAGCCGCGACTTGCCCGTGCCGCCTTCACCTCCGACAAAGAGGCACAACTGGGATGTAGCGCTATCCTTTCGCCGCACTCTATCCAGTTGACGGCACACTATTCGAAGGGCAACGCTCTGTCTTCGATTGAGTGTCAAAGCTTCGGCCAACACCCTCCCTGCTTGCGAGAACGATGTGGACTGGCCGAGCTGGACGCGCGCTGATGGAGCCGCCGCATCTGCCGCAGTCAGATGGATATCTTGTTCGCCGAACCCACTCAGCAAGGATTGAACCGCAGCACTACCACTTGTTGTGTCGGAATTTGTTTGGCTCTGCATCCCCTGTATCATCTTCTCCCTTTCCCGGGATAGGCTGTTCTGCTGGGACTTGATGGCCTTGAGATGCTTTTGCTGAGGGATGGGGCCCGGCCCGTTCGAAGCAGTGATTATTCCTGTCTCGCCTTCGAATTGCACCGCTGCACGAAGTTCGTCCGCTGAGCCCAGGGCGGCTTGTTGGAACCGAGATAGCTGGCCTACCATGCCCGAGATCTCCGCCGAGTCAAATGTGATTTCCTTCTCTCGCAACGCGTTCCGGAGGACGTCTATCAGTCGTGTTGCGTTGCCAACGTTGTCTGGACGGTACCCTGCGCCAGGCGCATCCTCTCTTTCGACAACTGCTGAATCAAAGGCATCACCAGCGAATTCCCCTTCGCCCGACTCAGTGGCCCATTGTTTGGCATCAATCTTCACATCTTCCGCCGATCGGCGCAGAAGTTGGATGTTGTCCACTAGGAACGACATCCGTCTCGGAAGACTCGCCTTTTCTCTTGCCCATATGGTATTTATGTCCCCCGAGGAGTCGCGCAGGAAGTTCTGCCAAGGAACGAAGAGCGACAAGTGTTGCACAGCTGCCCTGTTTACACCAAGTTTCTTGGTCAGCCTCAACCATATCAAGCGGACAGCTCGTCGCGAGATAGAGAGCATGACGTACCTCTTGTAGTAAGCGTCATCGCTTTCCGCAAAATCCATGCCCAAGTACCCGTCGAAGCATACAATGGCCTGCTTACCTGGCCGCCGAAGCACCTGCACCCAGGAAGTCGAGTATGGCCATGAGCCGTCGAATTCCACCTCTCCCCAGGCGCCAACACCTCTACCCTTGCGTTTAAGCACTACAATGGACATGTAGTCATACAAGGCCAATCCTTCGAGTAACCTGCCTCGGAAGGGATACGCTTGCAAGTACGTGATTTTCTGTCCCGCGGCTCCTAGCAGAACCGTTTCCTCAATGCCTGCCTCAGTGTCCTCTATACCAGCCTCACTTCGGAGATGTGGCCATCGCCTAAAGATTTGCCAGTAAAGGGTGCAGACATTCAGAAACACCCAGGTATCGTTGCAACTGAATTCCGTATTATAGCCTTGCAAGTGGGCCACCACCTCTACCTGCGACAAGGTCCGCTCGGTAAAGACCCTGTTTGCAATCTTCATCAAGAACAGCCGCGTTTTGTTCTCTCGGCGATCCCCCTCAGTCGACCCGAGGCCACTTGGTTGCTTCTGGGGTACGTTGTCCCCAACGAAGTGAATCAGCTCCCTGGCCGCAACTGCGCGCTTCCATATCGGGTCCTCTATCTTGGTGACATAGTTCGTTAAGTAAAAGATAGCCGCGAGACTCTTGCACTTGGTCACGATAAATGAGATGTCATGGTTATGCCGAAGGCCCACAGCCATGGCCTTATTCCACCGATTCACCAGGCTATGACTGCGTCGGATATGGAGTACACCATCCTCGCTAAAGGAGGTCTTTTCCTCCAACTTCCAAGGTGCTTTGAATCGGCACAGATCCCGCTTTCCTGCCCGTCTGTTGATGGAGTACTTCACGCAAGTAGGACTGTGGACGTGAATCTGTGTGGACCCAGCACAGAAGTTTGCTTCCTCATCAAATGACGCGGCCAATTGCTCGAAATCATCAACAAGTGACGATACATCTGATGCCACGGATCTCCCAGTCCGCACTTTCGCGAACGCATCCTCGTCAAGATCCTACAGCATGCTGTGAGTAATCCGTGTCTTGGTAACTGACTCTTTGGTTCACAAACCTCGCAAAACACACTGTCAATGTAGTCGATCACTTGGTCCCGATATGCAACCTCGCCTTCCTTGCGCACATCTGTCGGGAGGGACATCAAATTCGTGTTCCCCTGAAGCTAGAGAAGGCCGTGGACGTGTAGCGATCCCCGCTCATTGGTTTCCACAGCCCCAAAATAGTTGCTGATGCGCCCAAACACGGAGTCCTGACCCACTCTCACATAGTGTTGAAAGAACAGGGAAACTTTCCTGTGGAAGAAAATGGCCGAGCTGAGGGGATCAGAGATTGCAAGTCTGGCTTTTTTATGCATCTGATCGAGGCTTGCCAAGAGGGACTCGGCTTGTTCCGGCTCAAGGGTTCGATAAGCTGCAAGCCTGAGCTTTATCGGATTAGTGATGTCGTTTGGGTTCAATGTGAACCAGATTGCCGGGATACCGTATCGGAATATGAGGGACTTGATCTTTCGCCGCATGCTCAGGCGGCTTTCCCTCGACATTGGTTGACGATAGCCGTATAGCGACAAGCTTCTCAGCAGTCGATTAACGCTGTCATCGGTGGTCCTTCCGGATGTCTCTAGTTCAGCCTTTGCGCTTTCAAGTCTCGCTGCCGATAATGATCTCACGGTGCGCTCTACTTCTGGAAAATCCTTCTTCATCAAGCTTGCCATGCTCACACGACGGTTTCTCGACCTGACGCCAATATTAAAAACGAGAAAGGCGAACGCGGGATGCGCAGCAAACCGACCGCCATGACGCTGAAGTACCAGTCTAGCCCATCTCTCCAGGCTCGAATTTCGAGACGACACCAGACTTTGCGCAACTGCCTCTGCTCCGATGACCGCTGCCTTACCCTCTTCCGCATCCGCTACGCTTTCATCGGCCTGTCGAGGTCCACCCCTACCGTGCGGGAACAGCGTCGGAAACGTCTTGGCAAAGAAGAAAGTGTCAAAGGAATCTGCAAAATTATCACCCCTGGCGATGAGAATATAAGGCTCTGCAGCATTGCCTTCACGCACCTCAGCCGATCCGGACGAGATACTTCCCATAGCTTGCCCGCCAGTATCAAGTCCTTCCACGGCTTCACAAAGATACTGCAGTTTCTCACCATCTGGGATTCTCGGCTCATCGTCGACTGCAAACATGCCAGACGAGCTGATCTCGTGGATCCGGTGCAATGATTCATCTTGCCCATCCAAACAGTCCTCCTGCACGCCCAATTCATCGCTCATGCCCTGGCCCTCAATGTCTTGACATTCCTCCAGTGACGCAAAAAACTCTTGTATATCCACTGGCCCGTGGTCATCGAGACCACGCTCTGTTGGCGGGACGACATGTGCTGTTTGAGTCTTTTCTCTCGCTGAAGGCTCGTTACGCTCTAGTCGCTCATATACTTGACTCGGCACGCCGTGCGATGGTACCCCCCAACTATCAAGCTCCTTGATGTCGATGTTGATGTTTGCATATAGAGGATTGTGTCGCTTCAACCATATCAGTGCCCTTTCTACCACACGGCGCCGAACCGACAGAAGTGTGGAAAGATCTCTAGGCGCGGGTTTCTCGAAGCCCTGCCAAGAGACGTGGATATCATCCAAGACCTTCAAAAGGGGATGGGGCAGTACTTTTGTGGCAATCTCCTGCACGTTGTTCGGGAATACAGTGATATGACCCTTAACATGCCTCGGATAAGCCACCCCCTGCTTCTGCCCTTCCAAGACCTTATACTTCGTGATGAAACCATAGCATGAGTTCAGCGCAATGACCTTCTCCTCGATCGGCGTCAGTCCCTTGAGCTCATCCGGGAACTTGTGCTCGCATCCCAGGCGGCTGTGCAGTTGGGCTGCCGGAGACAAGCTGCCACTGTTTAGGCAACTTATGCAGTCTGCACAGACCGGGACTTTCTTGCCTATAGGAAAGCATTTCCGGCAAGAAATTCTATCGCGCGTCTCGGCGGAGCTAGACACCCACTCATCCCATCCAAGTTCTTTCAACTCAACTTTGGCATACTTGCGATAACACATCATACAGCTCCATATTGGCAAAGTGTTCGTGTCATGAAATGCCTTGTAGAAGTCCTGTACAGTCGATATCTTCCTCTCGTGCGGAACTGGCATACACCATGCCAGCTCATGGGAGAGTCGCTCTTTCTCAGCAAATTCTTCGTCCAAATAGCGCAGAAAGCTGGCCAATTCCTCTGCCTGGTCATCTTCTCTCCTCTCCTGACGGATCTCAGTTCGAACACTTTTTAGCGACGGCCCATCCTGGCTAGCACGAGCATCCCTCTTCCCCCTCTTCCCCCGACTTACTCGCCGTGATGGCATCGCCGTGTGTTCTGGCTCGTCAAGGTTCACATCTCCGCTCGGAATGGGCTGCCTCAACGGTTGTTCCCCTTTCGGCAATAGAGGCCGCCCAGGACGAGCATTCTCGATTCCTTCGGAACCAGTTTGAGCAAACTGCGGTGCATCCACTGATGTGTTGACTAGCCCCCCGTATCGTGGCCCCTTTGTCGACCTTCGGGACCGCCGCTTTCCACAACTTCCATCTGCCCTAGCTTTCTCGCACTCTTTCTGCGTGGCGTCGAAGACGTCCGCTGAGGTGCAAACTTGCAAACCAGCTTGCGCCAGGTTCTGCCGATTGCACTCATCCAAACGTCTAAAACGTTCGACCACGCTCGCCCCAGCGTCTCCAAGATCAGCGCTTCTCCCTTCGTCAGCCTCTTGGCACTCGGTCTCCCTGGGTCGGATAGGGCGAAATAGAACCCTTGAGTTGGCGGCACCCTCATATCGTGCTGTATTCATCGACCTTCGAGCCTGCCACCGCCGACCGTTCTCCATCCCGCTGGCCTTGTCGGAGACTCTCAATCGTTTGAGTGAACTTTCATCATCATCTCTCAAGCCTCCAATCCTCGTTGCGTCGACTACCTCACGCTGCGCTTCCCGGGGCAGAATGGGCCGGAATCGGAGTGTGGTGGCTTCACGCTCACGTCGCAGGCTTTTCCTCCTTGCCTTGTCCCGGACGAGTTCACTCTGCAATGCCTCGATTCCATCAGCTGAGGGGTGGACGCCCGAACCCGCATCCACCGCATCCTGCTGGTTGCGCACGTCGGAGTGGCCGAGCTGCCCGGGCACGGCCTGGTTTTCCTCGCCGTTGCCATCCATTGAACCTTTATTTGATAAGGTAGAGATGCTTCCTATGCCATACATAACCTTGGATACAGCCCTCTCTCCTTTAATACCAGTCTACTCAATACTAAGCTACTTAACGCCAAAACCTCCTCTCTGACTTTTCTATCTCCTTTCCTTATATTTACTGCATTTCACCTAGTAACTGCATTCCTCACCCCACTCCTCTAGCATTATAGACCTCTCTCCTCCCGACTAGGCAGCTTTTCTAAATCTATCTAATATTAACTCTCTTGATATAATCGTTCCCACACTTAACTATCTAGCCCATAATTCCTCTAATAAATAAGTAGGGGTACCCCTGCTCAGCTCGCACCTGAAAATTCATATTCTCCCAGTTCTCTCGTAACCAGTTTCCTCTTACTGGTCGCAGTAACTGATAGACGCATTATGAGTTCATCCTAATGTCATACTGCATGAACTCTACCCACATACCCTCTCACCGTGGCTGCATCTCTGCAACTCGTCTCCCAAAGCCCTGATGTTACAGGTGGGCAACTACCTTAGCACAGAGCTGCCTAACTTCCTGGTTCAAAGGCACCGGCAGCTGAAGGACAGATCACTCATTTCCCAAGTATTTAAATCCGCCCCGACCCGCTCCGGCCCATTCTTACAACGGGTTCTCCTCCTACAGGCAAGCGCACTACACACAACAGATCAGTCACCCCTACTAACCTACAAGATGTCTGCTTCCGTTCCCACAAGCAGAGGCCCACCGCATCCTCGCAAACCACTCGAAACCCAAAAGAACAATGGCGGTGATATGTCCATGGTCTTCTTCGTCCAACCTGACTCTCCATCGAGATTTGCCTATCCCGACCAGCATCGCATCAAAGGCCTCAACGCAGAGACCATCGCCAGAGTCTACTTACCCCTACCACCATGGATAATGGCCACAGAGTACATAACCCTTCGTGCCGACCCTGACAACTCGTACCCTTGCATCTTCTTCAGCCTGAATTTATCCATCTACAACCAACAAATCGATCCATCCGATTGGGCAGATGGGTGGTTCCTCATGAACGGTCGTGTTCATCCTTATGCCTTGACTTGGGAAATCGAACTGGACGATGGCTCTGAGTCTGAACAGAATACCTTTGTGGAATATACCATTCCGGCTCTGATCGTCCGCGACCAAAGCTACCAGCCGTACGTGCATTCCGCCCATGCCCTATTACAATCCCATCTAACCTATATTTAAGAATAACACCACGGACCTTCTCCACAATCAATTGTTTTCCTCTCATATCTCCCATCATCAGCTTCACTGGCCCAATCGTCGGCTACGGTCGCACCCTGCTGCAGCAAGAAACCATACACACCCTAGGAGAAATCCAGTTGAAATGCTGCGGTTTCGTCCAGTTACCCACCTTCATCGCACCAGGAACTTCGGATAAGCCACCGTATAAGGGCTTTCATCCATTCCAAGTCTTCGTCATATTTCCAATTCATGCAAATCCCTGGGCATCCCTGTGCAAGAAGATGACCGACAGACAAAACACCCAGTTCAAGTCGAAGACTCTGTTCACCTGCACAGGAAAGGTCGCTGGCTTACTTGACCACCACATAATGGTTCACCCGCCTGATCTAGAGCGGGACTACGTCTTCATCGTCGTACCAGACACATGGACTTTCCTTGACAGAGCAATACCCGCATTGGCCTCTCTAGGTCCATCACTAAGTACACCGTCAAAGCGCCATTCTTCTGGGCCCCTTCCCTCGGCAAAGCCAAGGCCATATTCACCTCTCCACCAAAGCGCACATCGTACCAACCTATTCCCCCTCAAGTGGCTCCGGCCTATACTTCAGCCCCGCCGACTACACCACCAAGGCTAGGCAACCATGACATCGACCACACGCCTACAAAGAAACCACGCCTAACACAGGACTCCTCGTGCGATATACGACCCTCGCACAGCGCTGACTCCCTACAATCACGCAAGGCCTCGGCTGTTGCCCAGAACAATTTTGAAGAGGCGCCACCGGCCACCGTGACGACTTCCATCCGACATCCACCCCCGACAACTTCAGACGATACACGCACCCTTGATTCAATCGCCGCTTTCCCATTGGATTCCTCCACCCGGCCGCACCGTACTCATCACCCTTCTAAAAAGTCTCAAGGACTAGACTAGGAACCAACTAAAAGTTGTATAACCTATGTCCAAGATAGAGCCCTTTGCAAAGTGTCCAAGATACCTGATGATTCTATAGTAAAAACGCTAGCTATCAATGCCCCACCCACCATTAAAACTGTCTTCCACTATGCGGTTGCAAAACTTCAATAGATACATCCACATATCGCCCTTAAACAAACGACATCCGAAACTCAAAACAGTATGAAAAAAGCAATCTCGCCAACAGACCCACCCGCACTCCTCCAAGCCATTTCCCCACATACTGAGTAAAATTCGAACCTTTGCATTCTGCACTTATCTGGCGTGTGATACAACGTTCTTCTGCCTCTGTTCATGATCAGTCATGTCCAACTTCATTCCTCAAGGCTACTTTGCGCAAACCGCGACCGGTTTGCCTCTCCTGTTTATTCCGCCCGGTGTCTCGTAAAAGCCCCACATTTCCACTCGCTCTCGTTTGGTCTCCCCTCGCTTGCCCTTGCTTGATAGACCCGCTTGAAGGCTAATTTCTCCAAGTGTTCAGCGTCCTATCTTCAGATAGCACAGACGAAGGCTGCAACGAGGAGGACCAGCCTTGGGATGATTTGAGACATCAAGCTTCCTAATATCTGACGTGCATTAGGTCGCGATCAGTACACCATGCTTGTGAAGTACCATGGGAATAGCAAGTCATGGAATCTTCAATACTGTGCTTCTCACTCGAAGTCTCATTAAAGTCCTGAACACCTGCATCTCTGAAATCATACTTTGTTGGTGGCGATAACTCTGTTCTGCTCGACCATTGCTTCCTTCAGGCTCCAGATCTCGCGGTAGGAACCCTCCAGCATTTCCAGCATTCTCTGGAGCATTGCTTCACGGATTCTCCATTACTAAAGCTGCTCCTTTCTTCTATCCGCTCTGTTTTCTGCTTCGGCTGACGGCTTTCGCGCAGCATTTGATGATATTTTTTGGTGCCTTTGTCGAGTCGCCGAACTACCGAAGCGTGTCTCGAAGCTTCGCGCTTGGCTTACGGTCCGGCTTGATCGCGTCGCGGTCGGAAAGGGGCTTCCAGATGACCCCACCGTGACTTCGGGCTCCACCCGTTCCGCCATCTCTGGAATCTCTAACCAGTGCTCTCCACCACCTTTCACTCTCCTCGCTATTCAGAAAAATCCGGACAAGATCTGCTCTTCTCGAAGCGCAGAGAGCTCTCCTCTTCCGATTTTACTCTTAGTGACACCGAAGCCCAGCTTGTCTCAGGCATTGGTTCTCATCCGGTGCACGGACCGTCCTCAGTTTTATTTAATTCCCTGGTTTTTGCTTATTTTGAGCTTTTCTCCGAGTATTTTGCCAAGCCAGACACGCATCATAGCGGGCGCTATCACGGGGAAATAGCGCATTGCCAACAGTTTAATCCCGTCACCATCACAGGGAAAATCTAGGCAGAAGAAGCGGAAACGCTCCCACACCAAGACCCAGAAAATTAAAGAACAAAGCATCCCCTTTGCATTTCCAGGAATACCAAATCTACTAGCTTCCATTAATTACTATACCGTGGAACCCTGGGAACAATGGGACGAGATAACATCCTACACGAGCTTCATCGGTATAAACATAAAGATCACTCCCAGTACAAGGACACTGACAACTTATAGTCAAGGGTGAAAGATTTGAACGTGGTGATTTCATCCGGGTGGCCAGCGAGATAACCCTTAAGAGAACAAGAGATGAAGGAGCATCGAAATTCTCAACGGACACGTCGGATCACAGCTACATCGCCTGCATTTTGGAGATCAAAGCTGCAGACGAGCACCATATCTTTGCTCGTGTGTACTGGATGTATTGGCCAGATGAATTGCCGGAGGGGACATTCGAGGGCGAGAAATTCATCCAAGGACGTCAATTATACTATGGCCACAATGAACTCATAGCATCCAACCACAGTAAGTATTTCAACAGAAATGCTCGGACGCAAATCAATAACGCCTAAGCAGTGGATATCATTGATGTGCTATGCGTTGGGGGGCCCGCACGAGTGAAGGAATGGATAGAATCTCAAGATGATAAGCTTGACTCTGAATTTTATTGGCGGCAGATATTCGATGCATATGGGCCACGACTCTCAGTATGTATCTAATCCGAAACTATTAGCTCATCGCTAATCTACCTAGTCTGCCGAATCAATTTGTAGATGCAAGCTCCCTGCCAACCCGGACCACCCCATAATTGGTTGCTCGGCGTGCGGCATGTGGCTTTATGAAGTATGCCTTATTTGGGACGCTCTCCAATGGCTCCATGAGCAACTGCAGAAGCACAATAGGACCATTCCTGGAAAATGGACTCAAGTCAATAGCAACGATAAGCTCCTGGAGGGCAATGCCTTGAAGTCAAAGGGAATAGATATCTTGGCCACTATCATATCCCGATTGTTAGTGCAGTTATTAAAGCCGAGGCTCAAGGACGAGCTGGGTAAAGTAACACAACTAGAGCCAGACCCTTACAGGGCGTTACCAGATTCGTTTGAGGCTGAGCTGAGGATGGGGGAGGGACCGATCGCGTTAGAGATCCGAAACTTGGGGAAGGATGGATCGTGCTTCACATTCCTCGCTGGAGTTCGCTATTTAGGTTGTGGCGGTCCGATAAACTGAGTTTTTTTAATGTTGGAAACCATACATACTGCGATCGTGAGATGGCATCCTAAGGAGAAGGTGTTTGTGGATGAACTGGGCCTTGCAGGAGTTAACCCGTCTGTTTGGGTGATGCCATAAGTTTTTCACGATCTATGTTAATACGAACTCAGAGGTAACGGAGGGAGGGGAATAACGCTTTTGACAAGGCCATGATTCTTGAGACTCTCCCAGCGGGAAGGATTGGCCAGCGCAGCTTCTTTCAGATTGATATTAATATACGTTTCCACTAAACTGTACGGCGAATTGAAGTGTCTCTGAGGGACCGTCGAAAGCGGCTTAACTGGAAAGTTGAACTTAGGTGCTTTCTGGCACCTCTCATGTCTCAAGTCGCAAGGCGCCAGTATTCATCTCCCGACAGAACTCTTACTAACTCCTCCGCCGTCAAATGATCTGCCGTTGTTTCCATTCTATGCACCCATACACACCTTCCCTCTCTAAAAATCCACTCACCACCATTCTGCCAAAAGTCTCCACCTTTAAAGGCACCATATCCGCTCCTAACCATTTGTTTCACGCTTCTTATGATAAGACTGAGTAAGGACTGTTTCACATATGACAGTCTTTGGGAGATAGTTAAGGTTTTTTTCATCTAGAGCCTTTCGTATATGCGGCCAGTAGGATCCGTGAATATTGGGAGCTCGCAGGATGTTTCTGCAGCATAAGGGAGGATGCAAGACAGGTCGCCGCAACCGACGATAATGAGTCTAGACGGCCCAATGGGCAGAGTAGAGAGGACAGTCGGTATAAGATATAGCGCTATGGAATGGATATAATCTTAATCGCAGGAGCAGAAGAAGTGGCGAACTAGATTATTGACTATTAATCGCCCTTCCCAAACGTCAAGGTCTCTAGTAAAGGACTTACTGAATATCACGACAACATTGAGAACACCACCTCTTGCAGCGACTAGTTCGCCAAATGGACTAGACTTGCCGTCGAAAGAGAGTACGGGAAGATTATAAATGTCAGAGATAACCTCTTCATCGGGAAGAGGATGAGGAGATGTAGGAATGCACAGTTTCGACATTATGAAGATTAAGAGTCAACTACTAAAGATATCAAAATTTCTTAGTAAGGGCTGGGTATAATCGAACTAAAATAGTTGACTATAATAACGCCACTGAGCAAGGAAATGAGGGGTCTGACGTCAGTATTGTGCATGTGATAAAAGTGCACCCGATCGCACGGCCCAAGTCCCTTCTGATGAGATTGTGTGCGTTAAATGATGCAACTGTCAGGAGATCGGACACACAACCCTCCCAGTGCAAGAACGCTCAAGGGTCCGCAGGATGCTCTAAAAAGCCACAAATCGCCACAAGCATCCCTTCATGTCTATTGGCTAGATTTCGGTTGGCCAGCGGGGATATCCTTGGTCGATCCTAGATCAAACCCTGAGTGCCAAACCTCAAGGAAAGTCCGGAAAATTGCCTCCATAGTGGAGAACGCATTCCAGTTGGGTAAAGCTTATTTAATGTGTCGCTTTTTGGTTGTATGATGGTACGTACTGTGGGCACTGGGCCTGGAGTAGCAACTAGGATTTAATCCTATGGTAAGTCTCAATCTCCGTGTCCCAGCCCGTTATTTCTTCGGTTGTCTTAGAGGGTGCTACTCCCCCCTTTTTTTTTTTTCTCGCAGATCCGTCAATACCAGTTAACATCATAGAAGCCATCCCAATACCGCCTAACACGACCTTCACAGCGCTCGAGGTGGTTCTCTTGGGACCATTCGCACCGGATCTATTTCACTGCGTCGTACAAACCGCTCTCTGACGTTTGATAATGACGAGCGAGCCAGTCCTCAACTTCCCCTTCGCCTACCGCGCGGTATTCCTCTACTTCGAACCTGTAGGAGCCTTCTTCGGCGCCCTGTTGCTTCACTTTCGCCCCGCGAGCTTCCTCAACGCCATGGCTCCGGCCGCCAAATACGCGCCGGATAACCAGATTATCTACGACCAGCTTGCTGCGACATATATTCTGTTTGCGTTCAATGAAGTCATTATCTTGCGCACTACGAATGACCTGCGGGTATGGAGAGGGATCCTAATCGGTATCTTAGTGTGCGATGCTATACATTTATATGGGAGTTGGGCGGCTCTGGGCGGGACAGTGTTCTGGGATCCTCGTACCTGGAGGCCCGAAGATTGGGTGAACCTTGTGAGTCTTTGGGGACAGGCGGCCGTCCGGCTTGCTTTCGTGGCAGGAATCGGGCTCAAACAGACTGCGACTACGAAAAAAGAGTGATTGGATGTGTGGCTCGACGGGTGAGGATTTCTTTGTCATGGAGATGACCTTGTTCATCACAGGCTTCTGCTCGCCAGAGGTCAACATGCGTTTCCGGGAACTCGGTCAACTGACTGGCGCAGGAGGATCGTCTTGGTCCGCGATGGGATCGGTACTTCCGCCCCTCCATTTGCTGTCCCTTTATCAAGGGGCTCCAAGTACAGAGTGAAGGCACCAGAGGCTCGGAGGTAGGATACTGCTGATCAACTGGTGGGTAGCGGTAGATAGATAGGGGCACAATTCATTCCAACTTAATCGCACACTCCCTTTCCACAAGAAGGGAGCCAGCAGCTATTTAAGCACATCTACCTACCTTACTAGCCACTGTGCTTCGGTGTACCTGAAAGTCAAGCCACAGGAGGCATAAAGACCTACTTTTCTTATTTCCCCGCCAGCAAGTGTACCCAGTCGGAGTGCAAATCAAAAACAGTCACCGCAGCTGGTTCGGTCCGTCCAACCCCACGGAGGACACCAGTGATTGATGGACAAAACACAGTGATCAAGAAAAGGAACGACTTGTATATAGACCCCCTCAATTGCCTCTAGATTAGACCATCGCTCCTTAGTTATCAACACACTTAACTACACCAAACGCCTGTTTGACTATTATCAGGACGTAACACCCACTCCGCTCAACACGACGCCCTGATACTACTACCAACATAAACCCCAACATGGCTCAGGTTTATCACTTGGGAAACCCAACCGTCACAGGAAGGCAGTCGAGCGGCTTGACCATGTCGTATTACAGAAATAGTAAGGACTATAGTTTTAAATCAATAAGGACTGTAATTTTAATCGTACGCAAGAGTACGGTCTAGGAGTAGCTGCCTATCAAGAGCCATTCTCACTACCCAGAAAGGAAGAGACCGCGTTTCCTTTCTCCACTGCATCGTCCAATTTCCACTCCTTTCCAGTCCACCGGGATTAAGCCCTCTGTGCGCGGTAGTTTTGTCCAAGCCTACCCCTAGGGAGCCTAGGTTCCGACCCATATGACCGCGAATACCGACCAAGGGCTCCGCCAGAATAGTCTAGTCGTCTTTAAAGATAACGTCGAAGTCACCGAGGGCGGCACACTTCTGGTTGGCGTTGCCGCCCTGTGTTCGGAGGTTAGTATTTGTGCTTTGGAAAAGATGAAACATCGGAAGCGGGAAGAACCGAAGCGGTTCACGGATGGTATACTGGTTGCTGCAGCAGACAACGATGCTGTTGCTGTTGCACATATTTGAGTTCGAGCACTCGTAGATGAAGGCGTCGGTGCCCTTCTCTATATAGGAAGAGCAGCACTAAGGGCTCCCGTTGTTGCATTGGAAAGTGGCGAACTGGTCACCATCATGCTTAGGCGGCGCAGGCTTCCCGGGTCGGGGCCGGGCGGCGAAGACACTAGAGACGGTAGCGAGAAGAGCAACAACAGTGGTGAGCTGCATTTTGATAGTTGGATTGTTGGTGATCTGGAAAAGACCCGAAAGAGTGGGAAGTGAGTCAGTTATTGGAGCGTTTGCTGCTTATTGTTTACTGTGATTGTTGTGGTTGATGAGATGAGTTGAGGTTGCAGGAGGGAAGAGGGCCTTCTTATACTTTTTTCGGTCTCTCATAAGTCTAACTTGATCAAAGTAAAGATGGTTAGCGAAACTTCGGAGGAAAACATATAAAACCCCCTTCTACATTCTTAGACACACTTTAGCACTCTTGCACTACATATCATGATTGTCGAGCCATTCCTAACATTTTGGGTTTCACATTAATGAATGATGCATATCAGATAGTAAAGAAGATACGATTTGGAAACACTGCAAACCCCGCAGTGCGGCTGAATGCGCGTAAATGGGACAATATTTGCATTACAGCTCTGACATCATGATGCAAGGGAACCCGTATCCCTACATAATAAATTTCATCATCATAGCATAATGGCCTTATGGGAAAAGGAACTTAAGACTGACGTGGAAACTCATGACTTCCCACAGCGGGCCATTAGGAGCGGGGAAATTAGGGGTTTTATGGTCCTATTATATTCTAATTAGATCTAGCGATACAACTGGCCCCAACAGTTTATTTGGCCCCTACCCAAAAATGCACAGCATCATGCACGCACCGAACAGCTAAACCCTAGTCCTCTTAGCAAAACATATAGAAAGACAATAATGTTTGCGGTGAATTAAGCTTACTGGAAAAGAGTGTATTCGTATTTTAAAGTCTCTAAGCTATCTAAAAAAAAGTATATATTCGAATTCCCCAGTCTCTAAAGTATCCAAAAGGAGTATATTCGAATTCCAAAGTATCCAAACCGGTATCCATTGCTCTCCATCCTTGATCATTCCTCATGCAAGATTTCCCAGACGGTGCGCAGGTTGTGTCATTCCATTGGATGCTGCGGCACTTTAAAAAAACACTCCTCAGTCATCGTCCAAGTATATGTTGATAGTGATTGGCACATTGAAATCGAGATCACCGATGCAGATTTGGAACTAGACATTATTATGAGGACCTCGATAGTTATGAAACCTGGCCATTGAGAGTGAGAGGCCAATCTAACTTACCCCGTTATTGTTGTTGCAACAAATCACGGCCTGCGTGCAAGCGGTCGTGTTTTTGCAGATATGACCTAAGGAAACTCGTAAGTCTGTCTTCGTTTTTGACTACCGGATCCAGGATAGACTGTGGTCACCTACCTCCCTTCCCGTCGCTAGAACAGCAATACGGATTCCCGGCATCGCAGAGGTTTGTCTGTTCGGTTTTGCCGCAGCCCTGGGACCCTATAATTGTAATGTTTGCATCATTTCAACCACCTGAATCTCCGCCGAATTCATCGTTGAACCTACCCTTGGCACGCTTCGGAAGAGCAGGTAATGGCATGTCATAGGGATTTGGAACCCTAGGCTCAATAGCTCTGGGTTCAACCTCCGATGCTGACTCGCCAACGGGAGATGCGAAGACGCCCTGCGTGAAGGCGAGGCCTAAGAAGACGGCGGAACGATGCATCGTGGCGACGCGGCGGAGTGAGTGGTAAAAGGTAGTAACCTCAGTAGAGGTGAAAGCTAGTAATAAGATGAAAGCGAGGGACAAGACGAGAAGGATGAGAGCTGAAATCTCTGGAGATGTCAGGGACTAGGGGAAGCATGAAGTAGGAGACAGTTGGTATTTTAAGGGGCTCTTTTATCAGCCTCATCGACCTCGTGTTCATCCTGCGAAAGTGAATAGTCCTGCCGTCCCAAGAGGGGTATGCAGGTGAGATGTCACTAAGATGCAATATGAAGCAGCTTGGATAAGATTAAAAAGCTATCTAATTTTATTGAGAAGTAACTTGATATACATTATTGACTAAGATTTCGTATTCATCCTACATATTATAAACGATGTTACGGTGGCTTAAGGACGGTTTTGGGTGTTAATTTACTTCTCGACAATTAGATGGCTTTTCAACATTACTCAAACTTCTATATGTCGGATCCCAGCCGCACGCCTCAACCTACATACTCCTCCCGTGACTTCAGGGTTATTTGCTCTCATGGTATTCTAGGCGCTAGTAAAGCCTTGGCTACCTGGTACGATACTCGGAGCATCGATCACATACCAAGTTCTCCTGCTTCCTCGCCTGCTTCAACGTGGTGTCCCTAGAGGCTCAGCACACATACATCGTACTTAAATACACTCGCTCTACCTTCGGCATGATTTGGATCAGTGTCCAATTAGGTAAAGATAAAGATGTTGGGTGAGATGCCTACCACGGCATCAAGGACGAGCCGTCCTCTACTGGCAGCGATAACGCCAATCATGATCACATGTTAGGTAGAAGCGGCTACAGCTAGATGGGTTTAACCCGTACTACTTCCCTCAACATCTAGCTCGCATCTAGAACTGTTGAGAAGCTTACCTTCCCTGCTTCCCCCTTTACCTCCCTTACCGATTCCCTCTTCCCTTCCTACCGATTGAAAGTGTAGTCGAGAACCAACACCTTGTAGTAGTGCCCTACTGCCTCTACCCCCCTACCCCCCGATATCTGCGTCTATTAGCATTATGTTTATATCGCGTGTGGCAAGAACCGGGTATGCTCTTTATAGGTCCCTGACACGCTACTGACCTTGTGATACCGCACATGCATCATCAACAGCTTCTCCCAGCTGAAGAGGTGGCGCCGAATCTATCGAATCCAATGCCCGGCCTTGCCATTCGATTCGAATTCGATCGAATAGATGACTAATCCCCGTGAAGGTAGAGAACGTCAGAGGAAATGGTGACTTGCCAATAAGAGGACCATCTGACATGGAGTGATTCAAATCTGGTTTACGTACGGGCTATAGGTAACACGAGAAAGCACATGAAGGGAGTATGTAACATAGCGGTAGGGCCCTATAGGGAATGTCCCTCTGGGCGGAATAAACATCATTATTATTATCGTGACCTGGGAAGAGATATTGCAGAATATAGTTAATTTATAGAAAATAGGTATTACTAGGCAAATTAGAAGTCGCTTATATCCTTTAGCGATGCAAATATATTAACCTATTAATTATTATTTAGGCTAAATAGTGGTAATAAAGGCGTATAGATCCTAGCCTTACTTTATAATTAAATATATTAACCTATAGCCACTATCTCTCTCCCTAATCGATTTCTTAATAGCGCTATTATAAGCCCTATACTATTAAATATCCTCTTATTCTCTATAAATAATAATAGAATACTAAATATATTAATAGCTATTATAAATAATTATAAATATTAATAAATATTAATCTTTTATTAATTAATTAGTCTAATTTTATAGTATTAATTATTAATAATATTCTTAATATAATATTAGAAATATTTATTATTAATTATTATTATTATAATTATCTATTTTATTTTATAGGAGCTCTTATAGATATTAAAAGTGGCAATAAGTGAAGTTATAGTAAATGCCAAATAGGCAATACTCCTAATAAGCCTGCGCTCAATATAATCTATTAAGGCCTTATTAATTATAGCGAGGACCTTATTATTAACTTTATGCCGCCTATAGCTATTCTCCTAGATATCTAATAGCTTCTCTTCATAATCGGCCCGCTAACCCTAAGGACTGGGGAAAGGCACTCAAGACCACAGTTAGTCGAGAAGACGCCACTTCTTCGCAGGGTTAAAGATAATAGCACCTGCATACGCGGCACTAGTCAGAAGGGTATAATACTTATAAAGCTTCTTCCACCCGAGCTTGATGAAAACCTTGAACAATTTACAAGTTCTATTATCAAGTCCCTCGTAGATAGCAACCTTAACGTCCTTCCTCTCCTTACTTACCGGATCCTCCACTTCTTCATAGATTATACCCTTAATAGCACTTTCGAGGTAGTCGAGGAGCATCTCAAAGACAGGGAAGTACTCGTCGAAATTACCATAAGTCGACCTTACCCTGGGAATACCGCTGCCCTAAAGCTATTTAGTGGCGACTTCAAAAGGCTTCCAGCATCTCGATAACCCTCCAGTCGTACACACTTAGCCGATACTGTAGAACTATGGGCTTGGTCTTCATATAAGCGCCCTCAGTCTCCCAGCGGTTCTGAACGTCATTAAAGAATATATTAAGTGCTAGGCGGAGACGAAGGGCCCTCTCCATTATCCGCTTATCCGAGTCCTATCAGGTGGCATTATTAAAGACCCAATAGAGTATCAATTCCTTGCCGGATTCCTTGCGTTGAGACTGAAGAAACTGCTCATACAGTTGTGGACTCGTCGCAGCTGAACCCCAATGTTATGAAGCATTCCCGGCCCGCCGTTCTGGCTATACTCCCTGAAACTGGCACCATTAATCTCCTCCAGAGTCGGTGGGACCACATGAAGTCTTCATCAGGGCTACCAACAACAACAACAACAACAACAACAACAACAACAACAACAACGCCAGCTTGTATCTCGTCGTCCTTATCATCTTCCATCTCTATATCCAGTGCCTCGTCAATAGCTTGATCAACTTGTTCCTTATTATCATCTTAATAGTCGCTATTAGCTGCAATAATTGCAGTTAAGTTCTCCCGCTTAGAACTATAGAGCATTACCTGCATATAGAGGTTAAAGATATAGCCATTATAGTAAATCTATTGCTCTTTAGGAGAGAAGCTATATTTAAATATAAGGTCCTTAATATATATATTATTATTAGCTATATTATTAAAAGTAAAATATTTAATTTTATTAAGGTTATTAATTTATTAAAATATAAAGGTATTTATTATTTTATTAATAAATAATATATTAATATATTATTTATAAAGAGATTAAAATCTAAAGAGGATTTAATATTAAATAAAATTATAATTAATAAATTAAATATTAATTCTAAAGAATAAAATATATAATTTTAATATTTAGCTATTAAAAGAGAAATAAATTTAGAATTAAATATTATATAATACCTTAATTATTAGCCTAATAATACCCCTATATTTAAATTTAAGTATATAAAAATGTATCTTTATAGAGGGAAGATAGGCCTTATTAAGGAGCAAATTGCTATAAAATAGGATCTATTAGAACTATTTAATATTAATAATCTTAAATAATAGGTTATAATATATAATCTAATTAAGGAGGAGTAATTAAAGGCCCTTAATATAGAAATTTTTATGCAATTTATTAAGAAAAAATTAATTATTTAAATTATTAAAATTAATATTAAGGAAATAAATAATAATCTAATTATATAGTAATAAGCCTCCCCTATAATAGGCAGCTTTATTTAGGGCCTTTTAAATCAGTATATCATCAAGCCTTAGACCAGGGGACTTACCAGAATCCCATGGCCTTCATAAAGGTATTTCTTGATAGAGACTCCGGTCAAGCAGATAAAGTAGAAGTCTAACTTCTTCTTAAAGCCTCGGGCGAAGCAGTCCGCGCAGATCCACTTCAGCTTATTACCCTACCGATATATGGAATAGTCCTCAAGTCGGTAACCAAATTGCTACCACCATACCCTCGTATCTTGGCCGCCAGCAAGTCGCCGAACTAGTCTTGCCGACGGAAGTTGCAGTAGATGTACGCAATTCCAATATTCAAGTCGCCCCCAAATCTTGTCGTGAGATCTTCTATTACGACCGACGTGAGGATCGTCTTCCCGGCGCCTGGGATTCCTAGACAGAACAGGGTCCGCCCGCCCTCCTTCAGCCAAGCCTAGTACTCTGCGGAGTCCAAAAGCCACTGCCCGGTCCCTGGCTGTCGCCTAGCGATAAAGTCATGCTGCTGAGCAGTGCAGTCGATGGGCGTAAGCCATCCGAGGACCGTCCTGGTTTCCTTTTTCTCGATCGAGTTCCGGATGTCCCTTCTCGTCTCCTTGACCTCCTTGTAAATGCTTGCGCCGAGAGCGACAGCGTCAATCGCTGCTATAGAATTCAATGCCTGGCATTATCGGTGAAGGTTCTCGACGGCGTCTCGGGAGCTTTTCGCGAGAAAGGCCCCTCTTATCCGCTCCCAGCCGAGGCGATGTCCCTGGGCGCGATTGCGCAGCTCCTTAAGCCGGCATTCGAGTTCTATCTAGCAGGCCGATATCATGAGCTGCGTGTCTTCGTTCGGTGCGGCGGGCCCAAGCTGCGTGAGCAAGTGTACGGCGCTTAGAGTAGTGACATAGTCCGTGGTACTGGGGCTAGTGGAGGGAGATGTGGCGGGGCAGGAGTGTGGTTAATTGTGGCGGCCCGAATAGGGCTGGTGTCGAAAGGTGCAACTTGCAACAGCTGGTTTGAGATTGTGGTTGGTTAGACAGGGGCTCTAGACGAAGATGCAACATGTAAGGCTTTGATGCAATGGGTTATCGGGGCAAGGCTCGTGTTACGAAGTTAGTAGGAAAGATGCGAAAACAAGGCAACAGCGCGGAATGTTACTCATTCGGGCACATGCAAAAGATCCAAGACAGTGGTTGGTAATACGCAAGTACATACGCAAAATACGTACAGTAGCAAGTTGAGGCATCACGTTCCGCCTTTTTGCTTTGAAGCTGTGAACAGATACCAAGATAGGCAATCCGTACTGCACGAAGTATTATAGTATTGTAGCTTTCTTTCAACCGTGCCGCGGACCAATAGGTGAACGTTCCAACGATCTCGGTCAAGGATGGCACACCCCGGTGGCATCTGCGTCAGAAAGAAGACCGACGACTCAGAATTGGCGGACTGCGGGAGGCCCGTCCGTGGATGATCGGGGTCCCAATCCGGTGGCGAAAAGCCCAGGTCCAATGACACGGCTTACGCTAACAGGCACATCCCATCCCATGTCGGGAGGGGGGGAGGCGGGGGGACGCAAAGTTGGGGATGAAAGACCCCGTTTAGGACGGGACGGGACAGGACAGGGTTGATAGTTTGGGGGGGTTTTTGCTGCTACATTCCATTGCTTGTGCAGACTTACCGTATAATATATTAAGTGGTTCGGCCGCTTACTACGAGTGAGCAAAAACCCGGTAGTTAGGTTTGCCAGGGGGGGAGGATTGGAATTGAGATACGGCGAGGGCCGTAATAATCGGCTCTCGCTTAGTGTAAGAAGTTCGGCGATCGTTAAGTCCGGGACCAGGGGCAGTGAGAAAATGAAGCCATTTTGGCGGGGAAGCGATAATAGAGTATCCGTTAATAGCAAACGAGAGTTGGGTGAGCATTCGTAGGTGAGAGTTAGCGGCTAGTTTAGCGGGCGAACGGTGGGTGGACGAATAGATCTCACGGGGTTAACCGATACATTCTGACTACAACAAGGCAGCATCATAATACGTAGTAAATCGAAATCATTAAGTGAATTAATTAATTACTTACCTTATTTGGCAATTTATAGGAGGAAAAACAAAAAGATACAAAAAGGCAAAAAGACCAAAGTGAAATAAAGTTGTGAGGCATTGGCGGCATCCAATTCTATCGTCTTCGAATCGAAAGCCGTAGAGGTTTTTTTCAACCGGGAGAAATCGCTACAGAGATTCCAAAAGAGACATCAATCACATGCCGCAGGCACTTGACCGGAGGAGTCATCCAAATGACGTCGATTGGGTCTGGGCATTAAGGCTCAAGAGGATGGATTCTTGTGTACATATCTACGCCAAAAAACATGATGATTATAGTGCCTTGCAGCTTTGTGTGTGTATCGTAGATGCCATGCGCAACCTTTACGATAGACATACACCACATATGCATCTACTGGACTGTAACTGATAATCCCTCCGCAATACTACCATGCCATATGACTCCCATCCATCTTCCCAACCCGCCGGGATACCGCCGACCAGTTGCGAGGCAGCCCGCTTTTGCAGATCACATCTTACTTAAATGCTATTTAGTGCATTCACATTTCATTCATTCACTCTACAGTATTCCTATAGCAGGGGTTATCCCAATAGTGCAAGGGTGCCAGGGTTAGTAAGGGGATCTCGCTCGGTAAAAGGAGAGGCAGTGGCTATGGCGTAAGCAACCACCCAAAAAAGTTAATAAGACGGGCATGAAAAAGTTTAGTGGCGTTTCCTAAAAATCCACTGGGCTGAGAAGGAGCTGACCTCTCTTGTTTTCTCTCTTGTCCCTAGGGTATTTATTGTTGCTATAGAGTCCATTAGCCCTACATTCTAACCCGCCGCACTGGTCCGCCCACTTATGACACCCCTGTCTGTTCGCCGACATGGCGCAGTTCCGGTAAGGGTAGTCCGCCCGCCCTTTTCGGCTTTCTTGTGTTTCTTTGTTTGGAACTGCCCAGCAAAACGGTATCGGCTCCGGAAAATGGTGTATGATGTGGTGTGGATGGATGGAGGGAATGGCCATGTGGGAAGGGGGGGGGGGGGGTGCGTGTACCGGCAGCTATCATCATCATCATGACGGCGCTCTCACACTTTTGGGTAAAAACATATGTGAGTCTACAATGTCCAATCTTGGATATAAAGCTTCGAGCTTCTCCCTCGTTGAATCAGGAATATCATCATCATCACCATCAATCATCTCATCAACACTCAATCATAATAACTAAACACCATAATCACTTCACAACAAATACTTATATCATCCACCACCACCACCTATAACAACCACACAACACAACATAAACAACCTGCTTTTTTATAACCCATCATCATCTCCTCTATACAAACCCACATAAATCAACCTCATCTTCAACTCAACTCATAAACAATGGCTGGCTTCACCCTCACCTTCGCTCCCACCTCCATGTCCTTCGGCCGCTCCGGCTACAACAAGGACGGCGACGACGACCAGGGCAACAAGGGCCGCTCCGGCTACAACGGCCCCAGCGATGATGACGAGTAAAATCCTATCTTCTTCCAAACAATAGTCTCTCTCTCCCCCAATAAAAAGAACTTAGAATTCAGAGCAAAAAGTTCGGGGTAATATGCATTGGGCGGCGTTTTTGGAAAGCATTACTTTTTTTGCGAACAAACTGCATTTGGGCGGAGTTCATCCTTTCTGAATTGTTTTCTCCCAGCGTCAGCATCAGCATCAACATTGGCATCGCATTGCAAGGAGTTGGAAAAGGAGCAGTCCATGGATCTTTTCGACAGGGCATGGCATGGCATCGGACAACAAAAAAAGCATCTCCCCTTTTTCATCTCATTCGGATCTTGGATTCTCGCATTCACTTTCCCTTTGTTCTGTTTTGGCAATCTTCCCCTATCTTCTTCCCTTCTCAACCAGCGACTCAAGACCCCGGCGGTGGACAGCTTGCCTTTCACGCAACACTTTGACTTGTCATTCGCTTTCTCACATTGCATTGGGCGGCGTTTTTAGAAATTAGACTTCATTTCGAGTTATTAGATTTTCTTCTAGATAGACCACCGATAGGGTGTTTGCAGAAACACTCTATGAATACACTTTGGTCACTTTAAACGTGCATCCATTCCTTATGAAACGTTTCCAAATGCCTATTTTCCCACGCAAAACCTAGAATAATAACCGGTCAGCAAAAGATCCGACCAAAGGTTGACAATGAAAAGTGGGCAGATATCGAGGCGCAGAAGTACCGCGGCCATGTCAGAACTCACTTCTCAAAGATGACGCCCAACACGTCCTCGACGTCCCCAAACTCGCCGCGCCCTGTGATGCGCGCAAGACAATCAGCCGCGTAACGGAGGTACTCAGCCGCCAGAACCGCGTCAGCGTCCCTGCCGCCCTCTACGCCCTGCGCCTCGGCCATGAAGTCCTCCAGGTGATGCGATCGACGCCGCCGTTGCGTACTGCGTCGTTGAAGAAGGGCAGACCGTGCGGCGCGCGAACACCTCATCGACCGAGCCAAGCCGACGTGCAACTACCAGCGATCCTCCAGCCGAAAGCCCTCTGCACATCTCTATGAGGTCCATCTTCATTGAAACAGAGAGTGAGCGGCCAAGACGGTGTTTTGTCTGCGTCAGAAAGGCTCTCTCCTTGGCGCCCGATAATGCAGCCGTGGAGGACCTCATCCGCGAGTTTTACACGGCCGGCGATTTATCTAAGCACTTCCGGCGCAGGCACCTATCCAATTTGCGGGTGCTTTGAGAGATGTACGTTCGAATCAAAAGGGCTACATCGCACTAGACGATCCTGGCTGTGTGACAGAACCCATCGTCACGACTCGGTGAATAACGGAATGTTTATAATGTCTCGGTCAGAAGTCCGAACTCCCTTAGAAGCGAAGTCGCCCCTGAATGCTAATCAAGGTTCCTACTTTACGCAACGCATACTCGCGTTCCTTGCCTAACACGCGCCTCATCAGCAGCAAAGTCTAATGATTTTTTCACCAACTGTTGACGCTCTTTCCTAGTGAGGGGCATTCCGAGATGTTATGTTTTCAGCACTCTTGGGGTTTACTGGACGTGACGAGCAGTAACAACTGCATACTTTCGAGGCGTTACCTGATAGACACACGCTGTTAGGGGTTGTAGCATAAGAGAAAGGAGGGAGGGAGCCCTGGCCTCCTACTATACCAAGGGTTGCTGGTATTTTAATAAACTCACTTACAAGAAGATCAAATTAGTGATTTTGTACGGATGGGGATGAATTGTTGTGAAAAACTGTTTGTATCGCCTCAGTACATGATGATGATTTCCCCTAACCAGGGTTAATTTCACCAAATGCCAAGTGGTATTTATACTATGTACAGTAGAAGATGACCTTCCGAGAGATTAGTGCATTATGAGCTGATACTACGGACTAAGCAAGGGTGATTTGATGAGGAGTTGTTAGGGAGAAAAAAACCTTTAAAGAGTGCATAGATAAAAAGTGCGAATTATATTATAATTCCTAAGTGAAGCGTCTATATATAGACGAAAAGTGAGGATTCCGGTTAATTCTGGCTGGTTATTTGTATAGTGGGAGACTGCTAGAAGATTATAGCAGAGATAGTGCTAATAGCCCATTTTCTATATTACTAATTCTATAAATATATTATATTTAGTTATTTTTGCAATACTTATGAAATTTTAAATTTATAAGTATTGCAAGCTTATAGGCTCCTGATTTATAGCTATATAGACCTATATGCCTATTAGGCTTTTAGACCTACCTCCTTTATCTAATATATTGAAATATTATAGGTACTTAGGCTTTATGCCTTCTTATGCATTATAATTAGTATTTTCTTTCTCTTTCTTTTTCTTTTTTAATTTAAATTTTTTTAAATTTTTTCTAATTAATCCTATAATTCTACTTCCCTAATTATCTCTTTATTTAATTATTTTAGCCTTAATTTAGCCTAGGTTATCTCTATTAGCACTATATTCCCTATAAAATTATGCTCTTGCGCTTTAAATAGGAGCATAATGCTATCTAGTGACCTATACTATAATAAGAACTATCTATAATAAGCAATTATTTTATATTACTAGCTCCTTAAAGCGCTAAGATAGATTAATCTATATAGGTAGAATACCCTTTATCTTAAGGGTATAAATATTATATAAATTAATAACCTTTAATTTACTTTTACTTTAAGTATTTAATTTTTACTATTTAGGTAAAAATATAAATCTTATTGCCTTATTGCACTAGGATCTATTTAAATTATAAAATTAAATCTAATATAAAAATATTATTATTTAAAATAAAATAGAAAAGTTAAAAAATAGTTAATTCTAAAAAAAAAAATATCTAGAGAAAATATATAATATATAAATAAAACTATAAATATAGATTATAAATAGGTATTAAAATTAATTTTCTTTATATTAGAACTTTCTATTATATTTTTAAGGTTAATATTAATTTAATTAAAAATATTTCTATTTAAATCCTTAATTTTACTATTATCTTAAATATAATAAATTATATTAATTATTATATTCTTAATTTAATTAATCTTAATCTTATAGAAAAGCTTTAAGAAAAGGTATTAATTATTAATATAATTAAGAAAAAATAAGGTGTAATAGCCTTACTTAAGGTTATTAAATTTAGTAATATAAGTAGTTATTATTAGTTTATTATTATATTTCTTGCTATTATTAGAGAGTTTAATAAAATATTAAATAAAAATTAGATTAGGGTATTTTATTATAATTTTAAATTTAAATTAATTATTAAAAATAGGATTAAAATTATTATTTTATATAATATTTATTTAGAATTTTTAAGGCAAATTAAAAACTTAAAGTAAAGCTAATTTATTCTTCTTCTCTTATTTATTATTAATATAAAAGACCTTAATTTTAATATATAAGTCTATTAATTTATTAATAGGAAGGTTAATTAATTATATAAATTATTATATTAAAATAATATTAATAATAAATAAAATAATATTACACTCCTTTTTGCCCTTAATAAGCTTAAGGTTATATAAAAGAATTTAGATATTCTAGAGCTTTATAGGCTTAAGCATATAGCCTAAGAAGTCTTTACTACTATTAAATATAGTGCAGTTTATTTACATATTTAAGTTAAAGGTCTATTAATTAAGCGCAGCTATTTAAATTTTATAGTGCTAATATAAAAGGGGATTAAAATTATTAAAATTAATTTAAATATAATTAGAGTAAATTTATATTATATAGTATAGATTATAGAGATTAATTACTATTTTTTATTCCTTAATTTAAAAGTATTTAATAAAACTTAACTCTATAAAGAAGAAAATATAATTATATTACTTTACCTTAATAGTATTAAAACTAATAAATTTAATATTAATATAATAAATATTAAGATTATTAAGCTTTTTAATAATCTTAATAAATATCTTTTATAAATTTTATTTTTTATTGCTTTTATTATTACTGCTTATTATATTTTATATTTAGCCCTTAGTAATTATATTAATATAAGTCTTATTGACTAATTAATAAGAAGAGGGGCTAGGGCTAAGTATAAAGCTTTAAGGAAGCGATTATAAGGATATTAATATAATACTATTAGCTATAGGACTAATTAATAGTAAATTAAGGCTATTGCCTTATTAGTGGCCTTAGAAATTACTAATAGGAGGCTCCTTTTTAATTTATAGCTTTTTAATCTTAATAAGAATGCATTCTATAAGCTTAAAGAGTAAAAGTAATTTATTATAAGAGTTTTTTAATATTTTAATAATTAATTAAGAGCTAAAGGCCTTCTTTATAATATTAATTATAATAGCTTATTAAATAAGGTTATAATAAACCTTAAGGGAGATCTAAAGAGGGAACCTTAATTTAATAAAGGTATATTTATTAATTATAATTATAACCTTATAGAAATTAATTAAGGTTATAAGGGTGCAGCTATAATTAACTTTAGGCTATCTAGAGCTATTATTCTAATAGTTAACCTTAATATAATAGCAGCCTTAAATAAGGGCTAAAATATAGCCCTTAATATTAAATTAACTAATAATTTATTAATTAAGAAGGTAGGTATTATAAGAATTAAAGATAATATATTTATTTATAAAGTAATTAAGAGTATAGTTTTAAGGCTTTAATATAATTAATAAATTAAACTTAAATATTAAATACTTAATAAAAGCAGCTTTAAATATAACCTATATATTATAAATTGCATTAAAGGTCTTAACTTTATTAGGTTAATATTAGCAATTAAGGTAAGTAAATTGCTTCTTCTATATTAAAAGGTTAGAATTAATATTCTTACTTTAGATATTATAAAGGAAAATTAAGAACTCTAGTAAGGTTATATTAGCCTTAAGTTTAATAGTAATATTATAAATAATTCACTAAATATTATACCTTTACTTTATTAAGTAGATAAAACCCTTAAACTTAATAAAATTAAGCTTTTTATATTATTAAATATTAAAAAGGTAGAAATTAATCTTTAGGGTCTATTAAGAGCTATAAATATAAAGGTTCTAATAAATATATTTAATTCTGGCTATATTTAGTTCCTCCTGCTCAGGACTATAGGGCTAGTAATTAAACTCCCTAGTTATTTCAGTCTGCTAATACTAAGCTATAGCTCTATTATTAAAGGCTATAAGAGAAATTATTAATTCTTATTAATAAGTTAATATAGCCTTAAGGAATTTAATTTAATAATTTAAGCCCTTTTTATTATTAATAATAATATATAGAAATTTAATCCTTAAGTTATTTAAAATAATATAAATAATAATAAATTAAATATTTATATATAATTTAAATAGTTTAAAATTAAGGTAATATTATTAAATATTAGAACTAATTTAGATCTCTTTAATCTTATTAATATATAAAGATTTATATAGGCAGGTAAGGTCTTATAAGAGCTTATTAGATTTAGTCTTATATATAAGATTAATTTATTTTATATAATTTTTCCTAAATACTTTAAGCACTTTATAACTATTTTAAAGCTTAATTAATAATATAAATCTAGCTATAATATTAATACTTTTATTAATAGAGCTAATAATACTATTATTATTTAATAAATAAGTAATTCTATTAAGGCTAAAGAGAGAGATATTATTATCTAGAATTAAGCTAGCCTTCTTATCTATATTAATTAGAACATTATATTCTAGCAGGGCAATAATATTACTATTATTTTAATAGTATAAAATATTAGGACTAATATTATTATTCTAGCTAGTAAGGGCTACTAAAGATTATTATTTCCTACTAGTAAACTAATAGGCGCGATTAGAGAAGCAGCAGATTAGGTTACTACTCTTAAGTGGGGCCTTAGGCATTATATTAGGGTTACTATTTATTAAACTTTAATTTAATAAATTATTACTTATCTTATAAGATAGGATAGACTTTAATAGCTAAAAATTAGAGGGGTATAAGTCCTTATTCCTACTATATATAGGTTTAGGCGATAGCTAGATTAAGGAACTTATAGTTAGAATAGTAATATTAAGTAATATTAAACTTATAAGTTAGAGGCTATTAAGGATATACTAATAGCTAATATTAGGACTATTAAGGGCTAAATATATAAAAGGGCTATTTAAACCTAGCTAGGGTAAGAGATTAGTAATTAGGCTAATAGAGAGGCTATATCTATATATAATTAAGATAAAGGGGGGGAAAATATAATATAATTTAGGGTTTAAATTAGAAGGAGATATAGCTATATACTTATAGTAGTAATTATATTAAGTAAACTAGGGCGCATTTAAAGGTTATATTAATATATATAAGAGATTAGGCAGTAAGAGGAGCTATAGTGGAAGCTTAAGGTGCAATAATTATTAGGAAAGATATTATTATAGAGGCTAATCTTTTTAAGGTATAGCTATTATTAGCCTTCTAGAGTATAGCTAATGCTAAATAGAATACTATAAAAATAAGGCTAGAATTTAAATAAAGGCATAAATATAGGTCTAGTGGATAGATAGTAAAGGTATTAATATAAATATAGGGATAGCTATAGTATAAAATTGCAATTAAATAGGCTGCAAAAAGAGAGATCTAATTGCAAAAAGGGGGGCTTATAGAGGTGCAATTAAGGCTAATTTAATATATAGAGATAGTATTAATTTTATAATAATATAGTAAATTAATAGAGATTAGGATAAATAAGTAGTTAATTTTAGGCTGCCTTAAGATAGTTAAAATAGGATAGCTTTAGGTCTATAAAGAGATAAGTAATTACAGGATAGTATAATATAATATAAATTAGTTTAAGGTAGTATAAAATATAGAGATAAGATTAGGAAAAAAAGTAAAAATAAATAAAGATTATTAAGATTTAAGATTTAATAATAAGTTAGTATTATTTAATAAATATATAAATAATAATTTAATTAATACTAATTAGTAAGCCCTTTAGGGGCTATTTCCTAAAAAGAATTTCCTTTAATAAGTCTTAATTTAGATTATATAATTTATAATATTCCTAAAAGAAATAATTAATTCTAATTATATTATAAATAATATAAATATTAAGATTAAAATTAAAATCTTTTATTCCTTATATTTTTTATTTATTAAGATTATTAAATATCTTTTAAATTCCCTTTTATTTTTTAGTACTAATATTATTAATAGTGCCCTTAATTATATTTAAAACCTATTAATATTCTATTTTAATAATTTAAATTTATTATTAAATTATTTATATTATAAATATAAAATAAATACTTAAAATAATAATATTAAGGTTATAATAAGGGAATTTATAAGGGAAATAGCTTAAATAATAAATATATTTTAAATAGGATAATTATAATTATTCTATTAGGCTAATAGTTAGTTAGGCTATAAATTAGAGTTAATAAATAATCTAGGCGCTTATACTTTAAGAATTAGGAAATAATTAAGAGATAAGAAGTTTTATAATTTATTTAATAAGCTTTTAGCTAAGCCTATAAATAGTAAAATACTTAATATTCTATAATTAGTAAATAAGGGTTAATTTAATAATTTGCTAGTAAATTAATACTATAAATACTTTATAGAATTAAATATCTTTATATAAATTCAGTCCTTATAGAGACTTAAAGATTTATAGATTAATATATAAAGAGAGTAAGAATAAGGCTATTAGATTTAAAATGCAGCTAGAGTAGCCTCTAAACCTTCTATTATATAGATTTTATTAGATAGCCTTATAGGCCTAAAAGCCTAATTCTAAATATATAATTATTACTTAAAGCCTAGAAATCCATTAGAATAATGCTTTTATTACTATAATTAAGGTAATTACTATTAATTAAATTATTAAGTTATTAAGAGGCACTATAAGATATATATAGTATAATATAAGAAATCTAGAATTAAAAGTTTTAAATTATAAATAAAGAATTTTAAAGAGGATTAATAATTAATAATTATAATTCTATATTCTAAGTGCTTTATATTAGGGCTTTATATTTTACTTTAAGTTTAAATAAAACTTATTCTAGATTTAATTATTATTAAAGTAATAATTAATAAAAGAGATTATAATATTAAAAGAATATTAAAATAATACTATTTTATTATATAATATAAGAGAAATTAATTAGAATAAAGCTTAATAATAGCTTTTAATTTTTAATAAATTTTATAATAGATTATATTATAATATTACCTTATATACTTAATATAATAGGCATAATATAATAAGGGACCCCTAATACTAATTACTTACCTTATTATATATAATATACTTATAAATATTAAAAGGGGACTTATATTATTTTAATAATTAAGCTCTCTTATAATACTGCTTTATAAATATCCTATTAGGGAGCCCCCCCCCCCCCCTAAAATTTTTTTTTATTTAGCCAGCTATCATATTATTCTTAATAGCCGCTAGCTTCTATTATCAATTCTTTCGGGGGGCGACTGGCGGCGGGCCGGCACGGGCGGCTATAATCAGACTCTAGATAGAGCGTAGCCATAGCGGTAGTATATCCCGAATTATAGTTTAATAAATCGTTAGCAATCTTAAAGGGTATATAATATCTCTTATCTATATATCCTTAATTAAATTCCTATTAAATCGAGGATTATACTAATATCCTGCCAATTAGCCCTAAGTGGTGCACCTATTGCTCGAGAGGACTATATCGATTTATAAGCCTAACAATATATTCGAGCCTATAGATATCGATAGCGAAAATAATAGAGCGTATATAGCGCCTAAGGCATATAGAAATATAGACCCTTATGCACTAGACTTATGGGCCCGTGGCCTGTGGTAATCTCCGCATGCAGTATATAGTTAGCGAAATTATAGGCTAGTAAGAATCCCCCCTTAAGGTATTATTACCCTACTTTTAGGAGTAAATAGAGTATTAATAAGTCTTTATAGGCATTCTAGGATAATATATATAAACCCTTTTTTATTAATCTTAATTATAATAATTCCTATATTTATAGCTTATTTAGCTTATCTTTATACTAAGAGGTTATAGGTTATTAGGGCGCTAATAGCCCACCTAGTTCTAATTTAAAATGCCTATAGGGATCTAATATAAATTAGTCTTAAGTTTTTATAGCAATATAGGTCTAAATTATATAGTTTATATTCTAGGCTAGAGATCTAGCTTTTAAGTAGGTAAAAACCTAGAGGTCTTCCCTTATAATAATATTAATATAGGATAGTCTATTTAAAGTAAATAAGGGAGGGTTACTAAATAGTTATTTAAATATTAAAGGAATTTATAGAAGAATTCTTAAGTAAAATATAGGGCTAGAGGTAAATTATTTAATAATTTTATTAAATATAGAATAAAAGATTACTATTTTACTTTATATATATCCTTTCTATCCTTTTATAATTATAATAGTAAGGGCCATATTATAATATAATAATAGGGTTTATATTATATTTCTAGCTTAAGGGAGGATCTCTCTTTTAGTAATTGCTAGATTGCTTTAGAGTAGAGCTATATAGGCTCCTTAAGGTAAATTTATAGGGGTATAGGTTCTTATTATAACTTTTAGTATTAATTCTTAAATAAATTATAAAGAAAATATAATTATTTATTATATTAATTAATAATTTTAAAACTATTTTTTTATATAATTATAATTAAATATCTTAAAATAGCTAAAAATTTAGAAATATCTTAAGGTCTAAAAGTATATTAAGGTTAAGAGGTATCTTAAGTAGAACTATATTAAGCTTAAGGATTATATTAAATTTAGAAATTTAGAGATAGAAAATTAGACTTTAGGGTATCTTATTATAAATAAATATAAGCATTTAATTAATATAAAATAGGGGCCTAAATAATCTCTTATAAATTTAAATAGATTAATTTAATTAGATTAATACCTAATAAATAAGGTTTATTAATTAATATTATATAGCCTTTACCCACTATTAGATCCTTCCTTATTAATATTAAAGCTAAAATTATTATAAATAGAGCTATAAATATTATTATATACTTTATAAAGTAATAATTAAAATATAATATAATTAAAAGGATTAATATTATAGCTAATAAATTATAATCTTAAGGATCTTAAAACTAATCTAGCCCTTTATATCTATTTTTATTAGAGCATCCTTAAAGCTTGCAATTATTAGACTTTTCTATTAAATTAAATATAATCTAATAGCCCTCCCTTTACTTAATAAGAATTTATCTTCTTAATTATTTTATAGATACTTAAATACTTTTTAAATTTATTATATTTTATAAGGATAAAGATTCTCTTAATTATTAACTTAAGGAATTTATTAAATTCTAATTAGATCTACCTAAATATCCTATAATCTTAATTAATAAAGAGCTAAATATTATTTTAATTTAATTTATTATTAAAAATAAAATAATAATAGTTTTTTTTAATATTAATTTAAATATATTTTTTAACTCCTCTTTAATTTAAGCCTTTAATAATAGCTAGGATTCTTATAATCTTTTATTCCCTATACCTATTAATTACTATATTATTTTAATAATAAATCCTAATAATTAAAGTAATTATTACTAATTAGCTTTATATAAGTGCTAACCCCCTTTATAAAACTTATATTAGAATTTCTCTTTATATTTAATTAATCTTTAATTATTTAGATTAAGGCTTTAAAGTAATTAAAGAGATATATAAATTAATTAATAGTAGATTATTATAATTAAATTAAAAAAATAAAAGAGTATTAAAAGGAAATAAAAAATCTTTTATTAAGCCTTTTTAATTTAATTAAATTCTATAAAAAGCTATTTAAGAAGTTCTTTAATTTCTTATTTTATAAATTCTATTTATAGCTATTTAGATAGTCTATAAGATAATTAATTCTATCTTAAAAATTACCTCCTAGAATCTCTTAATAATACCTTAATATTAAGCCTATTTATTTTTAATATTCTTCTTACTATTAAATATTTTAATAAATATAAAAGAATATTTTATTTAGGCTCCTAATTATAGCTTTTATTAAGCTACCTTAAATAGAATAAATCCAATATAGGCAAAATAGTAAACTAATATAAATAGATATTAGGTTAGCTTAGCTATAGGATATTAGAACTAATCCGCAGCTAGACAGATAGAAAGGATCAGGCCAATCTAGTCCTTATTAGTATTTTACCTTTTATTATTATTATTATTAATAGAAAATAGTAATAAATAAATAGAGCAAACCTATTATTATAGAGCTAAGGGTCTAATAGCTAGTAAGGGTATATATAAATATATTTTTTAGGGGGGTTTTATCTTTATATAAAAAAAGATCTTAATATATAAATAATATATTAAGTAGAGCTATAGCTTTATATTAAAAAGCTAATAACTAATAAAAAGGGCTATTTATTTATTTAAATATATTTAATTTAATAGCCTTATTAATTAATTGCTATTCTTAAATTAGGGGGTAAGAAACAGGTTTTAGATTAATTATATAAACTTAAGCAGCTAGAAATTATATTTAATTACTTAAGGAAGAATAGCCCTTACTCTTAAGGTAAACCTTACTATTAGTATATACTATATTAGATATCTAGCTATTAATATATAATATCTAAAGGGCTTATATTCTTAGTAATAAAGTATTCTTTATTAATTTAAGTATATAACTCTAGCCTCTTACTTTCTATTAATTGCCCTTTACTATTTATTTACCTTACTTACTAATTATTAATCTCTCTATATATTTTAATATATATTTTCACTATAATAAGGCTAGCTTTTCTTATTAATACTATATTTAGAGATTAATATTTAATTATTAGGAATATATTTACTTTATTATTAGCTATTTATTATTAATTATAGATAGTTTAGGAATAAATAATAGTTATTTTAGACTCCTTATAAAAAAAAATTTAGCTTCTTTTCTATTTTATAATTTATATTTTAGTATTTAATATTAATATTCTTATAACCTAATTAGAATTAAGAATTAATATACTATTAATAAGTCTATTAAATTAAAGTAATATTTTAAATTAATAAAAAAGGTTTTATTTAATATTATTGCACTTTATAGCTTATTTATATATATTAATCCTATCTTTAAGAAATAATTGCAATATAATAAGAAAACTAAATAGAGATTAAATAAAGGTTTATTAATTAATCTCTATTAGTAAGATTTAACTATTTTAGCTTAATAATATAAATTAATAAAATTTAAAAATATTTTACTCTTTAAATATTAATCCTAATTATTATAAATATATTTTTCTTAAGTATAAGAGTATAAAATTAGGGTCCTACTTTCTGGCTTTATAGGGGACCCTTACTATCTATATTTTATATTATTAGTTTATTAAAATATAGGTATAAAGGCTATTTAATCTAAAAGCTTAATAGCTAGGAAGGGAAAAGTAGGGAAAGTTAATTAGATCTTTAAGGGGGCTAAGAGGGTTATCCTATAAGATAATTAAAAAGTAGGCAAAGAAGCTAAAAAAATAATAATAAATATATAATATTAAGTAAATAATCTATTATTTTAATCCTTTAAGGATATATTAATTGCCTATAATAAGAAAGAGGTTAAGATAATTTATATTTAATATATAAGCTTTTTAGAGTGCCTTTAAGCGACCTCTCCTTAAATAGAGGCAGTATAGTAACTATTTATGCCCTTATAGATTATAGGCTTATATATAGAGGAGTTAGCTAGAGGCAATTATTTATTATTTAGAATAGAGCATAATGCAATTTTAAAATCCTCTAGAGGGTTATCCTAAGCTAGGATTATTCTAGGCTAATAGCTTATAGGCCCCTGCATTTATTTAAGCTATTATGCAAGTCTCGATCTAGGTTAATATTTACTATATGCTAGATTTAATAATGCCTAGATTATAGTATAATAAGTGGATAATAAAGGGCACTAGGTAATTGCAGATAGCAGTATATACTAATTAGCCCTAAGGAGCAGGCTTATAAGGGTATCTAGCACTTTTAGGCAAATTAATAGTTTCTACTTATAATAATAATATTATATTTAATATATAAGATTAATAGCCTTAATAATTAAAATAATTAATTTTATTTAATTATAGATAGGGAGGATTAGGAATTTATAATAATAATTTAATTAGCTAAGATCTTAATCTTATATTTTAATATAGTTATAGCTATAGCTAGGAGCTTAAATATGGTCTATATTTATTAGGTATAATAAAGAGGTAGGAATTATTATATTAAAATATAAAGGGTTAATAAAAATAGGAAATTAATAATTATTAAATAATTTTTATTTAAATTAAGGCTAAAATAATAATAATAGATTTTAATAAAATTATCTATATTACTATTTAAAAATATTAATTTTATTTTATTTTATTTAATTATAAATATATATGATTTATTTAATTTAATATTAAAAATACTAAATATATACCCTACTAACCTACTATTTCTAATTAAATTTAATTTTTACCTTATATTAAAAAAGTAAATATTATTTTAGCTACTATAAATAGAATATTAAATACTTAAAGAATAAGCTTTAAGTTAATTTACTAATAATACTATTAATTTATAGAAATCTATAGAGAGAGAGAGAAAGAGAGATAATAAATAAGGAAATATAAATAAGAAGCTAATATAATATAGGCTTAAGGAAATAAAAATATAATTTAAATAAAATATAAATATATTAATAATTAATATCCTTTTAGCTTAGCTATTAAATTAATTAATTAAAAATACTAGCCTAATTATAAAATATTATAAAAGTATAAAGCTTATAAAAGATATATTTTATTCCTTAATATTATACTATTAAGTAATAAAAAAACCCTAATAGAGATAATTATATATTATAATTAATATTATAAATAATAATAAATTTAATATTAATAATATAAAAAATATAGGTTTATTTAGAGTAGTTTATTTTATTAATTTTATAATCCCCTAATAAGTATTAAATCCCTTAAGAGTAAAGGCTTATAAATATTAAATTAAGAGATTATTTTGCACTTTCTAAACTTGCTTAATATAATATATAAGAATTAAGAGGGTAAGATTATTTTAAAATTAAATAGTATAATTATTAAGAGTAGGCTTACTCTTTTTCCTTATTTAATTTAATATTCTCTTAAATATATTAATAAGAGTCTTAAGTATTTAAGTGCTCTTATGCACTTCCCGCTCCTTTAGCTTAAGTCTAGCTGCAAAAGGATTAATATATAGGAATTAAGGTCACTACTTCTTAAGCTTTTAAGGTCCTATATTACTAATTTAATAGGGGTGGAGGATAGGGCTTAAGGTAGACTAGAAGATAGATATATATTAACTTATAAGAATAGGCTTAATAGAAGTTTATTAGAGGCATTTAGGAGGTTAGGAGTTAGATTTATTAGAGCTTAGAGATATAGACCTTAAGGGGAGGTTAATAATAAAGGGCTTATTAATAAAAATAATAAAGATAATATAAATAATATCCTTTTAATTTTATTAATTTTTTAAATATTATAAATTATTTAGGTTAAAATTAAAATTAAAAAAATTATTAATAAATATTAAGGTATTCTTTTTAATAAAAAAATATATATTATAGGGTTATTATTTTTATAAGATAATCTTATAAATATTAATATTTAGTATTTTAGAAGCTTAAATTATATTATTAGTAAATATAATAAAAGGTAGCTTTATAATTAAAGATATATTATATTAAGGGGGGATTATATTATTTAAGTCTAAAGGGTAGAGAGGTTTTATATTAAATAGTAATTTTATATATAATTATTAGTTTTATATATATATATAAAAGGAATATTATAATATAAAAATAATATCCTTCTTTATAAGGTATTAATTAATTAGAAATATTAATAATTTAAATATAATATTAAATTCCTTAAGGAGGCCTTAAAATAAAGGGTAATAAGGAGGTTAGCTATTTTATTATAATATTATATAAATAATTATATAATTAATAGTATTATAATAAAATATATTTAATTTAATTAAAATTTAAAAAAAAATAAAAAAATAAAAAAATATTAAAAGATAAAAATTATTAAAAATAAAATAAAGAAATATTTTAATTAAAATAATAGGGAGTCTTATAAATATATATATAAATAGTAAAGGTAAATTTTATAATTAGCTATATCCTCTTCTTAAGTAGGATATTCTATTCTATCTTTTAATATAAATAAGCCATATATATAAGTAAAGTGCATTTAATATAAGGGCATTAGATTAGATTAGCCTACTAGTAGATTAGCGCTAATAATATAAGTACTATTTAGGCAATTCCTAGGTAACCCTTAGATAGTACCTAGATACTATATAGAGAGTAGTCTATATATAGGTTATAATACTATTAAGGGCTAATATTAGACTAATTATTTTACTTATAAGGGGCTTAAATAGTATTTAGGGGCATTTATTATTTTACTGGCTAAGGGCTATTAATAAGAGGAAAGAGCAGCTTGCTCTATAATAGGATAGAGTAGCCTCTAGAGATTGCAGGTAGAGCAGCCAATTAAGATAGCTATTAAGACCTTAATAATAATTATAATATTTATTAGGTTAGGCTTAAGGCTAGGAGTTAAATACTTAATTTAATAATATTATAGGCCTAATATAGGTTTATAAAGTAATAGCCAATAGATATTAGCTGCTCTACTTTATAATCTATTTTAATTTAATAAAATAGAAATATTAAGCTATATTTATATTATTCTTATTAAAAATAAAAGCTCTTTTATATTATATTAATTTTAATATAATCTTTCTTAAATATATTATTAATTTCTAATATAAAGCTCTTTTAGTATTACTTTTATAGTTATATATTATTTTAAGCTATTATATATTTAATATAATAAGTAAAATTTAAATTATTATAAAGTTTTCTATCTTTATAGATCTTTTATTTAGGAGGGCCTTAAGATATTATATTTATTATATAATCCCCTTAAGTTATTTTATTTATAGATTAAAGATCTAATTTACTCTATATTTAGGAAAGAGAGATAATAAGAATATAATAACTTTTAGTCCTTATTATAAAATAATCTTATTATATTTATTAAATTAAATAATAATTATATTAATATTAAATTAATAAATAGGAATGCTTCTTATATTGCAATAAGGAGAGCCTAGAATTATAATGCAATAGCTTAAGGGCTATAATTCGATCCTATTGCCTACTAATAGCTTACTAAATGCCTATATTGCATCTAGCGCTTAGCTAGCCCTTCCTTAGATCCTTATATCCTTATAAATTTCCCACTTTCTATGCGCTTAGGCAATTTAGGTTAATAAGTCTTATACTTACTAAATCTACCTCCTTGAAATCTGCCTTATTTATGCATTATTACTATATTAGGCTATAAATTTAATTAATACCTCTAGCCTCTATTTTATATTTAATTTCTATTATATATTTAATTGCTAATCTATAAAGAGAATAAACTTAAATAGGCAGAATAATTAGATTAATATTATGCAAAAGCCTTCTATTTTACTATTAAGCTTAGACTAAGCTGCCTAATAGTTCTAGGTAGCTTTAGCCCAGGTATTAGAGATTAGGCATAAATATACTAAATATACCTTAACTAATATAAGGTTTCTAGCTATTAATAATCTTACTAATTCTGCCTATTAAAACCTTATCTTTTCTCTACTTTCTCTAAAGTAAATATACCTATAAACCTAAAATAATCCTAACTCTTTAGGCCCTATTTATAATAAATTAAAATTATAATTAATAAAGTAAAGAAATTAACCTAAAAGAATTTAATAATAGTCCTAGTAATAGTAATAACCTACTAAAAGCCTATAGCTTTAAAATAATATAAATAATATTATATTTTAACTTCCTCCTCCTCTTCCTTTATAATAACTATTATTACTATTAAAATAAATAAAAGTTCTAATCTTAATAAAGTTAAATAGTATTTTCACTTCTAAAATTGCAATATAGTGCAAAAATACTATATTTAAAAGAAATATAGTATTAATAACCTATTAATATATATTTTGCTCTTATCCTTATCCCTTATTCTTAAGGTATTAATAGTATAATATAGGGTATTAGTAAATAAGGATAGTAGTATATAGGCAATATTTGCATATAATAGTTATAGGATTATCTAGGCAGTTATAATACCTGCACTTTATATAACTACCTTTAGCTATTTACTTACCTATTATAGCTTATTCTATAATTTATTTATATATCTACTTAAGCTCTTTATTGCCTATTCTTATATTTATTTAAGTTCCTTTATTATTTAAGTATTAATATTCTATATTTCCTATTATAATTTTTAAATTGCTTTTTATTAATTATTAATTATTCTCTTTATTATTTACTAGTCCTCTATCTATATATTCTATAGGGTTTATATTAATTTTTATTAATTATTTATAATGCATTTTGCAATTTCCTTAAGTATTACCTAAAATATTATTTAAAATATTAATCTAATATTGCCTATTAGGCTATTTATTATTTATATTTTATTAGAATTATAGCTATTAATTATTATTAGGGCCTTTATTATTGCAATTCTCTTTAATATTTTAATTATACTCTTAATAATTATATTTTATTTTAAACCCTTATAATCTATTTTAGGTCCTATAATAATTAATATATAATAAGTACTAGTAAATTAGGCTCTTACCTAGCCTTAATAATCTCTAGGCCTTATTATATCTATTTTATATTATAATAGTCTTAGCTAAGCCTTAATAGTAAAAGAGGGTAAAAGAGAGTAAAAATATTTATATTATTAATATAAGGCTTATTATATTATAGAAAATTAAAATTATTAAATAGCCTAAATAAAATACTTATTAATTAATAAATAGCTATTATTAAATAGTATATATATTTAATCTATTTAATTAAATAAATAAATTTATATTATATTTTTAATTAAATATTTCTATTCTTAAAGGGTTTATTATATTATAAATAATCTTAAGTTTATTAATAAATATATAATACCTTAATAATACTTTCTATTTAATAGCTATAGTGGAAGGGGCAGTAGGTATTAAGGATCTATTCTTAGATTTAGGGTAGGGGCCAGGCCGCTAGGCCCTAAATTAGTAAACTATACTTAAATTCAGATTATATTATATTAATATACCTTACTATCCTATAAAAGTAATATTAATATAAATAAAACCTACTATTATTATTATTAGTATTAATTATAAGACTATCTTATAAAGTAAATAAGAAATTAAAGCAGGCTTAGGTTAGTAATATATAGTGTTGATATGCAGGGGTCCAGTGTTGCTTACTATAATGGAAATTTAATGTTTCATTTGCATTTAAGCAACCGCCTTCAGCGTTGCTTTTAATGCTAGCATTAGGGTCAATTGGGAATAAAAACTAGAAGGGGTTATTGCTATCCTTATTAACCATAATATTAATTAAGGTATCTATAGAGGAAGTTTACCTTATGTAAAAATTTATATCCTTTAATGCAGCCCTCTTTAAAAATCAAATTATAGATTAGCTTGCCTATATAAGTTTAGGTATTTATAATAAGTATATTAAATACTAAGGGAAAAAAAAACTATATTATATTACTGCCTAGAAATAAATATTGCTATTTTAATGCCTTTAATACTCTATAAAATAAATATTTTTATTTTTTACTTTAAGCTTTCCTCCTTAAAATATAAATAAGGAATAAATAAATATATTATAATTAAATCTATAAAGATATTAAGCCTAATAATATCCTTCTTAATATTAATAGCTATATCTACTTAATTAATATTATATATTCTTACTATTTATACCCTAAAGGTATATATTTACTAATTATAAGCTAGAATATTGCCTTAAATATTATTACTAACTAAATATAAATAAGTCTAATATTCTAGCCTATTTTGCCCCTAAAATATATATTAAAAAGGGATATAATATTTATATAAATTAATAATTATTAAGTATCCTATTCTATAAGTATATTTATAATATAATACCCCTTAATAATTAAATACTTCTTTAAGTAAATAGTATTACTCTTAATCCCCTCTATATATTAAATAAATAAGACTAATTTAATAAAAATAACCTTTTAATAATAATTCTAAAGGGTCCCTTAGCTTATAAATCCAGACTACTAACTTTAAGTATTTAGTTACTTAGCCCCCTATATTGCCTGCTTACCTTAATGCAATTAGCTCTACTCTTAACCCTAATAAGATATTTATATAGGTTTAATATAGAATAATTTTACTAATTATAAATTCTTTAAGGTCTTTAACTTTAAGCTCCTTAAATAGAAATAGATTAAGCCTATTTTTATTCTCTTTTTCTATAAAATTAATTTTAATACTATTTATAATATAAAAGAATTATTCTTAGAGGAAGTGCTATTTAAGGCTTAAGTAAAATACTAGAAGCTAAGGGAATAATTAAAAGAGGATATAATTAATAAGGAGATCTATAAGGATAAACTATATTAAATAATTAATATTAACTTTTAGCTATTTAATTATATTATAATTATATATAAGAAGTAAAGTAGCTTACCTTTTTAATTTATAGTTTATATACTAACCCTAATAGGATTATTAAAGCCACTTAAGGCCTTAATAATAATATATAATTTAATGGGGAAAATAACACAACCACACAATACCACGACCCGTGAGATGGCGTGTAGGGTAGGTAGCGGAGGGAGGGAGCAAGACTGGAGGAAAAGAGGGTTTTCTATAAGAAAACACTAAAATAGATATAGCTAGGGCTTATAGCTAATAGGAATAAAATAGAATTAAGTGATTAATTAATAAGAGATAATAATAATACTTTAAATAAGATAAATAAACTTTAATTCTTTAGGGGGGAAATATATATTAAAGAGGTTCTCCTCCTAATAGGGAAATCCTTCCCCCTTTATATTAAAGCTAGTTAATTATAGCCAGGCATATAGACTAGCTAAAAATCTATTAGCTAATAAAAATCCTTTAGGCCTTATAATTATTTATTTCTATTAATTATTATTTTCTATTATTATAAACCTCCCTATAAAAAATAATTTTTATCCTTAAGATTTAAATTCTTTATAATATATTAAGATTAACCTCCCTAATTTTATTATTTTTTTGTATTTATTTCTTTAAATAGAGCCTTTAATCTATTTAATTACCTCCTTAAAAATAAGATTCCCTTTACTAAAAAAAGCCTAATTATTCCTTTAGCTAGATTAATAAGCCTAATTTATTATTAATTAAGCCCAGTTTATTTTTAATTAAATCTAATTTAATTTAATAAGATTAGAGTATTTTAGTTAGGCACTCTTAATAGTTAGGTATTTAAAATGCAGGCCTAAAGATATTTAATATAGGGCTTAAGGCTATTAAGCTCTTATAAGATAATAAAGTAAGTATATATTTAAGCATTAAATATTATATTTAAGATAGTATAATTAGGAGAAATAGATTAAATAGTATAATAGAGGGAGTATAAAGCTAGTAATATTAAGGACTATTTAATCCTTTAGAGTTTATAGGCTTTTATAAGGTTATAAGAGGAGGGGGCATTAATATAAATAGAAGTTTCCAAGCTAGAGGAGGTGGCATTTAGTCCTATCCAGGCTAAAAGGGCAATAGTGCAAGTAACCTAAAAGTTGCTTAAGCGCTGCATTCTAGAGCTTTACTATATAAAGACCTAGTAATAGCTCTATTATTCTTAGAAAGCTAGAATGCAATAGGGATAAAATAGTTCTTTAGGGTCTTTATAATCCCTACTTATTAGGATATTAAGACTAACCTATTAGGAATATATATAATAAAAGTTCTAATTTAGCTTAAAAATAGTATAGATTAATTAGGCATTTTATTTAGATTAAGGGCTAAAAAAGGCTAAATAATAGTATTTTATATATTAAGCACTTTAGGATTATTTAATAGCTTAATAAGATTAAAGAGCCTACCCTTCCCTATTATATTAAGGCATTCTAATCTATTAATTACTAATCTATTAATAATAACTAGTTTCTATATAGGCAATTAATTAAATATTTAGGCAGCTTTCTTTTTTAGTAATTTCTAAGGGGCTATAAATAATATTAAAGGTTATAATACTATTTACTTCTTTAGGGACTATAATAATATCTTAGGAAGGGGTAAGGCATATAGCTTTATAGGCAGAGCTAGTATTATAATAAGTATATTAATAGCTAGGCCCTAAGGCCCTAAGGCTAGAATTATATAGTAGGGGAATATAAAGTTAATTAAGTGCTCCTTATATAGGAGGTACTATATAAAGCCTATTTTCCTATCCTTATATTCTTTTTAGGCAATTAAAGGCATAATATAGTTTATAACCTATATAAAAGGGGGTAAGGTAGGCAGGGCTTAATCTTAATAGGAGTTAGTCTTGCTTATAGAGTGGATAATGCAATAGCTTTTTTAAGTAGGGGTTATAAAGAATCTATATTAATTAATTAATTAATAATTATTTTAATAAATTAGGTTTATAGCCTTACTATAAAGAGGAGTATTAGTAAACTAGTACTAAAAGGGGCCTAAATCCTTTATTAGGTTATATAGTTATAAATACTTTAAGACCCTAAACTGCTAAATGCCTAATTCCTTAAAGGTAGCCTATAAGAATAGCTAGTAAATATATTTAAACCCTTATTCTATATTATTAAGCAATATCTAATTAAAGTTATTTATTAAAGTTAATATTTAATCTCTTAAGGGGAGGCAATTATTTTATACTATAATATACTATCCTAGATCTCTTATTGCTGCAGATTATATAGGCATATATCCTTTAATATAAATATTTATAAGGCCATATTAAGCGGCTAGGGCCTCTAAAGAATACCTAATAAATAATTAGATATTAAGGAATATATAGATTATTGCAATATACTTATAATTCTATTTATCTAGCTGGGTATAAAGGGAGGGGCAAAAGACCTTAAAGTAATAAGGGAGGGCTATATTGCCTAAGACTTACTGGAAAGCTAGAGTAAAGAGCTTATAGTAAAGATTAGCTCCCTATTTCTATATATTAAAATAAGTAATATATTTAGAGCCTTAATTAAAAATATAAAATGCCTAATAAATATTCTTAAAGTTTACTAGCCTTATTATAAATTGCTTATTATAAATAGTAATTTTTATATATATAAAGGAAGTATAATTTAAGTTTTCTTTATAGTATAATATTTATTTAATACCTTTATTTAGAAATGCAATTAATAGGTCTAGGGTTATTTAATTAGATAAATAGTATTTAGTAATCTTTATATTTAGGCAGATAATAAGGGGATTAGGGGCAATAGTAATTAGGTCCTCTATATTATACTTAATTATAATAAGAACTATTTATAAGGCAGATAGTTCTATTTAATCTTTATTAATAAAAGTGCAGACTGCACTCTAGATATTTATATAGTATTAGGCCTAGCTTATAATAATAATTTATCTATCTTTATAATATCCCTATAATAGAATATCTATAAAGCTTATTATAGTAGCTTCCTGGGAGATATTAAGGTCTAATTAGGAAGTCTGCAGTAATTATTAAGTATAAGGGTAGATAAGCGTAAGTTATATATAGATAGCAATTATTAATAATATAGCTACTAAGGACTTATTATATAAATAGAATTAGCCCTTACCTTTACCTTAATAGATAATAAACTACTTAAGTTTATTAATTAAATAATAGGATTAGCTTAAGAAATATTAAATATTATTATCTAAATTAGGGGTTTTAGCTAGGGTTATTGCCTCTAGGGGCTAGAATTAGAGATTGCTAATTCCGCAAGCTGCACGAGTTCTAAGTATCTCTTCCGCTATTTAGGAGGGTAATAGGGTTAAGAGGTTATTTAATTAGATAGTTCGCATACTTACTAATATATTAGGCAGCTTAAATAAGAAATAAGGGTTATAATAAGGATATAAGAAGAGGGTTAATAATATAAGGAAAGTAAAGTAAAAGAGAAAGAAAGTAAAAGAGGATTTATTTACTTAAATATTTAAAGGTGCAAAAAGGAATAAATAATTATTTTAAGTATTTAAAGAATAATTTAGGCTTAAGGCCTTAATATGCAATATATTTAATTATTTACTTGCCTATTTATTTAGGCACTAATATTAGGTAATTACTTTTTAGTCCTTTATCCCTAAAGTTAGTTTAGATCTTAAGCTTCTTCCTTCTTTTAATCTCCCTAATTCCTTATCTTCCTTCTACTTAACTATCTAATTAGGCATGGCTCCCTCTCTCTTTACTATTTAGGCAGTTAAGGGCATTAAGAGGGCTTAGGCTAACCTCCCTAATATTTCTAACTAATTAGTTAGCTAGCTTTAGGATATTAAATTCTGCAAATAGACCTAAATATCCTAGTTCTATTATAATATAGTTTAGTTATTAATTATTAAAATTAGATTATATTAATTCTAAAATATAAGTTTTTCTTTTCTTTTATTACCCCTTTATTCCTATTAATTAAATAATTCCTTAATTTAATAATAAATTTACTATTTAGATTTACTTATAAATAGCTCTTAATTAATTTAGGCAGCTTTTATATATTAAGCTAGCTTTATAGAAGATAGAGGAGAAATTAGTAAAAGTATTACTTTATAATTAGATTAAATTTACTAATTAGAAAGATTGCATTCTAGAATCTGCTATTAAAATTATTAAATTAAAGGCTATAAAGCTCTAGCCTATATATATTCCAGTAAATCTCGCTTATAAATATAATTATCTAGTCCAGAAGATCTTATATTAGCCTAAATACTTAAAGGCCTTAATTATAGCCTTTATAAGGTATTAGAACCTAATTATATATTTATATTGCATTTAGACTTATTTATTTAATATCTTTACTAATTAGAAGTATATTCTTACTTTATTTTATATTTATTAATTAATTCTAGGCTTTATAAAGAGGTAATATACTAATTGCATTTAGTATTCTTATAATAAGTGTAAATAGATTTTATTATATAAATATTAATTAATTACTCTTAATATTAAAGAATTATTTAATTATCTTTAGGGCTTTATTAGGCCTAAGAATCTTAAGATTTATATTATAGGAGTTCTTAATTAGGCTAGCTGCTTTTAGATCTTAAAGATAGAGGAGTTAGATAATTTTATATATAGGGATCCTAAAGTAAAGGTAAAGGTAGAAAACTATTAATTATAGGATAAGGAGCTTAGCTTCTTCCTATTATAATAGTAATTAGGCTTTAATAGGCTATTAGTTTAATAGGTTTTATTAATAATTAGCTTTAAAGGGGGGGGAAAGGGAGTAAATAATATAATTAATAGGGAATTAGGTTCTTTAGTAATCTAGTCTCAGGCAGTAGTAGACTTTAGTCTAGTGCTCCTTAAGTAGGGTACTAAAATAATAAAGGGTATAAATAATATATTATTTTCTTTATTCTCTTCCTTCCCTTAATAATAAGAAATAATACTTAAAACCCTTATTATTAATTACCTCCTTATTATATCTTTTTAGATTATAATTATATATTTAATTAATTCCTAATTATATTTATATATTTTATAGCTTCTATTTTGCCTATTTAAGGGATAATTATTTTAAATTAAATTAGAGGTATTATTATAAAAGGCACTATTAAGTAATCCTTATTTATATTATTTTTATTATTTAGCTTATATTAGGCATTAATAATATATTTATTCTTAATATTTTCTTTTTAATTAAATGGTTCCTATTATTAGGGCTTCTTATTATAGAAAAGGTGCTCTATAAATTAAGGGTTATCCTTATTAGTATTAGCAGCCTACTATTTATCTTTATCCTTATAGAACCTCTTAAGGTAGTCCTTATAGATAGAAGTTAGAAGCTTAGGGCTATTTTAAAGCTAAAGGCAATATGCTTTATTATTTAATTAGCGAATTATAATATATAGGCTAATCTATTAGGGCTTAAGCTTAGCCTCTTAAGATAAATCTCTAGCTTAATAGGAATTATAGTAAAGTATAAGGTCACTTATTTAGATAGCTTGCTTATATAAGAGCCTTAAATAGTTCTAATTAGTATAAGCAGCTAGCTTTTAGTAGTATTCTATAGCCTTCTGCCTTATATCCTCTATATCCTTATCTAGCTATATAATAATCTTTAGCCTTATCTTAATTATTTAATTATATATTTTTACTTTATTTTAATTAATAGTTTATTATATTAGAATATTTACTTTAAATAGGAGGATAGGCTCCTATTTATAGATTAAATAAAATAGTAAATAATTATAAAATACTTAAGGTATAATATAATTAGCTAGAAGAATATAGCCTAAATTATTAAACTATATATTTAAGCATATAGGGTTCTATTTTATAATAAATTTAATAATTAATTAATATCTAGCTTTAATAATCCTATTTACCTTTAGATTATATATTAATATTAAGATAACTTTTACCCCTAAGGCCTATAAAGTGGGTTTAAAGTTTTATATTAATTTTAAGCTATTATTTACTATTATTACTAAAATCACTCCCTATCTAGAGATAATACCTTATATAAAGACCTTAATAGTGCTTATATTTAATATAAGGATAGTTATAGCCTTTACTTACCCTATTAAATTGCAATAAGCTTCTAATAAGTATTTATAGCTTTAGGCTTATAGGAGGTATTAGGCATCTATATAGACCTTAAATATTAATTATTTAGGTTATATTAATATAATATACTCCTTAACCTTAATTATTAAGTATTTTTAGTAGACTTTATAGATTTAGATGCAAATAGCTATCTTAATTTATATACTTACCTATTAATATCTCCTCTAAAGGATAGTAATAGTTAAATTATAGCCCTTATAGCCTAAATCGATATAGTAGGATATAATTAATTAGTTCTTAATTATTAAGTTAGATACTACTAAATATAGGGGTCTATAGAATCTATTCTGCTTATAGCCTTAGTGCTAAAGGAATCCTCCTTAGATAAAATATTAAGTGGCTTCTCTTTTAATCTAGGCATATTTAATAGCTATTAAGTTAGTAGGATATTATATAGTATAAAGAAATTCTCCTAATTATAGCTATTTACCTTTATATTTAGTAGCTAGGTATTATATCTGCTTAGTATAGTTAATTTCTAGGTCTTTAAGTTAGAGCTTATTATTAATTAGCTTTAAGTCTTTAAATATAATTAAATATAAATGCAAATTAATAAAATTCTTAATATTATTCTTTATTTCCTTATCCTTTTAATTAGATAGTCTTGCCTATTTTTATAATAATTTATTAATAATTAAATTCTTAATACTCTTAATATATTAAATTATAAAGTTAAAGAGGAGGATATAGTTTAATTACTAGATAATTAAGGCTTTAGGAATATTACTAGTATAGCTATTAAGCTAATAGATAAGGACTTATAAGTTAGTCTTAAGGGTAAATAGTATATTATAAATTATCCCTTATAACCTTCTAATTATATAAAGGATAGCTTAGTACTCCCTCTTTATAATATTATATTTATATTTTATATTATTTTATAGTCCTAATTTAAATTGAATTAGGTATCTCTTCTTATTAATTACTTATATAAGAATGCATCCCTATTTATATAGGCTAGTATTAACTATTAAGATTACTTCCCTAGCTCCTAGGCTGCAGTCTAGTATAATTAATATAAATATAGAGGTTACTTTATGCTTTAGTATTTCTAGAGCTTTTGCTTAATTTAATCCCTAAATAAATTTAATATTTTTTTTAAGGAGTATTATAAAGGGTCTTATAATTAATATAAAGCCTATAATCTAATAGTAATAATACCTAATAATGCCTAAAAATAAGCAGACTTCTATAATAAAATTATAATCTTCCTATTTTATAATCTTAATAATCTTAGACTCTTTTAGGGCTTAGCTATTAGTATTGCATAAATAGCTTATTATTATAGCTAACCTTTAATAGAATTAAGATTTTAGGACTAATATTATGCATTTAGATAGTTCTATATTAAGGAGGGTCTTATTAAGGTTAATTAGATACTTTAAGATATACTATTTAATGCTAGGCCAGGCTAGCTTATCTTTATATATAATCTTAGGTCCCTTAATAATAATATTATTTAGAAAAGTATAGTAAATATCTAGAAGGAGATTAAATAGGATTTAGGTAATAATCCGCAAGAATTAGGCAATAGAGTTAATAGCTTCTTGCAGTAAGGTATATATTTATAGGAGTTTAATAGGCATTTAGAAAGTTATTAGATCCTTACTTTTCTTATTTAATAGTACCTAATTATATCTAGAAAAAAAATTAAGAAGTAAAAGTATTTTATATATTATTATATCTATTAAGAATTTATTTGCGCTTAAGGGCATAAAGCTATTATATATTATATATTTATTAATATAAATAATTAAATTAATTAAATAGATTTTATTATCCTTTTTAGTAATTAGTATAAATAGGTTTTAATAGGCCTTATAGCCCTCTTTAAATATCCCTCTTTTTATATAAACCTTTAGGAGCTTTATTACTTTCTACTTAAGGCTAAATAGAATAGGGATAATCTCTAATTGCTAAGCTAAATAGGAAATAACTTTTAGGACTTATAATAATATAATAATAAAGTTAAATTGCCTATATTTATTAAAATCCTAAATTAAAGTAGCTTTCTAATTTTAGAGGATCTAGAGGTAGATATTTTATTCCTTAGGGTTAAAGTCCTCCTTTACTTAATTAAATAGTTCCTTATATTAATTAGGTATAAATTATATTCCTTTTTTTATCTTTAAGAATTTTAGGGTAATAATATTATTATATAGTGCATTTTATTTTAGCTTTCCCTCTATATTCTTTTACTTCTTCTCCCTTTAATAAGGGTCTCCTTCTAGCATAAAACTATCTAAGGGTTAATTATTAATAAGGTAGATCTTAATGCCTTTCTGCTTAAAGAGAGTGTTTATACTTATATAGGGGGCAGTATAAGGGTAGCAGTCCTCCTCTTTCTTCTTCTTTTTCTTCCTCCTTTTCCTCTTTAGTTTAATATCCTATTTTATTTTCTTAAATTTAATATAGGCTACTATTATACTCTCTATTTATTCTTTTTGCAATTCCTTAATAATTAATTAAATAATAAATTCTAAATCCCCTTAAGATAGGTATTAAATTAATCCTAGATTATTATCTCTTTCTAAGGGGAAGTTGCTTAATAGGTCCTTTAGAAGGAGGCTTATAATCTATATCTAGATATTATCTTTATGCTTTTCTAAGCATAAGATTTCCTATTTAATTAATCTTAAACCTAGAGTTATAAGGTAGATATTGTCTAAATTTATCCTAATTATTATCTAATTAGGAATAATAAAATAATTAAATAAAAGCTTAATAGCTTAAATAAAAAATATACCTAGAATAAATAGGATTGCAATTATCTCTAGAGGGGCAATAAATATTTAGATTAAAATATAAATATTATTAAAATATAAAATAGTATTATAAAATCTAATTATTTTAATCTTTCCTTTAGAGTAGGATATAATAGAAATTTAGTAAGGGGTGATTATTAAATAGTATTTTTCTGCTAGATTATTTATAATTAGATTGCCCTTTAACCTAGAATTAATAAGGGCCTTAATTATTCCTTTATTATAATGCTAAAAGCAGACTATTACCTTTAGGGTATTTTATATATATATTAGGACTTAAGACTTATTAATAAGCAAGATAGGGTATATAATAATCTTTAATTAATTAAATAGTTCCTAAAGGAGTATAGGTTATAAATAAGTAGTAAAATTAATAATATTTTATTATTTATTCCTATTAATATAAAGGTATTATCTAAATAATAAGTTATTAGGCATTAATAGGGTGCTAATACTATTTAGGTCCTTAGGAAATATTATATAATTAATATTATACTTTTTTATTATTAAGTTATAATAAAATATAATATTAGGAATCTCCTTAATAATTATAAAATAAATAGCTAAAATATATTATTACTTTCTAAATTCTATTTTAATAATTAATTTTTCCTATTTAATATATTTAATATTATTAATATTTATTATAATAATATTAAAGTCCTTTACTATAAGTTTAATAATCTTAAATGCTAATAGGAGAGTATTATATATTAGTATTAAGATCTTCTTATTATAAATCTTATTTAAGACCCTCTAGCTAGCTTTACTATAAGCTAAGTTATTAGTATAAAGGTTCTTAAGTTATAATGCCCTTTTAACCTCCTTTTAATTAGCTACTTTATATTAATTTATAATATAAGGGATAAAAGGGGCACTATCTTTTGCAGTAATTATCCCTATTATTACTTTAATTAGGAAGGACTAAACTTAAAGTTTATTATCTTTTAAATTAAATATATTATAAATAAAAATAGGGTTTATTCTTAATAGGGGTCCTATAGGTTTAATAGAACTTAACTTTAGTAAAGGTCTTATAGGTTTAATAGCTATACTAGATATATTAATTAAATAATTACCTATAGGATTTAGAATATATTAAGCAAATTAATTAAGGCGTTTTTATTTAAATAGGGTTAGACCCTATTTATACTCTAGCTAAATAGAGCTTTTAATATTATTAATTTAAGCTTAATACTTTAGGTTAGATAAAAGATCTAGCTAGTAAATTAGAAGTCTCTTAATATATAATTAGAGGGCTAGGGAGGTATAATATATAATTAAGCATAAAGGAACTAAAGATTTATATTTAATACCTATAAAGCAGGCACCTATAGAAGAATTATATTTAATATATCCCTTTTAATAATTATTATTATATAGCTTGCATTAGTTAGGGAAGTGGCTAATACTCTAGTAATACTAATATAGCCTCTTTATATTAGACTAATATAGATTTTAGGTTTAAATAGCATAAACCTCTATAATAGGCTTATTATCTAAATAATTAGATAGATCTAGAGTTAGATATAAGTTCTTTATATCCCTAAGGCCTTAAGTATAGAGTTTCCACTTCTCCTCTTAAGCTATTATCTATTCCCTCTTATTTTTATAATTAATAATTAAGGCAAATTAGATTTTAAGGTTATCTATTTTAGCTATTAATAGGTTAATAGCTTCCTTTATAAGGTTAATAGGTTTTATAGGCTAAGGCAATACTAGGCCCTAAGGTGGGAATCATAATATAGGGGGAGGTCCTAGGATTACATTATAGTATCTTAGCTATTAGTACTAATTCTAGAGAGGGGCTAAGTAATCTCTAGGGTCACTAATATATAGTTCTATTATAGATCCTTAATATTAGATAGTTAGCTTAATCTTAATATAGTTTAAGACTAGCTTAAAAAGCTCCTTATATAGCTTCTAGCCTAATTAATTAGGGATTATATAATATTAATAATAAAATATAATAATAATAGAATTTAGGATTATCTTATAAAAGGCTTACCTAGCCTTATAGCTATTATTTATTTTCTTAATAATCTAGAAAATAAAATAATAGTACTATAATATTTATATTTAGAATGCTTTAAGGTTATTACTTAATAGGCTATATTAATTTATCCTATTTAGTTTAAATATAGCTAATTCTAATTAATTAGGATTACTACTCTTAAAAGCGGCCTTTAGGCGCTTTTTAGCTTTATCCTAAATATAGTTTTTAAATGCATACTTTATATATTCTTTAATATATAGCTTAAAATAATATAATTAAAAATACTTAGGCTATTTAATTTTATTATATTTTTAGTCTTTAGTAATAAATTTAAACTAGATAAGGTAATCTATAATATTTTAGCTATTAAATCGAGCTAAGGGGATATTAAGGCACTAAGCGGCTTTAATATTAAAGGCATCCTTAATTACTACTATAAGTTTATTAATAGCAATCTTATTAAGTATAATTTAGGCGGGGGGTATTATTATATTAAGGCCTATTTAAGAGCTTTCTAAAGATTTAAAGGCTATATTTAAATAGCTATAGGCTAGGCTTAAGGTAGTAATAGATTATAGTATAGGAGCAGGATATATAGGTGCCTTTAGGGTTATAGGGCAGGAGGAGGGTCTAATAAATACTTTTCTAATTTATTTAGATGCTAATTATTAAGGCCTAAATATTAATTAATAATCTTAATTGCAATTAATTAAATAATTATTAAATTATTTTTCTATAAGGGGTTAAGCTAAATATTATAAGGGTATTAACCTTAAAAATAATTTCCTAAGGATACTTTTAAGCTAAAGGCCTAAATCCTTAGGACTAAGCAGTATAATAGCCATAATGCTCTTAAGCAGTATGCTTAAGTCCTTAGTCTCTATTGCTATAAGGGATAATATACTCTTAAGCTATATATTTAAATCCTTAATCCTAATTGAACTAAAGGACTGCCCTAATTATCTATAGGTAAGTAAGGATCTTAGGATTAAATTTAATAATTAATTAAATAAAATTACTAATATAATTTAGATTATAAATTAAAGTAATATAATAAATAGTTTAAGTATTAATAAGGGGTTACTATTATATTAATTCTTCCTCTTATATATATTAATCTTCTTATTACTATAGCTAGCTATTTTTTTTAAATATATAAATTATATAGATATTATTTATAGACCTATTTTAATTGCTTCCTTAGAGATATTATAGCTTATTATTATATCTCCTATTTCCTAGCTAATTATTACTAATTAGAGGTTTAGGGCTAAAGTATTTGCCTATTTAGGGGTAAGGTTTAGAGCTAATAATTTAGCTACTTTAATTAGTATTAATACTCCTAGATAGTTTATAAGGATAGTAACTAATTAATTAATTATTAAGGGGGTTTTTAATGCAATAAGCATTAATTTAGACCTTTAGTCCTTTAATAATAATTACTATTTACTATAATTTATAAATAAAATTAAATCTTTTACTATTAATAATATTATTATAAATAAACCTAAAATAATATTAAATTAAATAATCTTTAATAAATTAAAATTAAATTTTATTTATTTTTACTAATTATTTAATTAATTAGATTTAATAATTAATATTATATTAATTAGAGGTTATTAGGCAAGGGTGGGAGTTTTTTGGGGTCTTTTAAGGTTACCTATAGGATAACCTTTATAGCTATCTCTATTATTCCTGCTTCTTGCTCTCTCTCTATATCTAGGTTTTTTAGTAATAGCTTAGAAGTATTATTACTTTTCTAATTAATTAGTTTTAATTATAAAGGCAGCTTATTTCCCTAATATAATCTCTAAATTTAATAGGGAAAATAATATAACTATATAATACTATAACCTATAAAATAGCATATAGGGTAGGTAGTAGAGGGAGGGAGCAAGACTGGAGGAAAAGAGGGTTTTCTATAGGAAAACGCTAAAATAGATATAGCTGGGGCTTGCAGCTAATAGGGATAAAATAGAACTAAATGATCAACCAATAAGAGATAATAATAATACTTTAAATAAGATAAATAAACTTTAATTCTTCGGGGGGGAAATGCATGCCGAGGAGGTCCTCCTCCCAGTAGGGAAATCCTTCCCCCTTTATACTGAAGCTGGCCAACTGCAGCCAGGCGCATAGACCAGCCAAAAATCCATTAGCCAATAAAAATCGTCTAGGCCCCACAATCGTTCATTTCCGCTAATTATCATTTTCCACTGCCACAATAATCTAACCTAAATAATACTCTTTAGGCTATTATAATTAATACTATCCCTATATTAACCCCTTATCCCTAATATTAAAACCACTTCCTAAATTACTATTACCCTATTATTATAAGCTAATAAGTTATAAGTCCTATTAGGGTTATTTAGTAATACTTAATAATAATAGCTAATTAGAGTTAATATATTAAGATATAACCCTATTAATAGATATTAATAATATTATTAAGGGCAAGAATAAGGGCTTAAGAGGTATATTTAGATTCCTAAAGAGTAAGAAAAAATAAAATAATAGCCTAAAACCTAAAAAGAGGGGTATATTAAATAAGAAAGGCATTTAAGCTATTATTAGCTAGAGAGGGCTTATAATAGGCTATTTATGCAATTTAAATAGCTATTTTTTATTTATTATTAAAGGCATTATAATTAATTTAATATACTATATTCTAATTAGACTTTATATAGATGTCCTTCTAATTAAGAATAAACTTTATATATTACTCTTATTAGCTCTTCCTCTAAATTAATAATATATTAAAATATTAAATATTTATAATATCTTTATAATAATATTATAATAATATATAATAGAATATACTTTATTACCTTAATTTTAGGTTTATAGCTTTAATATTAATAAATATATTATTTTAAAAACTAATAATAAAAATCTCTAGTTATACTTACTTTAGAGGGTTCTAATAAGATTATTATAATTAATTTAAATATAAGGCAATTTTTATAAGTAAAACTTAATTATAAATAGATTAAGGCCCACTAATTTAAATCTAGAATAATATTATTTATAATGCTTATTAATATAGACCTTTAGGGGATATACTAATAGTATTAAAATAGCTAATAGTTTAAAATAAATCTTATTTAAATTAAATTAGTATATATAATATTTTTAATTATTTGCTTTTTATTTTAGGAATTTTAAATTAATATAGATATTATAGTTAGATAGTCTTAAGGAGATTATATCTAATATTAACTAATAGAGCCTGCTTTATAGCCCTTAGGTATCTATTAAGTAATAAGTATTAAGGCTAGATAGATTAAATAGGTCTATTACTTATAGTTTATTTCTATTATAGGGGATAGAGTAGGTATTAGTATAGAAAGTAGTAGAAATGCAATTCCTAGATATACCTATATAATAGTAGTAATTTAGGAGCCAGCTCTATATAGATTAGAGCTATTAAATTTATAGGCACTTAAGGGGCAATTATAAGTAAAGTAGTTTCCTTAATTTAATAGGAATTTTAATAGGTTTACTAATAGAAATTATTAGGCTGCAATTATATAAGGATAAGCTTTTTATTATATATATATTAATTATATTATTAATTAGTATTAATAGTAATACTTTTTATTATAAAGGGTATAATATAGTTTATATTTCTTATTATATCTTTTAATATAATAAGCAAATTTAATAGTATAATAATAATATTTTTTTATTTTTTTTAATATTTATAAGTAATTATTAATATTAATAATATAATTATTCCTTAAGGTCTTAGACTTATATAATAATTAGCTAGTATAAAGCTAAGTCTTTATTTTATATATTTATATAGTATAAATATAGAAAATACCTATAGAGAAGTTATTGCCTAATTATAGCTCTATAAAGCTTTATAATTTAATAAGCTCTTTAGGTGGTTTATAGTAATTAAAGTAATAATTGCATATAGGGCAATATATCCTATTAAATTTAAAATATTTTAAATAATAGATATAAGTTATTCTATTAGCTAATTATTCTAAAGGATTAACTAGATCTTAGACTTTATAAATTTAACTAGCTTTAGAATATTATAATAGTTAGGAATATATTATAATTATTATAAATATATATAAATTTTATTATAATCTTCTTATTTAATTAAATATTAATCTTTAATTAGATTAATTTTAATTTAATATAATATAATCTAAAAATATATTTATATAAATAAAACTAAAGCCTCCTTTATTAATTTTATAATTAATTTAATATTTATTATTAATAATAATATCTAATAAGAAATAATAAATAAGAAATCCAATATTCTTATTATAATAATTTATATTTACATCTTAAAGGATACTAATAGTCCTAAAATGTATTAAATAAGAAATAAACTCGCAATAAGAATATAGGTTAGGGCAGATAGTGGGGCAAGAAATAGTCGAAGGCAAATGCCAGACAGATAGTGCAGATGCCCAGATTAGGTAGCATTCAGTTAAAGAACAGGCTAACTATAGCAGACCAGGCCTTAGCTGCAGCTATAATTAAGGCGCGGCAATAAATGCCTCCTACCTTAAGAGAGAAATCGCATAGAAGAAGCAGACTTATAATAATCTTACGCTTGCCCACTAAAAACTATTTAATAGAGTATAGTAGTTATATGCCTATTAGCTAGCTGGGAAATTAATTAGTATGCCCGATAGGTCATTCTCGCACTGCCTACCTCTTTAACCGGCGGTCCACTATAAAGTTGTCCTTAGTAAATTGGCTGCCGCCCTCCACTGCCTGCCACTTTAGGTAAGGCGCCGCCCTGGGATATCCTGCTGCTTTTGCAGATGCTATAAGAAGCCATTCTCCTATCCCCTATCCCCCTCTCCTATCCTTTTTTCCTTATCTAATTAAATCCACTTTAGGCATCTACACCTTATTAGGGACCTTTATATTGCCCCCCTTGCCTAGCTGAAGCGCTATCTTGGGATCTCTTAGGATCTATCCAGCCTATTATGCTTACTGCACTATCCCTAACCCCCCTCGAATTATATATAGGCCATACCTCTCCTATGCCTATAGTCTTATAGTCTATAATTATATATACCTTAAATTAGGAATTAATATCTTAAAGGTTACTATCTTTATATTGCGCTTTATAGCAATATAGGGTTATAATTTAGAATAAACCTTAATTAGCCTTATTTATCCTTATTAGATCCTTGCTTATTCTGCAATAATAAGGCAGTTATACCTATTATATTAGCTCTTTATAGGTTCTATTATAATATCTATCTAAAAGGCTATATTATTATTAGTATTAAATATTATTATCTTAATAGTACTTTTCTATATAATTAATAGGAGAGATGCTTATTAATATATAGCTAAGCTTTATGCTTATATAATTATTAAGCTCCCTAAATATTGCTAATATAGGCCTATATTCTGCAACCTTTATTTACTGCTATGCCTTAAGGCTGATAGTTAATTAATATAGTAAGCTAAAGTTTTATTAGTTTAGAATATAATTAGGGATATAAAAGGCTATTATTCCTACCCCTTTTAGCTATATATGCAGCCTAAAGTCGATCTAAAAGGCCTATCTTAGGGGTTCCTATTTAAAGGGATAAATTATAGGGCTTTTAGATATAAAGCTCCCTATACTATAAGTTATATTTAGGGGTTAGCGATTAGTTATTCTAAGATCTTATAACCTATTTATAAGGCATTACAATTAATATTAGATCCTTAGGGCTAATTTAATGGCCAGAGAGGTTATTATTAGGCATATATAAGCATTAGCTTAGATTATAAATATTAGATGCTATTAGGTCTAGATATAGAGAAAGGGGGCTAAGGCAGAATATATGGAGAGATAATAGGAGATAATGGGAGAGGAGAGATATCTAGCTAATGCCTTTCTCTTAATCTAATAGAAGAGTTATTAAGTAAGAGAAATAGAGGGTTAAGCCTTAATTAATTAATCTCTTCTCTATAGCACTTAATATAGTCTAGAGGCTATAGAGCAGACTATTTAAACCTTAGATTATTAGCCCTTCCCTTTCTTTTAGTCTAATTATTTATTCTTATTATACTCTTTCTAATATATTAAATAGCTATTATTTAAATAAATTCCTAAATAATTTAATTAATTAGTAGCCCTATTAGGGTAGTATTAGGGATCTATTGGCTATTATTTATAATAATTCCCTCTATATTGCCTAATATATTGCAGGAGAGTAATATATTAAATATAAAGCTCTTATATAGTAGCCAGGGGTCCGGCCACTTTACTACTACTAGCCAATCTAGTAAATCCTATCCTAAGGGTAGGACCTAAAAGTAAGATAATATTAAAGCTATATTTATATAGTATAAAGAGTATTTAAATTAATCCTAGCAATATAGTAGGGATAGTCTAATAGCCTAAGGTAAGATAACCTATTTGCACTTAAATGTATAAATACTGCTAATAGCTTCTTAGATAATGGGGATAGAGCTTCTTAATTGCAAGGTAGCAGCCAAGATAGCAGCTAAGATTGCAGCTAAGATCAGCATCCCTCAGATAATAGAAGCATAGTCTTTAGACTTTAAGATAATAGTTAAGATTAGCTTCTTATGGATAGCATAAGCGCACTCTCTTAACCTTAGAATAGTAATTAAGCTCCTTAGGAATTTAGCTATAAAGAGCTACAAATAACCAATAACTAATAGAAGAGAGCATTATTATAAACTTAGAACTTAGAAAGCAGAAGGCCTATAAAGACTACTAGGAGCTAAGTTTAAAAGAAGCAGGCCTCTACTTATAATAGCTAAGAATATAAGGTTTTGCGCCTAGAAGATATTTAATTTAGACCTAATAGTGCTATATAATTTAAGGTTTATTAGGCTCTAATTTAGATATTATTAGAGGATCTTAAGGGAGATTAAGCATTTAAGGAGGCTAGGAACCTTATAGTAAATAAGTTTAAATAGAGTAAGTGGGAAATAGAGATAGGCAGATTAGGGCTCTATAAAGCTTATAATATGGATAGTAAGATAAAATATATATTAAAATAGGATAGGATTTACCTTTTAATTCCCCACAGTATTAGAATATATTCTATTTATATTTAATTTACTATAAAAAAAACCCTCCTATAAAGTCTTATATAATTCTACTTATAAGCCTAGCTAAAGGTCAGGCATTAAACATTATTATGCGCCTAGCGGATTCTAATCTAGTGGAGATATCTACTGGCTTATTAGAGCAGAAAGAATGCTTATAATAAATAATATCTAGATCGATATAAGCAGGCTAGACTCTATCCTAGCCATAGAAAGGTGGGTTAGGGAAGCTACTGTTCTGCTACCCGCTCTATTAAGACCAGCAGTTCGGTGCATGGACTAGATAGATATCTCCTTGCATTACCTACTATTTAATTACTTAACTCTTAAAGAAAATAGTACTTTTATTTAAATTCTATTTATATTCCGCTCTTATATATATACCCTCTATTATTAATTAGCAGCTAAGAATTAAATTTAATAAATTAAAATAAATTATAGCCTTTATAATATAATTTTAAGCATAATAGCACTTAAAATTAAGCACTTAAGGAGAAAGGTTTTATTTTAGTCTTTAAATGCCTATTTCTTTAATAATTTACGCTTCTCAGTAGCATTTAAGACTATACTATATTAACAATACTACTACCCCATTTATCATTCTCATCTATTACTCTTATCTATTACTTTTATTTATTACTAATATTTATTATTTAGTTATTATTTATATTTATTAACCCTATTATTCTATTATAAGTAAGACCTTAGAGGCCTGATTTATTTTCTTAAATATATTTAAATATATATAAGTCTGGGCCGGCTATTTAGCTACTATATTATATAGGAGAGCTTAACTAGCGGCAGAATAGGCTTTAGTTTATTATTTTAGTTCAGAATATATATTAATTTAGCATTATGCCTAACTATATAAACCAAATAGATCATCCTCTCGGCCTACTATTCAACTATGCAGGGGAGTAATAGTAATTATGCTGCGCACCTCTTTAAAGGCCTAGAGTTAGTAGCTACATATTTCCTTTTAGTGACCCTCCTAATTATCTTTTTAGTGGAAAATTCTAGTATTAATAGAGGGAATTAAAATAGAAATAGTAATTATTTAGTATTAGTAATATTATATTTTAGTAATAAGCTATCCTAATTTATTTTAGCTAGACCTTAAGTAAAATAGTAGCTATACTCTAAGTAGAAATTAGCACTATAATATTAAAAATAGAGAATAAAACTATAAGATATTAATATAGAGCTATTTATTTTAATACTAACCTAAAGAATTAAAAATAATATAATATTTAGGAGGAAAGTTAAAGAAATTTGCAGAATATTAAGACTATTTATAACTTAAGGGTTAAGATTATCTATTTTAATTATAAAATAAAAGGGGAATTAATAATAAATATTGCCATAATTATCTAAATATAATTTAAATTCTATTATAATTTTATTATATTTATCCTTATATTTAAGCAGAATATAAATGCCTAGAATACTATAAAATAATAAATTAATAATTTTATAATTAATAAGAGCTATTATAAATAGTATACTTAATCTAGAATTTAGGCTTTTAGTAAAAGGTATTTATTATAATTTATATTAAATTAAAAATATCTATATTTAAATATAATATTTAAATTTAATTTAAAGATAAATTTTAAATATTAATTATAAATATAATCTTATAATTATATTAATATTAATTAAAATAAAATATAATAATATATATAAAGTAAATTTTATAAGTATAATATATATATTACCCCTAAATCTTTATTTAACTTATTAATTATACTATTAATAGCTATAGCATTTAAGAAATAGCTGCCTCTATTGCCTTTATTACCTCCATTCTCCCCCAAATCTAGGGATCAGATAGTTCCCTAAGTATATACTACTTTAGCCCGCTTGCCCACAATTATAGCACTATCTGACCCCACTATATAAGAAATCTAGCTAAAAATCCTATTAGTGTAAGATAAATATAAGATTGCTTAATTATATAGGGAGAATAAAGCATTAAAATACGCTCTAATTGCAATAGAAAGAAGAATTATAGTGCTTAAAAGCTAAAAATTTTATAAATCTTAATAAATAGCTTAATTATTTTAAAATCTATAGGAAATAATTAAGGCTTATTAAAATAAGATTAAACCTAACCTCCCTAATAAGTTTATTATATTAATAAGTCTAGGCTATCTATATAATAATATCTGCGCATTTATTAAAGGTTATAAGGAGCGCCTCTAAGCGCTTATATATTACACTTAGTCAGTTTGCCTTATAGATAGGTGGAATTATATTCCCTATCCCCCTTATAGATCCCTTACTATATCTCTACTAGCTATATAGTAGGATATCTAAGGCACCCCTCCATAAGCCTCTAGTATTATAGGCCTAGCTTAATAGAGTATAATTATCCTCTTTAGGGTTTATTTAGTATTATTATTAGTAATAGATAATATACTAATTGCATTATATAGTTAGGCTTAATTATATATAGTCTAAAACTGATTTTTAGTTAATAAGAGGTTAGATCCTAGCTATAATATATATACTACTGCCCTAAGCTCTTTGCCCTGCAGTTTATGCCATACTAATATATATTAGCTCTATATTATATATCTAGTTCTTAAAGTCGCCCTCAACCTACTAACCTAATAGATACTTTAATAATCCTCACATAAAGACCTTCAGGCTACTCCTTAGACCTTTAATAGTTCTATAGAACTCTTTTATTATTATTAGCAATCTAGGCAATTATATATCCATATTAAACCTAATCTAGCTAATTTAATAATTTCCTCTAGAAACTGCCTTCTCTAACTCCTTTAACTAGAGCATAATTCTATAAAGAATTCTATATAATAACTTAATATTAGCTATTTTTTAAGGAATAAATAACTTACTTTTTAATCTCCCTATTAATAATCTTATAAAGGGGAACCTAATGCTCCTAGAATTGCGCATTAAGTAGTAATCTATTAGCTAAAGGCGCAGAATAGTCTAAAAGGGGATTATTATTAAGATAAGAGAATGCACTAATTACTAAATTAAAATCTAATAGATCAGTAAAATCTAAAGGCTTTACTATTTATATAAGCTAATTAAAAAGGTTATTACTAAATATCTACTTTATAATATTAAATATAATTAAATATAATAAGGTAAATTAATATTATTACTATAAGGCTAGTTTAAATATTTAAAAAAATTAAGAAGATTAAATCTAAAGATATTTAATTATATTAATAATTAAATATAATTTTGTAATTTTTAAATTAGATTATTAAAATTAACTCCTAGCAGCTATATATATATAAACGCCCAATATCTGCCTAATCTATTCCTACCTTTAATTCCTAATATAACTATAAAGATCAATATAAATATAAAAATAAACTTCCTTTTAGCGCTATTTATTTATAGTATATAGGGACTTTTAAATCTATCCTTATTATATATTAATAAACTTATAATAGCCCTTAAGGCTAGTAAGTTAAATGTATTAGTAATATAGGTTCTTCTAGATCTTATTAATCTATCCTGAACTAACTTTAATAGGCTAAACTCCCTAATAGATAAATAATATAAAGCTACTATATATTTCTCTAACCCCTCTTTTCTACTAATCTAATTCTTATTTAATGCTATACTATATAATAATTAATAAATTTATAGGTTTAAGATTCTAAAGGGAGTGCCTAATAGGGGGGCTAATATAATCTAATAAGATAATTTAAACCTTATCCCTCTTTTACTTATCTCCTTCCTATCTTTGCCTATATTAGTATTAAATTAATTCTAAGTAATATATTAATATAGCCCTAATCTGCAATTATATAATAATCTTTAGTAATTATTTAAATATATCTATTCCTCTAGAGAATAAGGGAAGTATTAGTTATTTATTAGAGGCCTTATAAATAAGAATAATTATAATTATTTTAATAAGATCGTTTAGAACTTTTATAGAAACTATTTTAATAGTTATTTTAATCTTAATTATAGTTTTCCTTTTAAAATAAGGAATTAAGATAGAAATAAAAACTTTTAAGGTAAAGGCAGAAATTATAATATATAGGGCTATAGCTGCTAGAACTTAAATCACTATACCTAAGAGGACTTAAATATTAGAGGGCATTAAGGATATTAAAACTTAAACCTTTAATAGAACTATTTATATAATAGATTGCACTAATATATAAAGTAGCGCAAGTATTATAGTTATATTAAGTATAATAATAGCTAATTAATAATAGTATATTTATTAACTCCACTTCTTAGATTACTATATTACTTATCCTAATAGCTATAATATTAATCCTAACTACTTTAGATTATAACTACTAAATGCATAAATAGCTAAAATATAAAATATATTAGATTTATTCTTTTATATAATAGACTATATTTAGACCTAATCTTATATTAATTAAGCTAAATTAGGAATATTTAGATTTTTAGTGTAATATTTAAGATTTACTTTAAATTAATTAAATTTTTATTTTATAATTATTATATTATTAATAATATATAATAAACTTTATTTATATATTTATTTATTTCTTTTTTACCTTTCTTTTAATATTATCTCTAAAATGTCCTTTATATATCTCCTAATAAAAGTAAATATAAAAAGGAGCTTATAATTCTAGTATGCTCCTAAAGCTAACTTTCTCTTTCTATTTTAGCCTAAATTATCTAGATATAAGCTTATAATATGCCTATACTTATGCCCTTAGAGCGTTACTATTATAGTGCCTACTAGCTCTAAATCCTAATAGTAGGTCTATAGCGCTATCTATTATATAGGCTCTTTATGCTGCAGATTAATATAAATAAGCAATTAAGGAAACTAATAGTAGGCAGCTAACTAATTAATAAGGTTAAACTTTAAATTAAATGCCTAATTAATATTGCATTTAGTGCAAACTATTGCGTTGGGATTGGTGTGAGAGGCGCGGTCTAATGAATATTAGGCAAAAGCTTGATAGTATGACTATGCATCCCAGCTCTTCTGCAGACCTCTTAATATTTATCCTTGCATTTTTAAGCTCTTAATGCACTAAATTAAGATTATATATTCATACTAATACCTAAGGTAGGCATACTATTAGTAAGGCATACAAACTATTAAGCGCTATGCTCTTCTAGCTATCCCTATAATAATACTCTTATTAATTAATTAGCCTATTTATAAATATAAACCCCTTATTAGCTTGATCTTTAAGCTAATTATAAGGGATTTTTAATAATATAATTGCCTATATATATTCTAATTAGTATTATATAGATTAAAAATATAATATAATAGGGAGATCTTATCCTAAATGGGCTATATTCTTATTATGCAATCTAAATTATCTTAATTAATAAAAGCAGTTTTAAGTATTTTAAGGATTACTAAAGTTAAGATTAATTAATAATAAGCTATAGGGTGCTATTTACTAAAAGAAGCCCATATAGAGATATATCTTTTATTGCAATTTAGGAAGAATTTATACTCTTATTTCTATTAAAATCTTATAAGTTTTAATTAATTAAATATATTAAACTTAAGAATTACCTAGAAATTAATAAAAATTAGATATTAAATATTCTCCCTCCTGCCTTAATATAATATAAAACTTATTTATTCTTAGCCTATTTCCTTAGAATTAGTATTAATGCATTTAGTATAAATATAATTATTAGTACTTCTATAATCTAAACTGCTATAGTTAACTTTACCTGTCTAATGCTTTGGCTTAAGATATTTGAAAAGGTATAAAGAATAGTGAAAGGTAATGGAGGGAAGCTTCAAAGGGAGTTTAAGAGACAAGATGAAAAGATAGAAAGATTCTAATTGGATATTAAGAATTAGCAAATAGAGGTAGTCATAATAGTGTAAAGATTATCTTGATTAGTTAAGAGAAGATATATTTAATTAATAATGAATATTCTAGATAGAGAGGGAAAAACCCTTATTATTTATAGATAATTTCTCGACTACTATTAGTCTATATGTAATAATACATATACTAGATGAAAAGTATATTAATAATAATTATAATAATATAAGGAATTCCTATTATAAACTAATAAGGAATATATAATCTACATTTAGAATATATAATGCCTTAGAATATATTTAATATAAAATTTTCAATATATTTAGAAACGGAAGGTACTAATTGCCCAATTAAGTAGTAATAGCTGCAATAGGAAAGTGGGGCCCTAATAAGAGAACAGTGCAGTATAGTATTTCTAGTACAGTATCTAGCTATTAGACCTACTTGCCTATTCCGGTAATAGGTTGCCTAATTAGGCAAGTATGCAATATTCTCTTAATATCCTTT